>OZ020569.1:29806488-30347100 GCA_963971475.1 Chrysops caecutiens
AATCTTCATCAAAGTAACCACCTTCGAATCCAAAATCTCTAAAGTTGAAAATCAAGTGCATGTAATCGAATCCAAAATCTCTAAAGTTGAAAATCAAGTGCATGTAAATGAATGGGCAAGAATGGACGTAGGTTGAAACGGGAATATTCTAAATCTCGACATAAGTAAGGATCTGAGTGGAGTGGAAATCCAGTAAGAGGTACGCTCGGTACAAGTAATTTGACACTGGGATGTATCTACGTCACTCCTTATGAGGGCAATGTCACATTTGAACGGGCTTGACTGTGCATTAAAAATAGGGTATTTCGCTCGACAGAAGAATTGAGAGGCGTCTGAGGATAGACAGTCGTGAAAATCGCTAATGCTCATTTCATAAAAATGCTCTCGGTTAAGATCGATCAAGAGGATTTCGGAAAAGGGTTGAATATAACATAGGGAGTTGTTGTAGACTGTAGGTAGTGGAAGAATCCTGAAGGTTTGATATACATCTCTGAAAGGTAGGGGTAATTTTAATTCGATGATTAATTTAGAATTAATTATTGAGGCGGACATAGTGGAGAGCTTGTAAATTTGCCAAATCATATTGGGATGAGGGTCGAATGGGAGAGTTTTTTATGAGTCCATTCCTTGCCGAATGGTGGAGAGAAGGGTTTCTATCTGAGAAGGAGTTATGAGCGTAGGGTGAAATTGGCCGTGTTTTACATCTGCTAGGAGATCTATCAGGTCGGATTGAGTGGATTGATATTGATGTACAATAATAAGGACTAACGAGAAAAGAGAGTTTATTTCGGTTGCCCATTCATTTACATGCACTTGATTTTCAACTTTAGAGATTTTGGATTCGAAGGTGGTTACTTTGATGAAGATTACGGCACGATCTTTCCTAATGCTTTCCCGGGTTTTATTGGTTAGATTGATTGTCGCGTCCAGGATAGAGGTCTGATTTTTCAATAGGAAATGTAAGTGAAGGTTATTTCGTTGAAGGGTTCGTATTTGCTCGTCGTATCTTTGAGCGTCGTCCTCATTTACGATTCCAAAAAGGGGCTTGGTAATCATTACGACAAAACTAAAAAGGGACCTAGTTTTTCTAAGCGGGGGAAATATAATCCTATTTTTCTTTTCTATCGCTTCCTCCAAGTTATCTAGTTGCGCGATAGAAGAGAGACAGATCGTTTTTAAGGGCGTCTCAGAGGCCGACTGGCTACACATTTGCTGAAGCTTACCCGTGATTCTTAATAGAGAGAGGTATTCTTCCTGGAAAGCCGCTAGGTCGTAGTTAGTTATTATCTTCCATTCGCTTGTGAACAGTCTCGTGCTTCCTAATTCTTCGAAGTATAAGCCGACCGTGGAAGTGAGAGGAGAAATTTGGATTCCCAGCTCCTCGCGAGAGAAAGCTGAGACGGTAACGCACAGGACCGCGAACAGATGAACCCTTGCCCTGGGAACGAAAGGAAGAGGTTTTAGTTTGAGAGAGAACTTAGTTAAGAAATTATGGATGCATGAATTATCTTAGGTCGTTATTATGTACGCGTTTTCCCTTTTTTTATATTTTTATTTTTGAATTTTCAGTGGTATTCACCTGAGTTAAACGTAAGGGCCTTGCCATAAGGGTGAGAAAATGTTTTCTTTTGTTCTCGCTTTTAGAAGGACCAGATCTCCGATTTCAAAGGATTTTTGTTGTGTTCCCATGTCGTAGTATTGTTTGGATCGTTATTTATTTTCCAACGCGATCTGTCTAGCGATTTGATGACAGTGCCGGAGTCGTGTCTTGAGTTCGTGGGCATAATTATCGTAATTGTACCCAATTTCGGGGGAGGACTTTAGATGGTTTGAAACCTCGGGGGGAAAACCATAAAGGAGTTCGTGCGGAGAATAATTGGTACTTGAGTGGGGAGTAGTGTTGTACACGAACATGGCGTAAGGAACCCAGGTGTCCCACGACTGCGGATCCTTTTCAATGTAAGAACGGAGGTATTCCGCTAGAGTTCGATGACTTCTCTCTAGGGCTCCGTTAGACTGAAGATGGTAGGGAGTTGTTTTCAGCCTCTCGCTCGATCCTTAGGAGTTTAGAGACTTCCTGAAACACTCCTGCGATCAGGTTAGCACCTTGATCAGTCAATATACTTTCAGGTATTCCGGGTCTACATATGATTGCCGTAGTAAACGCTTCGGCGAGGGTGGTTGTTGTGAATGATGTCAAGATTAAAATAAACATAATTAGAAATAATTCATTCACATAACTCACGATACCCATAACAACATCAAAAGACATAAGCAATCGAAAGTAGATCACTATCCTCGTCAACAAGCATAACCATAATACTGAAAATTTATGATATTCCGTAGAAACATAAAATACACAACATCTGTCTGTCATAACCTACTCTGAAATGTCAAAACGAAAATGTAAACAACTCACGCGATCAGTTCTAAAAAACTAGGCTCGTCGCTGAGAGATGGATCCACGGCACACAAGGTGGATTTCGTGAAATATGGCAACCACGCAAAATGAAGCAAAGTCCCGGTTTCAGGAAATATAATGCGAGGAAAATTTCAGGAAATTATCAGTCGCTGATTGGATCTCTCCTTGGACAGTGGGCACTAAAAGGAAATTGTAAGTAGATCCCTGCCGAAAACGGTTCTAGCAACCTATCGGTTTTTAGGAAACCCAAAGGGTTGAAAGTGGTTCTTGTAACCCACCAACTCGGGCTCCAGCCACACTACCGAACACGGTTCTCGTAACCTATCGGTATTGGAGGGGAATTCCCAGTTGAAAGCGGCTATCAGAGCCCTACAACTGAGTTCCTGACCAGGCATTAATCAGGGCTATTTCGTAGTGTCGGGGACAGCACGAGCCACGCTAGCGGAGGCACTACGGGACTCAGCGGCCGGCCCAAGACCAATATCCTTGGAAGAGTACCGGGCCAGGAGACGAGGTAGGACAGAAGACAATACACCAGCACCGGAGCCCCCTCGTCCCCGAAGTATCGCACTGGCGCGGAAGCTAAGTTCCGGCGAGCAATCGAAGAGGTTCGCCGCCGCCTGCTGATTGTGGTTGGGAAGGAAGAGCGCATGCGGATCAGCCGTGAGCTCCAGAGGCTCCATAGCGAACGGCTGCGATACCGCCAAGAGAAGAGACAGGCACGGAAGCGTCAGAAGACCAATACGAGAGGGAAGAGTCAGAAATAAAAATGTATGGTCATAAGTGAAACACACAAATAAATAGAATCTAGTTAAATGAACGTACTTTTCGGTTGTAAGGATTTAAAGGCAAATGTTGGAATTTACGAATAGCCCGAGGTTAGGCAATACTTGGTAGCCTCACCTAGAAAGAATTTACATTAGAAAATAGTGGTAACACTTTGGATTATATAGAGTACAGGTAGCAATAAGAAAATTGTAGTGGAAAATAAATGTAACTTTGGATTATATAGAGTCAAAATAACAAAATGGAAATTATACTGGAAAATACACGTAACACTTTGGATTATATAGAGTAAGATATCAAAATGGAAATAATATTGGAAGATACACATAACACTTTGGATTATATAGAGTAGAGGTAGCAATGAGGAAATTGTAGTGGAAAATAAATGTAACTTTGAATTATATAGAGTCAACATAACAAAATGGAAATTATACTGGAAAATACACGTAACACTTTGGATTATATAGAGTAAGATATCAAAATGGAAATAATGTTGGAAGATACACATAACACTTTGGATTATATAGAGTAAAGGTAGCAATAAGGAAATCATATTGGAAAATATTTAGAGCATTTTGAATTGTAATATCAAAGGAATTTGAACTAACTAAATTGTTGAGCAATAAATAGATGATTCATTCAACCAAAACATGTATTTAAAGCCTGCCTTCAACATAAAGTTAACAATGAAGCTAAAGGTAAATCTACCCACTGACTGCTAGCATAAAAATTAAATTATTTAACAAGAATAAAATATAAGTATATAAATAAGAACACAGATTCAAATATATATACAACAACTGGCGCAGCCGCAATAAAGAACCTAAGCGCAAAGAGAATAAATCTTGAGCATTATTAAGCAAATTAAATTTAAACAAGACAGATGTTGAAGGTACGCCGTAGGCTATAAGAATAAAAAAGGAATGTTTGTAAATTAATATTAAGGAATATTGTACTAATTTGAAAAAAAGCAATTTAAAAAAAAAAAAACATATAAGAAAAGAACATAACATACAGAAGAAAAGAAGAAAAAATATATAAGAGAAGAATATAAGAAAAAAACAAAAAAAAAATATATAACACATAGGATAAATGAATTCAAAAAATTTACTATCGAAATTATAACAAAAAAAAAAAAATTAATATGGATTAGTCGGAGACAACAACATATGGCCCATTCATCCCCAAAATCAACAGTAACTAAATGGTTTTCGAGTTTTCGTGAGAAATTAGAATATTTTTCAATCGATACTCCGGATCCAGAATTCTCTACAAGCACTGAGGAAACCCACACAGGTGAAGAATCTAACGAAAAGAAGGACAACGAGGAAGGAACAAATAACCGGGAATAGAAAATCAGACAGAAGGAAATATAGAAACAGGAAATATACAACAAACACCAGAAAAGCCAGAAACAGACATAGTGCAGCTGAGACACGGGAGAAAATATTGTAAGACGAACTCGGACCAAGGAAAAGACGACCACGCCAACAACAAACCACAGCCAACAACAATAAACACACGAACAGAGATCGAGAAAAAAGAAATTGAGGAAACGAAAGGAATAGAAAACAGGAAAATGGCCAACATAACTTTAGTAAACAACGTATTACACAACAACGTACCGATACTAATGGGGGAAGACAGTCCCCGGAAACAAAATGAAGTAAATGAATTCATTAGCTGCGCGCGCCTGGGATACGAGACCCTCACAGAAGCCCAAGATAAGGCGCTTTTCATAAGACTATTACCGACACGGTTAAGAGGGCGAGCTCTAGAAGCCGTACAAGCTGGAGTAAATGACACACTCGATGATGTATTCAACACCCTTAGATCGAACTTAATCCAGAATACCTCCTACATAACTCTAGGCATTAATCAGGGCTATTTCGTAGTGTCGGGGACAGCACGAGCCACGCTAGCGGAGGCACTACGGGACTCAGCAGCCGGCCCAAGACCAATCCCCTTGGAAGAGTACCGGGCCAGGAGACGAGGTAGGACAGAAGACAATACACAAGCACCGGAGCCCCCTCGTCCCCCGAAGTATCGCACTGGCGCGGAAGCTAAGTTCCGGCGAGCAATCGAGGAGGTTCGCTGTCGCCTGCTGATTGTGGTTGGGCAGGAAGAGCGCATGCGGATTAGCCGTGAGCTCCAGAGGCTCCATTGCGAACGGCTGCGATACCGCCAAGAGAAGAGACAGGCACGGAAGCGTCAGAAGACCAATACGAGAGGGAAGAGTCAGAAATAAAAATGTATAGTCATAAGTGAAACACACAAATAAATAGAATTTAGTTAAATGAACGTACTTTTCGGTTGTAAGGATTTAAAGGCAAATGTTGGAATTTACGAATAGCCCGAGGTTAGGCAATACTTGGTAGCCTCACCTAGAAAGAATTTTCATTAGAAAATAGTGGTAACACTTTGGATTATATAGAGTAGAGGTAGCAATAAGGAAATTGTCGTGAAAAATAAATGTAACTTTGGATTATATAGAGTAAGACATCAAAATAGAAATAATATTGGAAGGTACACATAACACTTTGGATTATATAGAGTAGAGGTAGCAATAAGGAAATCACATTGGAAAATATTTAGAGCATTTTGAATTGTAATAGCTAAGGAATTTGAACTAACTAAATTGTTGAGCAATAAATAGATGATTCATTCAACCAAAACATGTTGAGTAAACGCTTCGGCGAGGGTGGTTGATTCGGCATTGGGAAGAGGGATTGCTTCCGAAAATTTTGTTAAATCATCCTGGAATGTTAGGAGGTATTTATTTCCTAGGTACGAAACGGGTAGTGGCCCCACAACATCTAAATTAATGCTTTCGAATGGCTTGGAACTCACTGAAGTTATTTTCATAGGGATCTTAGGATTTCGCGATACTTTGTTTATTTGGCACTGTTTGCAGTTTCTAATAAATGTTACAACAGCTTGGGTCATTGCTTCCCAATAAAACTGTTTCTTGATCCACTTCAAGGTCCGAGATACACCTTGGTGACCTCCCGTGGGTAGCAAATGGAAATCTTTTATTATTTGCTCCCTTTCCTTAGGGCCATCTAAGTACCTAATTATTTCGACATGGAGTGTTGTGTCGATTTTAAACGCCTTACGGATTTCGTCATTAAGTGTCATTTGGGTCTGTAGTTCCAGTTTCGCAATACCTATGTGTATGGTCTTCAGGTTTCTTTCTACGGCCAGGGATACGAAGTTGGAGAGGGTAGTGTTAAGGTTGTCCTCATCCTGAGGGGTACGAAGGGGAAGTATTAATCTTTTGACAATGAAATCGGATTCTTTGAAAGAGAATATTATAGGTTCGAGGGAGAAATCGATTTCGCTCAAATCGATACTTGGCATGGCGGCTAATCGCCGTTCAAGGTTAGTGTCCCTTGTGGGTAAAATAAAGAATTTGGCACGGACAGATTTAGACAGTAATAAAGAGTTGTGAGTTTCAATAAGGGATGATGATAAGTCGTTGTCATTATTGGTTCTGGTCTTCTTTTGTGCATCCTGGTCCAGGTTATCAGTGACCTTGGCTTGGCTTCTTATTATCGCGTATAGGGTGGTGGTGCTTTTAGGGTCATTTCGTTTTTACAATTTATAAGTCTCAGGAGAGTTCTCTTGTGCTTCGGCGGTTACTCTACTTAAGGCATCGGCGTTTGTATTAAGTTTCCCGGCCTTGTGGGTTATCGTGTAGTCGTACTCTTCTAAACGGATTCTCCATCTCATCAATCTTGACGAGTGGTCCTTTAGATTCATGAGCCAAACTAGAGGCTTGTGGTCAGTGATAATGGAGAACTTTCTTCCATATACATATGGACGAAATTGTTCCACGGCGTACACGATAGCATGTAATTCTTGCTCTATTGTCGAGTATCTTGTTTCGGCACCGTTTAGAGCACGGCTCGCGTGTGCAATGGGGTGGTATCCATCTTCGTCCTGCTGCGAGAGAACAGCTCCTAGAGCTATGTCACTGGCATCGGCCGTGACGTAGAATTGCCGCGAAAAGTCGGAATATGCCAAGATGGGAGAGGTTATTAATCGTTGCTTTAAGTTCGTAAAGGCTTCGTCACAAATGGCATCAAATTTAAAGGGTACGTCCTTTTTTAAAAGGTTGGTCAAGTGTTTGGCGATCTTAGAGAAATTTGGAATAAATCGGCGGTAATACCCAATAAATCCGAGAAAGGCTCTGATATCCTTTACCTTTTTAGGTCTTGGATATGTTTTGACTGCTGTTATCTAATTTTTTATCGGTAGTCGCGTCCGTGTAGGACAATATATCTCCTTCTAGATAAAATATATCATTGAAGGTTCTACAGATATCTCGGACTGATGTCTCTTCTTCTTCATTACAATGATCCAATTTTACAAGGTTCTGCAGTTTTTTTTATTCTGCCCTCAATCGGATCTTGGTCGAAGTTTGGAGTTATCATGTCGATATTCTTCGCATCTAGATACTCTACGTCCATTTCATGGAGGGGTAAACTAACGTGTTCCTCTGTAGTATTGAGGATTAAGACTTTTACCATTCCATTTTCAGGAGTAGCTATAGAACTGCCTATATACACTCCGGGAATTATTTCTTTATTCGATATTACCGTTTCTGTGGAAGCCGTAGTGGGTATTAAGTGGATTGTTTCTGCTCGACTGGAATGATTGCATGGCTTAAGGTACTTGGGTTGAAATGTGGCTGCAGTTTACCATCCTGTATGGGATCCATTCATGTCAATCATCTCGATTTTCATTTACGAAGCTTCTCAGGTATTCGTTCAAATGTTTGTGGTTGCGTTCCAATGCTCCTATAGTTTCTGGATGAGCTACTGTTGCAAACAGCTGTTCGATGTGAAGATATTTGCATATCCCCTCAAACACTTGGTTCTTATATTCTGTGCCTAGATCTGTCTTTATAAAATTCATTGGGCCATATCTGAGGACAAATTCGTTCACTATAGCTCTTGCTACAGTGTTAGCTTCCTTGTCTCTCACTGGAATAACTACCACGTATTTGCTAAGGTCACACTGCAGCGTTATGGCGTATCTGTTATTATTTGCGGATCTAGTCAATGGGCCAACTGTGTCTATTGAAACTATTTCAAACACTTTGACTGGCGTTGTCGTTACTTGTAATGGTTCCTTGGTTTCTACCCGATGTTTATTTTTGATACATTGTTCGCACCTTGAAACATATGTCGCAATGGATTTTTTCACATGTCTCCAACGATACATCGTTTTTAGTTTTTTGTACATCCTGGCTTGTCCTACATGTCCTCCAGTAGGTGCATTATGGTGTAGCTTTAAAATTTCTTCAATCTTTTCGTGATCTGTCACAAAAACTGGCGGTTTATATAGTTTTATTGATAAATGGCTTAAACTTCTATTGCATATCTTTCTGCAGAAAGTTTCACATTTTCGGTGTGAATTTTATTATATAACTCTTTTTCAAATATTTGGATTTCTCGCTCTAGTGCGGATTCCATTGATTCGTTTTTAATCTTCCTAAGTAACCGCTATATGACTACTGTATTCTTTTCATGTACTAGCATTTCTATAGCATGGCCATTCGCTATGAACTCTAGTTCTTTCATGTCTTTTAGTGTTTCGGCGGATAATACTTCATGAACTCGCAGTTGATCAGACCGCTGTGCCTCAGTATCCGTCCTCTTGATTTCGTTTTTCTGTGCCTTTGACAGCATCGCTCTTGTTGTTACCTGTAAAATTACAAATTTTTTTCAAATCATCTATATCGATTCGTGATAGGGCATCTGGTCCGTTATTTTCTTTTCCTTTTATGTATTCTATTGTAAAATCATACTCTTCAAGGTCCAATCTCATTCGTGTCAGCTTTGATGACGGATTTTTCATCGCAAACAAATATGTTAGCGGCCTGTGGTCAGTTCTGACCACGAACTTCCGGCCGTATAAATATGGTCTGAAATGTTGCACTGCCCAATGTATAGCTGCTAGGTCCTTTTCAATGACCGATTTGTTTCGTTCTCCTGGGGTGAAAGTTCTGCTCGCCTATGCTATTGGTAGGTCATCGTCCTCGAATTTCTGGGATAGTATTGCTCCGCAAGCTGCATTCGATGCATCCGTGGACAAAATGAACTTTTCCTGAAAATTTGGGTATTGGAGAATTATTGGGGACATGCGTGCCGTTCCTAATTTATTAAAGGCTCCTTGCTGCGCCTCTGTC
This sequence comes from Chrysops caecutiens, assembly GCA_963971475.1. NCBI lineage: Eukaryota > Metazoa > Arthropoda > Insecta > Diptera > Tabanidae > Chrysops > Chrysops caecutiens. The sequence goes on from OZ020569.1 coordinate 29,815,893, forward strand.
CATTCAAATTTTAAATTTTTCCGTAAAAGTTTCTTCAATGGAAGTGCCATGTTTGCAAAGTTAGGCACGAATCGCCTATAATAATTACAGAACGCAACAAAGCGTCTTGTTTCGTCCGCGTTTTTCGGTACTGGATATATTTAGAACTGTCAGGTTTAATCCCCTGTTCTGAGACTTGGTGTCCTAGGAAAGTGACCTCAGTTTGAAAAAATTTGCACTTTTCAGGATTTAATTTTAAATTTTTTTCTCCTAGCTTTTCAAACACGCATTGAAGGTTTTTGAGGTGATGTTTTAATGAACAACCCACTACAATTATATCGTCAATGTAAAGAAAAGCAATTTCCGGTGGCAGGCCCGCCATTGCAATCGTCATCATCCTTTGGAAACTGTTTGGACTTATATTTAGCCCGAAAGGGAGTCTGCGATATTGGTAATGACCCTTATTCGTTGAAAAAGCTGTGAATTTTCTAGATGATTTTTCTATTGGTATTTGATGGAATCCTGACATAAGGTCTAACGTTGAAAAGAATTTGGCCCGCCCCATTTGATCTAGAATTTCTTCAATTCTTGGTAATGGAAATTTATCTCCAATGACTTTTTTATTTACATTTCTGAAGTCTACTACCAGCCGCCATTTCCGATTCTTTGACTTCTTTGTATCGGAGTTGTACTCCGATACTGAATGCTCTGTTATCCCATCACCTAGCATTTTTTTTATCTGTTGGTCAATTTCTTCTTTATGCGCTTCTGGACATCTATAGTTCTTTATATAGACCGGAGTTTTGTCCTTAAGTTGAATTGATTGTTCATAAAAATTGTTTGTTGATAACGGCTCGTCTAAAAGAGCGAAAATATCGTGGTAATTAGAGCACAAATCTTTGAGCTGTTCTCTTGTGAATTCTGGAGTGCTTGAAAAATCAAGTTTTGGGATTAGGTTTTTGAGTCTTTCATCATTTGTTGCACTTTGGCTAATTTGATACTCTGATGATGGCTTCGTCTCTATTTCATTTGTGCTAATTTTTACCATTTTATCTGTGGTATTTAAGATTCTTATCATAGGATTATTTGCCGAAATTATTGATGAGGCTATGTAAACCCCTGGTGAAACTTCTCTATTTTGTACAACCAGATCCTCTGTCTTACTACTAATGGCGTTAATTGCTCGTATGACCTCACATCTTGGTGGAATTAGTAACGCGTCTTTTTCTGGGCTGCTTTCGATCGGTATCTCTACTACTTCTCTTGCTGAATACAACGTTAAGGTCCACGTATCATAATTTATGTTAGCTTGGTATTTCACTAAAAATCAATGCCGAGAATTCCATCAGCCTCGAACGTCACGTCATTATCTACTATATGAAAGGTGTGTTTCAGCGATATTTCATTGTTTAATATTAGGGTAGTTTCTGTCGAACCTATTGACATTTGTGCGGTGTTCGCAATACCTCGTAGGGTACACTTATTTTTTGGATAGAACATTTGATCTGGTTTAATCAGATGTCTTTTGAACAAAGATACATCGGCTCCTGTATCTACGAGAAAAGTACATTTTTTTCACTCATTTCGACGAAGGCCATTATGAAATTATTAAGGTTTAAATTTACATTGTAGATTCTCCGATTTGCTGCTGTCCCCCCAGCTGGCTCGGATCTGCATCTGGCTGAGAGGTTTAGTATTCCCCCGCATCTACGCAGTGTACTCTTTGAGTGTTGGGTCTGTTGTTATTGTTCGGACGAAATTAATTTCTATTCTGTTGGTTATTTCTTCTGAAATTTGGCTGGAATCCTCCTGGCGATTGTGTGTAACTGTTCCTATTACCAGGTCTTTGATATTGCCTGTTTGCATTATACCCGTTGTAGCCATTCTGCCGTTGTTGCCATTGATTTTGCTGTTTCCACCCAGAGTCGTCAGATTGGTGTTGGCTTTTTTGGAATCTGAACGCGTTATTCCTCGGTTGTGCATTGAAATGAAGCACACTAGGTTGGTTCGGCTTGTCTATTGATGTCGCTTTAGCTGCAAGATCAGACAGCTTGGTATAGTTTGTTGCTTTAAGGATGATGGATGTTTCTGGATTAGCCACATTGTCCACAAATGCCTGCTTGGCGAATTTTTCAGCGAGCCTTTCTGCTGACTCACCAGTCACCACTTTCTCCGAAATAAACGCTTTTGTGAGCTGGCTGGCAAGATGTTCAATCTGACTAATGTAATCGACAAGCTTTTTAGTCCCTTGCTGTGTTGCCTTTAGCTGAGCTAAAATGGCGTCTGAGGATAATTTTATTGCGAATTTTTGACGAATTTTTGTTTTGAGTCTTTCAATTGTTTTGACGTCTTCCGTTATTGCCAATTTTGCTTTGCCGGTAACACGAGTTTTATTGAATTTGAACATTATATCCTTATCAGTTGGCTGAGTGAGTTCGTCGAGGAGCTCCATAGCATCCAAAAATGACTCTGTTTCTTCCTCCTTTCCATTGTAAGGTGCCAGTAAGGCTGTTGCCACTTTTATATCAAACGTCATATTTGCGGTTCGGTTTTCCTCTTTACTCTCACTATTTACTTTAACTGCTTCCCTGTTTCGATTTGCTTCCTTCTGCTCGCTTATTAGTTTTCTTATTTGCTTAGCTATATTTTCTATCTCTTCAAATGTGTCTGTTATTTTGCAAGCCTCTCCTAACGTAGTTTCTACCGGTTTCAAATTACTCGCTGTCTCCAATAGGCTTTGAACTGTTTGTTCTTTTTTTCTAAAGTATCTTTATCTGTTTTTAAAATTTGATAGTATGGATTTTAGTTCTTCTTTAATTTTTTCCAGCACCTCCATTGGTTACACTAGGTACATTATTTATCAATTACAGATACTCTGGCTGGTGAGCTAAGATAACGTTTACGAAGTCCCCTTCTATGGTTCATGTAAATTTTATCAACTATATTGAAGACAAGTACTGCCAAAATTCCTACCAGAAGGAATATTATCGTCGCGTTTTCAATTTGTACCACATCTTGGACTGTAACATTGTTGATTATCTCCCCTGTATTTTCGTTTTTCTTTGAGTTAGTGGTTACCATTTTTGTTATTTTTCTTTTATATTTTTAATATGGAAACGACTGACTTAAAACGCAGAAAATTTTTTTTTGCACATCATTTATTAGTACCTTCAATTATTAGTTATTTTCTTTTTTCTTAACCTGTTTATCTCATATTTTGCTTTAGCTAACAAAATGTTATATTTTATTTTTTCCTCCTCTGTTCCGCATATCACAATTAGGTGCTTATATCTATCTATTTCTTTTGACAATTGGTGGCGCTTTCCGCCTCCAACATTATTTACTGCCTTTTTTTTTTGTTTTATTATATTTTTTTTTCTAAATATTTGTTTATCTTAATAGGTTTGGGTCCTATATTACCCTCATAAACTTTACTTTGCTCCCTGTTTTTGTTTGCCGGTGTTACCCGAAACTTAAATTGCTTATATTAATTTTCGCTGGATACAACGTTAAGTTGTCTGTTGCACTCTCTGGGTTTTTACTTTTCAGATTCGCTGATAATTTCTCCGTCATTTCACGTTCTTGTGACTAATTTCTTGCAATTTCCGTTTTCCGACTGGTATCCGCATTTACCATGTGAAATTTAAGCAGGATGTCACGGTCGCCATGTCGTGTCCTCAGCCACATTCGGTTACTAGGTCAGGAATCAAGTGTTTATCTTTCGGGATTCTTCCAAAATGGTGCCGCTTTTATCAAGCCATACCCATAATGGAAGGGAAAGGTAAATTAGGAGACTGGGAGTTTGGGTTCGATAAATAAAATATGATTTAAACTTTTCTTTTATTTCGTTTACTTTTAGTTAATTGAACAGAGTGATTCTTATGACTAACTTACAATTTAAATTTCACAGGCACGTGGACTGTGGGAAAGTTCAGTCGATTTTGTGGGAACGGAAATGATTGCCCAATCCATCCAGCGAGCGAAAAGTAGTTCGCTGGATGTATTTGACACTTTTTGAAATTTGTGTCATGAGAATTGGTTCGCCGGATGCATGTCAAATTGTTGTCATGGGAATGACACCTGTGTAAGCTTATTTCAATTTTATTTTAATTAAGTGCATTGATCCGTTTTTTCTTTCAGGTATCATTGCGTATTCCACAAAGGAGATATATCTGACTTAACTAACGAGGAAGGAGATACTACTGTTGACTTTATTAACGAGGAAGGAGATATTTCTGACTTAACTAACGAGGGAGGAGATACTACTGTTGACTTAATTAACGAGGAAGGAGATATTTCTGACTTAACTAACGAGGAAGGAGATACTACTGTTGACTTAATTAACGAGGAAGTAGATATTTCTGACTGAACTAACGAGGAAGGAGATACTACTGTTGACTTAATTAAAGAGGAAGGAGATATTTCTGACATAACTAACGAGGAAGGAGATACTTCTGACTTAACTAACGAGGAAGGAGATGCTGCTGGGTGCAGTTTAACTTCTTGCCGAGGACGCGTAATAGACGAGAATAATGAAGAAGGAGTGAACGTTGGATGCAGTTTAACGTCTTGCCCAGGACGCGTATTAGTGGAATTTGTAGTCCTTCGATGGAACTGAGGGAAATCACTGAGATATTGCTCCAATGTGTAAGGAATCAAGTTGTGACTGACCTCGAGTGGCAGTATCTGAGCCCCATAATCAATTTGTGCCTTATATCTGGTCAAAAAGTCGTGACCTAATAAACCTTCAAGTGCCATTGCCGAAGCACCGCTCAGAATTTGAAAAGGATGTTCGATTTTGAAATCTGCACCTTCGTGCTGTAGTTCGCTTATTATGAGACCCTCTGGAGGTAGATTGAGAAAAGACCGTATTGATGTGACAAATAACATCACTGTAATACCTACTACCAGGTTTCAGGGACTGACTTCGAACTAAGCTGATCTCCGCTCCGGTATGTATTAAGAATTCAGTATATGGATTAACGGACACATTAGAGGTCAGAGTGAGGGTTATGGATGAAGGTCGTACGGTTATGGGGAGTTTTATCCTTGAGTGTTGGAAGGTTGGGTCCGATTTCCATGTACGTCGGCCTGAATGACGATCTGCGGGGGATTGCCGACGAAATACCTTGGCAAACATTTGCATCTGGCCATTTAGCAGCCCGTCTTCGAGGGTTCTGACGGCCTGTGCCTCGTTGTCTTTAAGGAGGGATCTCAACAGGACGTTGTCGCTGTCTTTAACACCCTCGCCAGTTTTCTGCTTTAACTGTCCTAATTGGGTTTGGAGGGTAAATCTGGATGGTCGGGTTTTGAACTTGGATGATAGAGCGGAACGTAGAACAGTCCAGTCGTCAGTGGGGTTATATTTGTACACGTCGTACGCTGGACCACTCAATTTACTTTTGACAAGACCCATGAAACTTTGGTGGTCTGTCCCCGTTGACACAGTGGAAAAAATGTCATCCGCACAGGTAAGGAATCGGTGTAGATCCCTAGTATTTCCGGAAAATTCTGGCAAGAGTCGTCGTGAATTGGCAAGGGAGAAACCGGACGTTAGAGAAGCATGGTGTAGAATTGAACCCAGTGTAGCATTTAATTGGTCCTGAATATTAGTTTCTTTGAAAGGGTATCTGTCCTGCAGCCCGTCTTGCAGGAGGTCAAAAGTGCTATCATATTTTCCTTGGATCTCCTCGAATGTATTACTGGAAAAATATGCATCCTCTTCCTCGTCGTCGTACAAATCCGCTAGAATGTGGAAATGTGTCTGCTCAAAAGGTTCCCAGTATTTTTTCAGGGTGGTGATTTTATTCTGTAAGGCAACTTTGCTGGCGTCTCGGAGGAAGTCAGGGGTTATTTGAGAAACGATTTGCCGGATCACCTGGCTTCTTTCCTTTGGGAGCCTGAGCCTTCCAGGATTAGGTGATTCGCTGACTTCGGATTCGGCTTCGGGGGCGTTAGCCTTTTTTTGAGTTTCGGGGGCTGGAGGTATGAGAAATTGGCTGGTAGCCTTGGCTAGTAAGGAGCTAACGAGCCAATCACTAAGGGCCGCTTTCGTGGTTTTGTACCAATCGTGGGCCTTCCCATGGCAAACGAGAGTAAAATATTCATGCTTATCATCCCGTTCGGGGTGATCTTTGAGAGAAACATGCCCCTTTTGGAAGTTTCCCCAAGCTTCCTCTAAGAGGCTTAGTTTCCTTTTTGTATAATCAGCTGTTCTTGAAGATTTGGGCGCCTAACTGAAGTTGTTATATAATTTGACGATCTCTGAATTGATTTGTATTTGCGCAAGACAAAGATCGTGAAACGTGGGAGGATACATTATTAGGATGTCTGTAGGGTACTGTTGAACAAGAGCTGACCGAGAACCAAAGCTGTCGTTCGAAGATTCAATAATACAAATTTGTGAAGGCTAGATCAATGGAAGTTGAGGAATTTGCTAGAGACTTAAATAGCTAACGTGTCGAGCCCAAGAAATTAATTAATTTGGGCGTTAGATGGGTTTAATAAAGAATTAAGACGATTACCAAAAAAGGGGTGACTAGCGGGCTTAATCCAAGGAAGGGGTGTTGGACAGTACTTGTATCGAAGAATAAAAGGGAAAACCAGATAACAACGTTTGATTGAAAGGATTGGATAGATTAAATTCGATGTTAGCTAACTATCTCTTGTTCAAAAAATTGTTCAACGATTTCTAATTATTGGTACGCATAAGCTTATGGAAAAAAAGGGTCAAAAAAAAAATTTGTTATAAGTTTTTTTTTTTCCTTTTTTTTTATAAAGCGAGAGGCACGACGCTAGGATGTGGGTAGATAATCGGAGCTAGAACGATCCTGTTTTCATGAACGATTCGAGGAGATGGGACGACGTCAAGATACGAATGAACGAGCGTCGACAACGAGAGCGTCAAAAACGATTTCAGGGCGATTGGTGCAACCGGAGAATCAGAAATCTAGGATACGACCCAAAGTTAGTTTTGTTTTTTTTTCTTTATAAGGCGAGAGGGAGGAAGGAGATCGTCGCCTTAATATGACGCTTCAAGCTTACGTATTTCCCAGCAAGTAACAAATGATTTAGAACAGTAAGATTCCCTTATTATGTCATTATTATATTTTTATATTATTGGGTGCGTAGGGGCCGGAATGTCAGCGAGACAGTTCCTTTGCCTAGCAGACTGTCCAAGCCTCTTACCTTGGGTAGGGGAAATCTTGGATTTCTACTAGGCCCACGCGGAGTATTATTTGTTTTTAATTATTAATTTTATTTTTCATTATATATATATTTTTTTTTAAAAGTTATAATAAATAAAATTGAAGGGAACAAAAAAGGTAAATATTTGGCTCTCAAAAGGTTTACACGTTAAGTATGTTACAATTTAAAATTTATTTCTAACTTACAGTAACATCCTTGGGTTGGGGGTCGTGTGTCCTAGCTTCCCGGCTGGCTGATGATAGTTATTGCTGGTGTGGACTCACCGGTCCCTGAAGGTGCGGGCAGGGTTGGAGCCCCGAGAAAATTTTCGTTGGGGTTTACTTTTTGCTCGCCTGGAGCACAAAAACCCTTTCCACTACATTTTACTTCACTTTTAGTTAAAATGTTATTATTATGTTTTAATTAACTTTTATTATTTAAATTTCCCCCTTCTTTTTATATATATTATTCCTTTTTGGAGCCAATCGGCAATCCCACCGCTTCCACCAATTGTTTTACCCCTACTTGGGGGAAAGGAACAGGGAGTGCTTTCCCGTATGGGCGAAGATCACCTGCACCTAGTTGTTTTATATAATTTTTTGTTTGGGAACGGCTGGCGAGGGCGGTGGTGAAGGAAGTTCAACTAATTTTCGTACAAAGTTCAACGGTTAATTTTATATAAAAAGCATTAACCAACTGATTTCATTTTAAAGTACTTCTAGAGTTTTTGTTAGTAAAGATTTATTTTAAAGAGAAACTGTTCCTTTCAGGTATGTTAAATTTCACAATCTCAGACTCTTTTCACTTACTCCAACTAATTTTGTATAAGGTTCAATAGTTTATTTTATATTAAAATATTAAACAACTGATTTCATTATAACTGTCTCATCAATTAATTTTTGTACAAAGATTCAATTGTTCATTTTTTATTAGAATATTAACCAACTGATTTCATTAATTTTTGTAGAAAGTTCAATAGTTAATTTTGTATTAGAACATTAACCAACTGATTTCATTTTATGTTACTTTTCCAATTAATTTTTTGTAGAAAGTTCAACACTTTATTTTGTATAAAAACATTAGCCAACTGATTTCATTATAACTGTCTTTTCAATTAATTTCGTACAAAGAGTCAATAGTTCATTTTTTTATTAGAATATTAACCAGCTGATTTCATTTTAACTTACCTTTCAATTAATTTTTGTAAAAACTTCAATAGTTCATTTTGTATTAGAACATTAACCAGCTGATTTCATGTTAAGTTACTTTTTCAGTTGATTTTTGTAGAAAGTTCAACACTTTATTTTGTATAAGAACATTAACCAACTGATTTCATTATAACTGTCTTTTCAATTGATTTTTGTACAAAGATTCAATAGTTCATTTTGTATTAGAATATTAACCAGCTGATTTCATTTTAAGTTCCCTTTCAATTAATTTTTGTAGAAAGTTCAATAGTTCACTTTGTATTAGAACATTAACCAACTGATTTCATGTTAAGTTACTTTTTCAATTAATTTTTGTAGAAAGTTCAATATTTTATTTGGTATAAAAACATTAACCAACTGATTTCATTATAAGTTACTTTTCAACTAATTTTGTAGAAAGTTCAATAGTTCATTTTGTATTAGAACATCAACTAACTGATTTCATGTTAAGTTACTTTTTCAATTAATTTTTGTAAAAAGTTCAATACTTTATTTTGTATAAAAACATTAACCAACTTATTTCATTATAACTGTCTTTTCAATTAATTTTTGTAGAAAGATTCAATAGTTCCTTTTGTATTAGAATATTAACCAACTGATTTCATTTTAACTGACTTCTCAATTAATTTTTTTTTAAATCGTCTATGGGTCGGAAGTTACCTCTGCTTGGTTACCCTTGCGTGTTAGATATTCCTCTAACCAAAGATTTTCATAGAATTATTGAAAAGTATTCAAACTAGATTAACTAGTTCGAATACTTTCCAAGTCAAACGAATATCATTTAATTCAATGATCTTGAACTCGAACGTTCAATGATCTTGAACTTGAATGAACCAATCCACATGCCATTTCCTGTCTGCCATGCCATTTCCCGTTAATACCTTCAATCGCTATTGTCATAATTTCCTGTTGTTCAAAAAACCCAAAAACTTGCTTACAAATCAGCCAAATCCAAATCAGCAATTTTGGAAAATATAATTTTTAATAATTCTAGTTTTAGTTAAGTCTTAAGATTTCATCTGAAGAGAGCAGTAATAAAATCTTGTAATAACTTTATAGAAAATTATAGAATAAAGTTTTAGTTTTTAAAACAAATCTTTCATTAACTTAAGTTAATAAAAACATAAGTTGTGCGAACTTATAATCACGTAAAAGATGGAGGAATGAAGGGAAGCGACCGATCCAGTAACCGGCCAAAGCGTGACTGAAAATGCGCGTCAGTTTGGGCCCCTTAAATCCGGACCAAAATGCTGATGCGCTTTTGCATTAAGTCGCGCATGGCGACCGGGAATGTGCGCAATTAGCACTTTATTAAAATTTTTAGAACTTACGCGACAATTCGTCGCGATTCTACGATTGGGTTGCGATCAAGTTTCATCTTGGTGATAAGGCTTGATCGCGACAGAAATGCAACGTCAGCATTTTGGGTTGGGAACGGACGAGTTCCCATGCAGGCTGTTTTACGGCAGGGGTGGTAAAGGGGGGGGGGATAGAACATGTGTGGCTGAGCCTAGGCTCAGTCACAACAAGTGAGTCTCCATCGGCAGCCCTAGTATCTCCTTGCTCGACTCCGTCGACGAAACGTTTGGTCACTTCAGGTTTCCAGTGAATATGGGGAATTAATTAATTAATCATTGTGCTGAGGAATTCGACCAGGGAGTCCCATTTCGTCTTCGCACCTTACTCTTACATTCATTTTAACTACGCTTATAATTAGCCCAGTGCTCCCCTTCTTTAAGTGGCCTTCTAGTAGCGTCCTCCCTTGCTTCAGCTCTTCGTTCCACCACTTATCTCTTCGATCACTGCTTATTGGGCATGTTTTCTGGAAGGGTTTGAGAAAGCCCTCGCTCAGTTGTTTTACAGATGTTTTCAGATCCACCACCGTGCGGAGGCAGGTATCGAAACACTGTGTGCTCCTTGTTTTCATTGCCTTCTCCACTTCGATGGAAAATCTATTCCAGTGATCCTTGGATTTCTGTTGGGCTTTCCTACCTGAACCTTCCGGTTAATGTCAAATAGAATTTTCCCATGATCCGAAAAGGAGTGCTCGGGAGAAACAGTTTTCCACGTTTATGTGGATATTACTAGCGGCCAATGTAAGGTCTGTTCCTCCCTCTCTAACTTTGCTAGAAAGTCTGGTTGTGTCAGCCCGATTACAAACTGTTAGCTTAGTAGTAGTTATAAACTCTAAAATTAACTCACCCCTTCTGTTGATGTCTCTGCTCCCCCTACTGGACATGATGACTGTTCACGTCGCAACCCATCATCATATGCCAACATTTAGCTTTGGCTTCCTTGACAATGGCCCGGACTGCAGCTTATGGGGTGTCTCCTCTTTCGTACGGCATGTACGTTGAGGCTAGGAGCGGGTTGTTTTGCCCTTCTCCGCTAGTACGGGCACCACCATATGATTTGCGCTGTGCTGTGAAAGTTAAGCGAGACTTAGTGACCCGCTTGTTACTTTACACGCTCTCTTTTTACCTGATGTACTTGAATGCAGGAGACTGTAGTTCGTTAGCCTTTGTCTTCGGATTTTGTCTCCTGCAAGCCACGATTCCTGGACTAAAGCCACGTCTACTCTATTCTCCTTCATGTAGAGCATCAAATCCTCAGTGGCTGCCGCGCAGTGTTGCAAATTACTTTGGACTATATCTGGATTATAAATAACTGGACATTGTTATTCTCGCTGCCACTCCTGTTAGCTTTATCGATTACATTCTCCTAAATATTTAGTGAAAGGAGCGTGTTGATTTTTTCCTTCATGAATTAGACTGCATTCGAATCGTTTGCGCTCCCTCGGCTTACTCCGAAGATTAATCAATTGTTCTGTTATAACGTGAAAAAGTCTTTCTTCTCGTTGAGTATGTTCATTGGTAGCCAGTCTTACATTATTGTGTTACAAAATACTGTCATTTTTCAATCGCTAATTACTACGAGACTAATAGTGCGCTAACAACGGTTGAGGTCACAGTGGATGGAGCATATTTGTACGTATTTATTGTGTGGCAAAACAGCCAGTGATGTCATCGGGATAGTGTAAGTGCCTACGCGCGATTGCTGTTTTTAGCGTTGCGTAATGTTATTTATGAGTGTAGCGTGAGAACGCGTTGAACTAGCACGTTGATTTGGGTGTCGTTGTAAAGGATTTGAAAAGAACTATTAGGACTCAAAGCGAAGCAATAAAAACATTGGCCGGAATAAAAATTAAAATTGGTATGAATTTGAAAATGAAAAAATAGTGAAAGGTATAATCTCATATGTGTCGTAAATATGCACCGAATTGTGAAAAACTCAAATCGAAAAAAACCCGCATCAAAAAGAATTTAAAAAACCAAAAATGCCCAGTGCCGAGCCATGGTCAAGGTGCGGCGGCATCGAAGAAGAAACGAAAAATGGCGCAAAACAGTAAACTTGTGATTTATCTATTCTGTAATGCTACTACTATGTATAATGAATGTATTTAAGAGATTAATAATTAAAGAACATATTATTACGGAATACTTATTATAATTTTTTGGTCGTCAAAACGTCTTTTCGCACGTTAATTACGCTGATAGCTAAGCAAACTTTCTTGCGGTAAAATATACAGTCAGAATTTAATCGATAATATAATAGCTACGACGCTCATAATGCGATAACAACAACCGAGGACACTATGGATAGAGAACTCTTGTACGTGTTTATCGTGCAGCGTTTGTTTTGCCCGTGAAGTCATCAGGCTAATGTAAACGCCTACGCCTGATTGTTGTTGATAAACATTGGGTAAAATTATAAATTAGTCTAGAATGAGAAGGCGCCAGGACGTAGATGTGGTCCCCATTGCAGAGAACTTTAAAAGAGCTATTAGGACTTGAAGCATATTTGCCTAAAGCATATTTGCCAATAAACATATTTGTTGAAAAATAACTAAAAATCGGTATTAAATTGAATAATGAGAAAAATTAAAAATATGGTCTTGTACGTGTCAGAAATATGCGCGGAATGGAATAAAATGCAAATCAGAGAAAGCTTGCATCAAATCGAATTTAACAAACATAAATTTCCCAGTGCCGGTCAAGTGCCACGGCTACGGCAGCATCGAAGAAGAAATGAAAAAGCGGCGTTAAATAATAAACTTGTGATTTATCTAGTTTGTCACCGTACTACTCTATACAATCGTTGTATAAGAGAGATTGATTTAAGTACATACTATTGAAAAAAACTTATTATAATTTCATCTCGAAGTTTTCACGGAAAATCTACGGCGACGACCTTGACTACGCCTATCGGTTTTTCTTTTGTGTCTCTTATCCTTTAATTTTCCATTCAGTTCTTAAACTTCGGCCCTTAGTTGTTGCTCATCTAAGCCCATTTGCAGCATAATGTTTCTGGTTACGGACTCTGGAATTGATATTGTTTGTTTCTCCATTTGTTGTTGGATTTTTTCTAACAAGATTTGCATTTGAGCGTCCATTTCCTTATATTTATTTCCAGCTTTGTGTCAAACGAATTCCAATTGGGCAGTGTAGTTACATGATAGAATGTTAGATTTTTGTATGGCAGCACTTTAACTGTTCGATTTAATTCACAATGTTGGTATTGACTTCACTGGTATCGTACTCGCTTCCAACTCACTCCAGTCACTGTATTTTTAGGTTAAGTCCGTGAATGTTTTCTCTTCTAGACTTTACACTGCACAGGAGAAAATCTTACGCGGTCTCGATGTATGTCCTACACATCCCACGTCCCAAACTTTGTTGATGATCTAAAGTGATGTTAACTTCGCAGGCTCAGACACAGTTTCGAGATATTTTTGTCGCGAGCAATTTGCACTACGTCTATTGCTTATTACTTATTGTAATATATGTATATAAATATATAGTTATTATGACAAATGTTGGGGTTTTCTGGGGTTTCGATCAATAGACATAAAATCATTCACAAAAAATCGTTAATTTGGTTGGGACGTTTCAAAGTGATACTCGGAAATAATGGTACATAACGTTTATTGTCTTTCTTCTAATCTTTACAATGGCGGGGTTACTCCCTGAAAGTGAGTATGCTGCCTAGCTCTATCTTACATCATTTCCTGCTTGAGGGACTTCTTCAGCTGTCGGTAGTTCCTTCGCTCCATTTTCAGCTCGTTGATCCTCTGACTGGCTATTCTTTTGGCTTCCTTCGTACTCGCTAGGATTAGATCCTTTTGTGCCTCCTGGAGCTTCCGCTTGAAGTAAGCCTCCGAACCGGACTTCTGTTTCTTTACTGGGGGTAGAATAACTTCCTTAGGACGTCGTTCTAGTTGACGCTGACGATACTCCTCGATGGTAATCGGTCTGGGGCCAGCTGTCGGATTCTTCAACGCTTCCTTGAGACTGGAATTGTCTCGGCTTGACATCACCAACTCCCCTTCTCGGAGAGAACTGGGGTCTACTAGGACCTTCCAGTGTTTTGGTGTTGACTACTAGGTCAATTCACCCAAAGAGAACGGAATTCTTCTGTTGAATTCTGCAGGGAGACGATGTCTTCCTTCTAAAGCTCTGTAGAAGCGATGTCTTCTTTCGGAAAATGTCGGTAGAGGCGAGGTCTTCCTCCAAATCTGGCTGTAGAGGCGATGTCTTCCGTCAGAATTGGCTGGAGAAGCAATGTCTTCCTTCAAACTGTCTGTAGAGGTGAGGTCTTCCTTCAAATCTGGCTGTAGAGGCCATGTCTTCCTTCAAGACTCTTCTGGCACGCGAAGAGTCGTCGTATTCCCGGTGACTGATCAATAACTGCCTCTCTATTCCAAATTTCCCTATTTTATATTGTTTTTTCTGCTTTCGCAGCGATTTCTAGCGTGAGAATGTCCTTAGGTGCGTCGTATTCAAGGCTACACGCGTGCAGTCAGTTTTCGTTGCGCGTGTAACCTTCGCTTAGCAGTGTGGGAACGGATTTTTTTAAAATTTAGCATGTTCCCATGCATTTATGACTTTCTTGTGTGAAATTGGATGACTCTTCCGAAGATCGAAGTGGATTCTCCAGAAAATGGCATGCGACATTCGTTGTGATAAAATTTTGCAGACAGGGGCATTTCTCGTGGGTAAGTTTTTGTTCCGTAACTAGATAATATTTTCCGTTGCAGCTGACGTGGTGCATTTCTGGATGGCGTGATGTGGCGTCATTACGCCAGTTTTTTGTTGACGCGGCATTCCTCACGCGGGAATGAATTGCCGCGTGGTGGCTTCACGTCAGTTTATTGTCGCGTGTCGCGTGGATCACGTCGTGATCACGTATTAATCGAGTATCGTTTATTGCTTGTTGTTTGTTTCTCCAATTCGGTAATAATTTTGATTTATTGAATCTAGTGTTTGTAGTGTGGTGTTTATTACTTTAAGTATTGATTGATCTCAGTTAATCATTGATTGATTCAGTAATCTTAGCGTGTTTAAGTTATATTTGTTAATTTTAAGTTTTAATTGATTCCAAAATAAATGTTCTTGTTATCGTTATTACCTTTTTCTTTTGTTTAGTTTGAGTGATTATCGGTTTTGTGGTTGATTTCGATTTCGACCTTTTTCCCAGGTTACAGTGTGTTTGTTTTAGGTTCCAACTATTTTGATCGATCAGTTATCGCTTTCGATTGGTCTCTTGTTTTCGTTTTAATTAATTTGAGCATTTTTGAGTTTTCAGATTACAAAGTGTTTTTAGGTGTCAACTATTGTGATCGATCAGTTATCGATTGTCGACTGGTTTCTTGGTGATTTTTGGTTTAGAACATTTTTTAGTTTCCAGATTACAGATTTTGTTCTGTTTTGGTGATTTTTTGGTTTGGAACATTTTTAAGTTTTCAGGTTACAAAGTGTTTTTAGGTGTCAACTATTGTGATCGATCAATTATTGATTTTCGATTGGTTTCTTGCTTTTGTTCTTTTTTGGTGATTTTTTGGTTTAGAACATTTTTAAGTTTTCAGGTTGCAATGTATTTGTAGTTTTCAACTATTGTGATCGATCGATTATTGATTTTCGATTGGGTTCTTGATTTTGTTCTGTTTTGGTGATTTTTTGGTTTAGAACATTTTTAAGTTTTCAGGTTACAAAGTGTTTTTAGGTGTCAACTATTGTGATCGATCGGTTATTGATCTTCGATTGGTTCGAAATTTCATTTCGTTTTGAAATTTTAATTTTAAGAAGGCTTTCGTTTTACAGGTTTCAATAAGTGTAATCGATCGGTTAGTGATTGGTTTTACACTTTGATCTGATCGCAATTGTAGTTTTTAGAAAGGATGTTTGTTTTTAGGTCATGACAGGACTATTCCTGGGAGAGAATTTATCAACATCCTAATGAAAACGATGAACTTGTTGGCCTTCATATCGAACCTTGTTCAAAATCCAATTTAATGTGATTGACCTCTTGCCCCTTTTATAGATATTTAACGTGTGTAAATTCTCACACACTTTTCGGATGAATATCTGAAATTTTATTTCTCTGAAAGTCATGTTAAGGTTCCCTTTGTTCGAGAATCCACAGGAACCGTTCAATATTGGTCACAACAATTTTAATGATAATGATAATTATTTATAAGACTGTACCTGGTTACAAGCCCATCAGTACATATGCTGCTTTATAGTATTCATCGAATCAACTTTAGAAAAATTCAAAAAGTACTTCAATGGGATTGATGAATCAAGTTCATGACATTCCTCCCTCCTTTGGAGAGGTTCCCCCATTTTTTTTTTTCATAGGCCTATATCTTTAGGCGTCTTACATTTTAGTTATTTATGTTATACATTTTTGTTATTATAAATTTTTATTTTTTTTTTATTTTTCTGTATTTATTTCAACTTTGTCATAATATGCCTTGTATATGTTTGTCATATGTTTTGTTTTTCAGTTCTTATTTAAAATATTTTTTTTTTTGATCGTTTTTAAATCCAAATATTTTTATTTTTATATATTTTACTTTATTTAGACAGGTTTTGGTGTACATTTTGTTTTCTTGTTTCACATCTTTTTTGGACTGGTGTTTTTATTATTGCTGGCTGCACTTCCTTCTTCTGATGGTGGTGGTGGCGGATCCAGTCTTCTGGGAGTCGGGAGTCCTGTTCTGGCCTCCATTACTTCTGCCCAGCGATTCATTAGGAAGATTTCGACTCCTACGGGCAGCTGTTCTTCCCCGGGCAGTGGTGTTCGTCTAATCAAGTTCTCCGCGATCTCCATCCAGCGGGTCTGCTCAAACGGCGGGGTTGGCTTATATCTTCGCGCTGCGTCCATTGTGAGGGTTGCTTCCGGTGTGAGTACTGGACTGGGATGCTGCCGTTTTTATTTACTTTAATTGCTGAGGTCAGCTATTCCTTTGGGTATGTTACATTTTTCTCTTAATCTTTCTCTCCTAATTTTTATTCTTAAAATTACTCTTAATTTCTCTATTTGGATGTTTTAATTTTTCTCTTAACACGAATTCTGTTTGTGTATTGGAAAACTTGATCAATTGAAAACTTGCTATCTGGGCAATTGATTTTGTTGAGATATATCGATATACTATTAGTTTGAATACTTCTATTATGAGAGTGATTGATGCATTACATTGATTGGTTGTCTACGATGGACTGAGTTGGTGGGTATCAATAATGATCATTACGTCGGTCATAGATTACCAATATCGATAACGTAAATACTTAAATCAGTTGAGAATTGCTTTTGTGGTAATTGATTTGTTGGACTATATTGGTTTGATTACTTCTATGAACTCATTCCATCAGTTTATTTAGTATAAAGGTAATTAATTGGTCATTAGTATTGATTAATAACATTGTTGATCATTGAATCGATTGATTATTTTTGATAATTATTAATTTCTTTTTGCTCTATACTTATTATTCCTTATTGATAGGATAACTTATTGATAAATTGATTGATTGATAATATTGTTGATCATTGAATCGATCGATATTGATTATTTTTGTTAACTATCGATTGTTTATTACTCTTTACTTATTATTCTTTATGGATAGGATAGCTTATTGATAAATCGATTGATTGATAATATTGTCGATTTTTGAATCGATTGATTATTATTGATAATTATTTATTTCTTATTGCTCTATACTTATTATTCTTTATTGATAGGATAACTTATTGATAAATTGATTGATTGATAATATTGTTGATCATTGAATCGATCGATATTGATTATTTTTGTTAACTATCGATTGTTTATTACTCTTTACTTATTATTCTTTATGGATAGGATAGCTTATTGATAAATCGATTGATTGATAATATTGTTGATCATTGAATCGATCGATATTGATTATTTTTGTTAACTATCGATTGTTTATTACTCTCCACTTATTATTCTTTATTGATAGGATAGCTTATGGATAAATCGATTGATTGATAATATTGATGATCATTGAATCGATTGATTATTATTGATAATTACTTATAACTAGGATAGTACGTTTATTTACCGCTTACATCTAATAGCTGAAGGGTTCTTTAGGGGTTATATCGCTCTTTGGTTTATATTGGTCGTACTTTTACTACGGGTTAACCCCTTTCTTTTACCTATTATTTCGTGTCTCCGTGGAATTGTTACTGGAATGGGTACAATATTTCTCCTTGTTGCTCATTCGGCAGGTATTGGTTCGTGTCGCACCTGATGGTGACGGTCCTTGTATTTCTGGTACACCTTCAGTAGTATAGTTACTGTGACTGCTAGTAGCAAGCATCCTGTTAGTGCGGTTGTTGTATGCACTTGGGCATGTACTTGTCTCCTTTGTGCCTCTTTTGCCACTTCTGCTTCCAATGCTTCTAAGGACTCACTATCCTTTTTTAACTG
Source organism: Chrysops caecutiens (assembly GCA_963971475.1). Classification (NCBI taxonomy): domain Eukaryota; kingdom Metazoa; phylum Arthropoda; class Insecta; order Diptera; family Tabanidae; genus Chrysops; species Chrysops caecutiens. The sequence continues at coordinate 29,834,064 of OZ020569.1, forward strand.
ATCGTTGTATGTGATTGGTTGCAGAATCTCTAGTGCTTTGGTACTATTTGTTGTAAGTTTTCTGGGTTGGTATCGATCAAAGTTAATTTGATGTCCAATGTGGTCTCCTGGTTGTTGTATTTGTAGGCTGTGTAATTCATTGGCCTTGTAAGGTAGTATATATCCTGCCACGTGGTACATACATTTCATTTTGAGTTTTATTACCCCCAGTCCCTGAAGTGTCTTAGTTTGCTCGCTAGTATCACACTGGGCTATAATCGTTGTGTTCTGGTGTAACCAATATAACCAGACATTTTCCTGGTGCATTGGTACGATCAGGTTCTTAGGTTCCTTGAGTATACGAACTGGGCATCTTGGAGTTTTTTCCCTTTGTCCTTGGAATAAATCTTCGAGACATGTGGCTCTGGCGGGACTTAGAGGTATGGGTTGGTTCCTGTTGCAGATAACATACGTGTCGTTAATTGGGGTGCAGTGGGATCGATAGTCGGATTCCTTCATCCTTCCTTCCTCGAAATTTAGCTGTGACCGACTGATATTGAGGAAGTATGAGGCCTGTAGTTCATATATATAGAACTCCTTTTGTTTTAGGGGTATTGGCAGCATATACAATTGGTTTACGGTATACTGCTGGTTATCCGTTAATGGTAATCGTATTTGGACTAGTAATCCCTGTTCGTGATTTTCAAAATCCACTTTAGTTATTTTTTGTAGAATTGGGAAGTCCAACCTGGTCTCTTTTCCATAGTGCGTTTTGGTTACCTTAGCGTATAATTCTCGTAGTTGATGTGTTGGCAACAGGAGTGGGCTTAATTCCCTTCGATTGATTGCTTCCATCAGTATCAATGTATCGGTAATTTCCAAGTATATTAGCTGCAATTCCTCTAGGATTATGACCATAATTTCGTTAATATCTGCCCGAAAATGTATTTGTTGGAATAGTTCTGTATATCGCTGGTAGTCTTCCTGTCTTCTTTCCTGGATTTCGTTTATTTTTTGTACCAATTTGTTATACCTTCGGGTCATTTCTATGTTTGTTTCATTCATAGTTTTGGTGGAACTATGCATTATGGTTACTTGTTGTTTGACTAGTTCAAAACTTTGTTGGTTGTCGGCTTCCAATTCGTCCAATTTTTGGTGGATTTTATCCGAGTCTTCATCATCCATGGTGCCGAATAGCGTCTTCATTATTCTTCCACCCAAGTTAATTAGGCCTCTCTTGGTTCTTCGGTGGGTGTTCGTGGTCAGCTCGATTTTCTCAATTAGCTCATGTATTTTTGCTATCCCTTTTTGGAGCGTGTGGTTCCAGTGGGGGCATATTTCGTTCTTCAAGGCTCCGATAGTCCCTTCGCATACTCTATTGATGGCTTGCTTACTTTTTTCTATGTATGATAGGTGTAGGTCCCAGTCTGGTTTCTTTATCTTGGTTATTATGGTCCAATGATCGTGGTATATTTGGGCTGTTCCAATGGGCTCGAACACTATTCCCTGCTGCTTGAGTGAGTAGGATTCAATCGGTTCTTCTGCTGCATTTTAAACGGTTATTATGTTGATAATTAGGGCGAGCATTAGTCTAGAAAGGAGAGGATGGGGCTTATTAATTAAACAGTTTTAATCTGTTGTTATGGACACGACGTTTTTTGTTGCCTATTTGTATCGTCGTGTTAACTGGGCTATTAATTTTGATCATTTTGAATGGTCCCGACCAAATTTGTGCTAGTTTATTTTTTCTCGCGGCATTCTTTAATAGAACTTGGTCCCCAACGTGTATCCTTATGGGATTGGTATTCCGATCATAATATTCCTTAGAGTGGACTTTACTTTCCTCTAAGTTTTGCTTTGCAATTTGGTATGTTTTCTGTAATTTATTTCGCAATTTCCGGTAGTAATTTTCATGGTCATATACTGGTTGCGGCTCCTTTTTTAAATTGTTTGGCAATGGGGCTGAGAATCCAAAAAGGCAATCCATTGGTGTTAACTTAGTCGTGGAGTGTATACTGTTGTTACGTACAAACATTGCTGTTCTTAGATGTTCGTCCCAATCGTTTTGGCTTTCGTCGACAAAACTCTTTAGATAGTCCACTAGGGGCCGGTGTGATCTTTCTAAAGCTCCATTGGATTGTGGGTGGTACGCAGTGGTTTCCAGTTTTCGTATTTTTACGGACGTGAAGTTTGTTCCCTGATCTGTTATTAGTTTTTTAGGGATTCAATATTTACTTAAGATTTCGTCCGCAAAGGCTCGAGCTACCGTTGTTGCTTCGATATTTGTTAGGGGGACTACATCCATGAACCTGGTTAAATCGTCCTCGAAACTAAGAATATATTTATTACCCTTTGCCGTTTCTGGCGGCGCCCCAACAATGTCCATGTATACCTTGTCAAACGGTAGGCTGGCTGTGTCTGTTATTATCATTGGCTCCTTGTGCTCTCTGGATCTTTTGTTCATTTGGCATTTTTTGCATTGTTTTATGTATTTCGCTATGTCTTTTTTCATACCTTTCCAGTAAAATTCCCGTCTTAACCATCGGTATGTTTTAAATACTCCTTGGTGTCCTCCTAATGGTGCATCGTGACAGTCTGCCAAAATTGTTTTGATGTCCTGAGGTTTTGTTAATACTCTTATGTTGTCATTTATTATTCTTTCCGTATCATCATTTTGTTCCGTTTCATCCCTTGGTTCGTTGGTATTTTCCTCTGGTGCATTGGGTTTGTTTTGATCTGTCGTGGCTTTATTTGCCTCTAGTTATTTTGCTTGCCTGCATGTTATGGCCAATACTTTGTATGGGATTCTGCTTAGGGCATCTGCGTTATTATTTTTTCTACCTTCTTTGTATTCGATATCGAAGGTATAATCTGACAATTTATGCCATAGTCTTAATATTCGACTAGTAGGATCCTTAATCCTTATTGCGCCTTTTAGCGGTTTATGGTCAGTATATACTGTAAATGGTCTTCCATATAAATAACTTCTATAATTTTTTACTGCCCATACTATGGCTAATAATTCTCTCTCAATAGTGGAGTAGTTTCTTTCAGCCGGATTTAGGGTGCGACTGGCGTATGCGATTGGTTTTTCCTCCTTTTCTAGCCCTTGTGCAAGTACCGCTCCTAACGCTTCTCCACTAGCGTCTGTGTATAATTTAAAGGGTTCATCGAAGTTGGGATATCTTAGTACCGGGGGTGTTGTTAGTTTCTCCTTTAGTGTGTTAAAAGCTTCTATACATCTTTCATCCCATTTAAATTTTACGTCCTTTTTCAACAAGTTATTAATTGGTGCCGCTATTTTGGAAAATCCTTCTATGAATTTCCGGTAGTAATTGGCTAAACCCAGGAATGATTGCACCTGTCTTACAGTTTTGGGGGCTGGGAAGTTTTTTACGGATTCTAATAAGGCGGGATCTGGAGCTACGCCATCCGTACTACATTTATGACCAAGGTAGACTATTTCTTTCATTAGGAAATTGCATTTTTCAGGATTTAGTTTTAGTCTGTGCTCTCTCAGTCTCTGTAGTATATCCTTTAGTTTGCCTTGATGGTCACTTAGGTTTTTCCCATAAGTGACTATATCGTCGAGGTATACAAAGCAAATTAGTCCTTGGAGCCCCGTTAATACATGGTTCATAAGTCGTTGGAATGTCGCAGGTGCGCCTTTTAGTCCAAAAGGCATTCTCTTGAAGGCATAGTGCCAATATGGCGTACTGAATGCGGTTTTGTCTCGATCTTCTGCTTTCATCGCTATCTGGTGGTAGCCGCTGGCGAGGTCTAGTACAGAGAAGTAACGTGAATTCCCATAATCCCATAATTCATTTGGGTTTGCTCAATGCTCTTGTCAATCTCTGAATCTGTTTCATGATTCCTTTCAATTTTTATTCTTAAGTCATCTATTATTATTTCATGGTTATTTACGTTTAATATACTAAATTTTATTCTCCCATTCATTGGTACCACTAACGCGTTGCTGATGTATGTTCCCGACGTTATTTCTTCGCCCTTAATTATTTGTTCCCCTTGGACATGGGACGACATTTCCACAAATTTCACTGTTCTTGGTGGTATTAGGATTGTTTTACTTTCTGATATTGTGACATATTGCTCGTTATGGTTTTGGGCTTGGTCCTCTTGTTCACTAGTGGACATTCCTATTTCTGAGTTAATTCCATCCTGTTTGACTTGCGAGTCAGTGGTTCCAAATTGATCACCATATTTGCGAGTATGGTGTTTGCAAGTTGGTCCATTTTCGTCGGAATGGATAGTAAGAATTTCTTCTTCCTCTTGTTGTCCAGGATTAAAGAGGAGCGTCAGATCCTGCAGTACTTCTTCATTGTCTGTTGACGTTAGCGAGACTACTTTGTGTCCTGTGTGACATTCCAAATTCGAAGGTATTTTACACTCCGGAGCATGCGAGCTTCGATTTACGTGTCCTTCGCGGATGTCGCTTTGGCCATCCTTCTTGTCTCTTGCGTCTGTTTCGACAATATTTTCAAGTGATGGATCCTCCTCAAACGGTATTGTGATTATTTCCTTTTCGTTAATGTCAGGAAATACCAGTTTCCTCGTCCTTCCACATTGCAATATTTAGTTACAAAATCATTACCAATTATGCCAGTTACATTTGTGGTATTTATTGTTTCTACTATATGGAATTTGCAGGGATAAATGCGTGGTGTTTGTAGTTCTCCTGCTATCGTCCCTTTGTATATGACTTCTCCCGAAATTGTATTGAGCGTTATTTTCTCGTCTCTGTTTATTTCTTTCATACTCTTAGTTTTAATCTCGCTTTCTTTTATTAAACTTATTTCTGATCCTGTATCTATTATGAATTTGGGTTTTTGGGTCTCAACTATATTAAGCGGTAGTGTTACTATTGGAATAGCTGGCATTTTGTCGCACCTATCCATATTGTTATTTCCTGACGACTCGCGGTGCGATCGGTCGTCTCTGTGGAGTTTTCCGCATTTCTCGTCCTTTCTTCATCCTGTAGTCTGTACCATCGCTCTCGTAGGAAACATCTGTCTTCCGTGTGAGTATCGTCCAGGCAGAAGTTGCACTTACTGGTTTCTCTGCTTCTGGTTGTTTGATTTACTTGGCGACTTTGTGGTTCGTTCCTGTTTCCTTGGTTGTTTCCGAAGTTTTGTTGATTCCTAGGTCTTTGTGTGTTACAGTTCTGTGTTGTGTGACCATAGCATCTGCATGAGGGGCAAAAGGGGGTCATTTGTCTTGTTCTACATTCCGCCATTATGTGACCCATTTTGCTGCAGAAATTGCATCTTATTTGACTTTTGTCGCGTCCTGTATTATAATTAGGCTGATTTCTGCGTTGTTGGTAGTTATTATTGTTATATGGGCGCTGTTGTTGGTATTGATTTTGGTTGTTCCTTTGGTTTGTTTGCCATCTATTTCTTGGGTTGTTATATTGGTTAGCTTGTTGATAGTTATTCTGATATGCGTTTGGTGCTGGGTTCGTGAACGGAGTCTGATTATTTGAGGTGTTGGGTACGATTCTACTTTGCTGCATACATTGCTCTGTTTGTTCTAGTCTCAATATTTTATTCTTGATTCCTTCCAACGTGTTATCAGCGTCTTGAAGTAGGTAAAACTTATAATTTGAGTTAATGATGCCCATTTTGAAACAGTGAAGTCCAACTTCCTCTATTTCAGTCTTTAATCCATCTCCACCGTTTGTATATTGTACATCTGCTGCATTCCTGCAGCTGTTAATCAGCTCGATCACCCTATTGAAGTATCCCAATAACGTTTCTGTAGGTAGTTGTTGTACATTTCTTAATTGGGTGTTTAATGTTAAGTAAGAACTGTTTTGTGTTAAATTCGATCTTAGGGTGGTAAATATATCTTCCAAAGTGTCGTTTTGTCCTGCTTGTATGATTTCTAGGGCTCGACCTCTTAATCTTGTTGGCAAAAGCCTTACAAAAGTGGCCTTGTCTTGTGCTTCTGAGAGTATTTCGTAACCCAGACGCGCACAATTTATAAACTCGTTGATCTCGCTCTGTTTTCGAGGGTTTTCTTCCCCAGTTAGAATAGGGACATTATTATACAGAACGTTATTTACTCGTGCTATATTTGCCATTTTTTTGGTTTTAATCTCGTATGTGTCTTGGTAATTTGAGGTATTCCCGTTTGTTAAAGTGTTTCTTAGGACTCTTGGTATTGGCTTTGGTCTGTTTTTGTCACCTTTATTGATTAATATACCCGAATCAGAGTATGTTCTTATATATTGTTTCCCGCTCCTAAGTTCTACTATATCTTGCCCTGGTTCTTCGGACGAATTTGTGTTGTCTTCTTTTTGCATATACACTTGTTTGCTGCTTGATCCTTCGAAAACTTCGTTGTCTAAATCTTGTTCTTGGTTGTTTACTGGATCAGTGACAACTTCTTCTTTATCTGCTTCGAAAATTGGGTCTGGATTGTCCAGCGTAAATGAGTTAATTCGTACCAAAAAATCCTCTAAATTCTTTTGTAGTGAGATTTTTGGGGTTGAGTGGGCCATATATCTGTTTCTCTAGCTATGTTTGTTTTCCTACTTCTTTGTTTGAAAGGTAGGTTCGAATTGCGGCGGCGCCAAATTATGTTGGGGTTTTCTGGGGTTTCGATCAATAGACATAAAATCATTCACAAAAAATCGTTAATTTGGTTGGGACGTTTCAAAGTGATACTCGGAAATAATGGTACATAACGTTTATTGTCTTTCTTCTAATCTTTACAATGGCGGGGTTACTCCCTGAGAGTGAGTATGCTGCCTAGCTCTATCTTACATTATTTCCTGCTTGAGGGACTTCTTCAGCTGTCGGTAGTTCCTTCGCTCCATTTTCAGCTCGTTGATCCTCTGACTGGCTATTCTTTTGGCTTCCTTCGTACTCGCTAGGATGAGATCCTTTTGTGCCTCCTGGAGCTTCCGCTTGAAGTAAGCCTCCGAACCGGACTTCTGTTTCTTTACTGGGGGTAGAATAACTTCCTTAGGACGTCGTTCTAGTTGACGCTGACGATACTCCTCGATGGTAATCGGTCTGGGGCCAGCTGTCGGATTCTTCAACGCTTCCTTGAGACTGGAATTGTCTCGGCTTGACATCACCAATTCCCCTTCTCGGAGAGAACTGGGGTCTACTAGGACCTTTCAGTGTTTTGGTGTTGACTACTAGGTCAATTAACCCAAAGAGAACGGAATTCTTCTGTTGAATTCTGCAGGGAGACGATGTCTTCCTTCTAAAGCTCTGTAGAAGCGATGTCTTCTTTCGGAAAATGTCGGTAGAGGCGAGGTCTTCCTCCAAATCTGGCTGTAGAGGCGATGTCTTCCGTCAGAATTGGCTGGAGAAGCAATGTCTTCCTTCAAACTGTCTGTAGAGGTGAGGTCTTCCTTCAAATCTGGCTGTAGAGGCGATGTCTTCCTTCAAGACTCTTCTGGCACGCGAAGAGTCGTCGTATTCCCGGTGACTGATCAATAACTGCCTCTCTATTCCAAATTTCCCTATTTTATATTGTTTTTTCTGCTTTCGCAGCGATTTCTAGCGTGAGAATGTCCCTAGGTGCGTCGTATTCAAGGCTACACGCGTGCAGTCAGTTTTCGTTGCGCGTGTAACCTTCGCTTAGCAGTGTGGGAACGAATTTTTCTAAAATTTAGCATGTTCCCATGCATTTATGACATTCTTGTGTGAAATTGGATAACTCTTCCGAAGATCGAAGTGGATTCTCCAGAAAATGGCATGCGACATTCGTTGTGATAAAATTTTGCAGACAGGGGCATTTCTCGTGGGTAAGTTTTTGTTCCGTAACTAGATAATATTTTCCGTTGCAGCTGACGTGGTGCATTTCTGGATGGCGTGATGTGGCGTCATTACACCAGTTTTTTGTTGACGCGGCATTCCTCACGCGGGAATGAATTGCCGCGTGGTGGCTTTACGTCAGTTTATTGTCGCGTGTCGCGTGGATCACGTCGTGATCACGTATTAATCGAGTATCGTTTATTGCTTGTTGTTTGTTTCTCCAATTCGGTAATAATTTTGATTTATTGAATCTAGTGTTTGTAGTGTGGTGTTTATTACTTTAAGTATTGATTGATCTCAGTTAATCATTGATTGATTCAGTAATCTTAGCGTGTTTAAGTTATGTTTGTTAATTTTAAGTTTTAATTGATTCCAATAAATTTTCTTGTTATCGTTATTACCTTTTTCTTTTGTTTAATTTGAGTGATTATCGGTTTTGTGGTTGATTTCGATTTCGACCTTTTTCCCAGGTTACAGTGTGTTTGTTTTAGGTTCCAACTATTTTGATCGATCAGTTATCGCTTTCGATTGGTCTCTTGTTTTCGTTTTAATTAATTTGAGCATTTTTGAGTTTTCAGATTACAAAGTGTTTTTAGGTGTCAACTATTGTGATCGATCAGTTATCGATTGTCGACTGGTTTCTTGGTGATTTTTGGTTTAGAACATTTTTGAGTTTCCAGATTACAGATTTTGTTCTTTTTTGGTGATTTTTTAGTTTGGAACATTTTTAAGTTTTCAGGTTACAAAGTGTTTTTAGGTGTCAACTATTGTGATCGATCAATTATTGATTTTCGATTGGTTTCTTGATTTTGTTCTTTTTTGGTGATTTTTTTGTTTAGAACATTTTTAAGCTTTCAGGTTGCAATGTATTTGTAGTTTTCAACTATTGTGATCGATCGATTATTGATTTTCGATTGGGTTCTTGATTTTGTCCTTTTTTGGTGATTTTTTGGTTTAGAACATTTTTAAGTTTTCAGGTTACAAAGTGTTTTTAGGTGTCAACTATTGTGATCGATCAGTTATTGATCTTCGATTGGTTCGAAATTTCATTTCGTTTTGAAATTTTAATTTTAAGAAGGGTTTCGTTTTACAGGTTTCAATAAGTGTAATCGATCGGTTAGTGATTGGTTTTACACTTTGATCTGATCGCAATTGTAGTTTTTGGACAGGATGTTTGTTTTTAGGTCATGACAGGACTATTCCTGGGAGAGAATTTATCAACATCCCAATGAAAACGATGAACTTGTTGGCCTTCATATCGAACCTTGTTCAAAATCCAATTTAATGTGATTGACCTCTTGCCCCTTTTATAGATATTTAACGTGTGTAAATTCTCACACACTTTTCGGGTGAATATCTGAAATTTTATTTCTCTGAAAGTCATGTTAAGGTTCCCTTTGTTCGAGAATCCACAGGAACCGTTCAATATTGGTCACAACAATTTTAATGATAATGATAATTATTTATAAGACTGTACCTGGTTACAAGCCCATTAGTACATATGCTGCTTTATAATATTCATCAAATCAACTTTAGAAAAATTCAAAAAGTACTTCAATGGGATTGATGAATCAAGGTCATGACACAAACAATATATTAAAATATTTTTGAAAATTGAATATTTTGCTTAGGTCTGTTCCCGTACTTTTTTTTATGAATATAGAATATAGCTCACCTTTTATTTCCGGCCATTCTGTATTCCAGGTTGTCCTGCTCCATAACCTGAAATCGCAAAATCAATTTTGGGTGAATTTATGAAACAAAGAGATAGATAATTTTTGAGGTAGATTAAACGGCTCTCCTTCGTAGGTTTTGAATGGTTAGTAATCGGTTGATATATCTGTAATAAAGTTAGTATTAATTTCACACACAATTTAAGTTCATCTTTTTTTTTAAATGTAGTCAGTAAGAAAAGAATTATAACTGTAGTTGCTTGTTGAACTAAAGTCATTCTTTGACACAATATGATCTTCATATTTGAGTGTAACGAAATGTTGACTTCTAAGGCTACCAAATTATAAACTGAGTCGCTGATGGACTACTGTAATAATTCGAAGCGAAACATTTTAGTAGAAGTCAACCACATAACAAAAGTAATGTAAACTTATGGTAAAGGCTATGCGGTAACCACCTGAGTCGCTCGTTGAACTACTGTGGTGCCTATAGCCAAACTTTCTTGTGACCATAAGTTGTAAGACAAACATCAATGAATCAATGTTTCTCACCAAGTTTAAATAGGTTTGCACAGATTTCGTATTGTAGAACAAAAAGGCAACAAATTATCAGCAACTGTTGTACGAAAACTATTCAAAAGTCTGTAACACACCCGTTCACAAGATCAAACTCTTCAGCACACTCGTCCTTAAAATGTTGAAAACCTAGCTCAGGTTTAAATTGAAAGACAATTCATCTAAATCAAACACTAATATTGTTTCATTTCAAAAATATCAATAGGACAAAACTTATTAATATTGTTTCATTTCAAAAATATCAATAGGACAAAACTTATTCTAAGAACACTTGAACAATGAAAAAGAGAGTAAGTGTATAAAGAAAATTTAACAACAGCATTTTAAAAAGGTTACTACGTTACATTATTTTTGTTCTAAGAAAAGCTGATTAAAAAAGTTATGATTCAAAGTATATAAGGTAAGTAGAGATATTTTGTCCATTTTCCGCCCGCCTCCGTTAATTAAATTAACGAATCTTTATTGTTTATTGGCAACGGACACAGTTTAACTATAGGTCGTTTGACAGTGGACATTTGAGTTCGGGCAGTTACTACGCGAATATGCGTAGTAGGATCCAGGATGCACTTCAATAATTCGTCCTAGCGGCCATTTTGATGGAGGATATCGTTCATCAACGACTGATATGAGTGTGCCTTTGTGAATACATTTTGTTAGTTGATTCCACTTATAAGTTGTATGATATCTTTGGAGACAAGAAGATGACAATTTTTTCCAAAAACTTTCTAACATCTGCTGAATAAGTTGCCAGCGCGACAATCTGTTTGACTTTAGATGTTCTAATGATGGCACAGGTATACTTATAGTTGCTTGACCAATCAAAAAATGCCCTGGGGTTAAGCAGTTCAAATCATCAGAATCGTCAGTGATAGCGTGGAGAATTTAAAACAGCTTCGATTTGGCATAATAAAGTGGTCATTTCTTCAAATGTAAGTAATTGGTCACCGATAACACGTCGAAGATAATACTTTACAGATTTAACACCATAATTTTTTGTTCCCATAATTTTATGGTTTCACCATCGAAACATTGAATGATTGCTTGCACAAAAAAATCGTCATAATACTGGACTGGACGTTGAAGAGATTCCAAAGTTTGATGAATTTGAGTAATAGTAGTGTATAGTTTTTCTACTTCACTTCCACATTCTTGCGATGCAGATTTCATTTTAAATAAAGAATTTATAGCTGTTCCAATTAGAACTCTCTTATTTTCATAATAAGATATTAAAAAATCCCAGGATTTTTGAAAATTGTCAGCAGTAGTAGCAATATTTTTTAGAATTTCTGATGCAGATCTAGTCAAACTTAGTTTTAAATATTGTAATTTAGCAACTGGAGACAATGATGGATTTGATGAAATCATTGACGAGAAAAGATCTTTAAATGACAGCCAATCAGAAAGTGAGCCATTGAATTAAGGAACTTCAGTTATGGGTAGTCGACATCCTAATTGCCCATGACTTAAAATTTGAGAATGTGATGAGGCTAGATCACTTGAAATATTCGCTGATTGGGTTGAAGATGACCCATTCTGCTCAGAAGACAACAATTCATTCATATTAGAGACAGCTTCATAGTAATAATATTCAGCTGAATTATGTAAGATAACTCTTATTAAAATATGATCATTTTAATAATTGTCGTTTTTCATGGTTTGAAAGATTTGCAACGGCTATGTTTATAGCAGAATTATTTAGCTTAAACTTATCCGATTTTTCTTTTAAAGCATCAAGTCGTACTTCAATCTGATACCGGTTTATGTTTGGTTTCCCATTTTTGTGTAAATCAGGAACAACAGATTTGGTGAACTTCTTAATCGAATATTGTTCCTCAATTTTTAAACTTAAAATGTGACTAACTCGCATGATGAACAGTTAAATCGAATCCGGCTCGAAGGACCAAAAATTCATAAAACAAAGAGATAGATAATTTTTGAGGTAGATTAAACGGCTCTTCTTCGTAGGTTTTAAATGGTTAGTAATCGGTTGATATATCTGTAATAAAGTTAGTATTAATTTCACAAACCATTTAAGTTCATCTTGTTTTTTAAATGTAGTCAGTAAGAAAAGAATTATAACTGTAGTTGCTTGTTTTAAGGATTAAATTGAAAGATAATTCATCTAAAACAAACACTAATATTGTTTCATTTCAAAAATATCAATAGGACAAAACTTATTAATATAGTTTCATTTCAAAAATATCAATAGGACAAAACTTATTTTATTGATAGCAAAGAACACTTGAACAATGAAAAAGAAAGTTATAATTCAAAGTATTTAAGGTAAGTAGAGATGTTATGTCCAGTGAATAACTACTAAGCCAAAATATACCCACTGATTATATATCCCCAAGTAGATAATATATCGCCAAAGTAGATAAAACTACTGCGAGAAAGCTAAAAGGAAACAGGATTTATTGTAAAAGAAATATGCTTACTTGAGGATGTCACACGAACACGTCACGATCGGACAACAAACAATCTGACAGCAATCGACACGCGGAGCAACGTGACGGGAACTGCATTGCCGACACACGCAGAATATTAGTATTCGGCAGATGGCCAGCAAAAGTTAATGCAATTCAGCAAATGGATTGAGCACAACCAAAGACCAACGGAAAAGTGCAAGTTGGAACATATTGGACGAAAAGAATTTAGGGCAAGCAATCAATGACCCAAGCGAGAATGCAACTTGGAAAATATTTCAATATTTCAGGTGACGAAAGGAAATTGGAAAAAATTTCAAGTTGACGAAATAAAATCGATTTAATCAATAACCTCACGGGAATTGAGGCCAGTATTAACCGATTAGAGGTCAAAAGAAATCCACCAGTAATATTTCTACGTAAAGGTTATATTTCTCCTTCCTCTATGCCAATTAAAAATAAAAGTAGAAAATAAATCAAAAAAAAATTTTAGAGAGTCTTATATTCATCTTGGAATCCCACTAGTGCCGAAGTGTTTCAGGCAGAATAAAACTGTAGATATGGGTCAGAAAAAACTTTTTGTTAGTTATATTATAAATGAAGATATTATCATACAATATTTATCTATATATAAATAGGCGACATGTTTTTTTGTTATCCCTTTTATGAGAAACCAAATCGACCTACCAGGATAAAAATTATATCAGTCGAAAGTTTCTATCTTCCTCTACCTGCAGCAATTATTTTTTTTTCTTAAATTTAATTATAAATACGTTTAATTTAAAATTGAAATTAAAAAATTCAATGGGATAGTATGTGTGAATTGAGCACACGTATAGCGTAGATGATGCTTTGGGAAGAATGTGTGCGTGTGAATGTTTTACTTTTTGCCTGGAAATATGCAAACATATGTGAATTTTTGGTTTGTGTCCCCGATACATAACAAGTACTAAATTAGTCGAAAATCAAACCAAATGGATCAATCTTCTACTGGTGACACAAACCAAAAGAATTAGCATATAATTGCATTCCTCTACGCAAAAATTAAAATATAGAACATACTAATTTAACATTATCATTTGCATAGATCATACGTTCGACTGAATAAACAACCATTTATGCCAAACACGTGCATTCTTTTCACTCAAACCTAATATCTATGCCAATGATAATGTGAGGGGCAAATGCAGCCATATCACAGACAATATTCATATGTTCATTCTTTTGTTTTTTGCCTGGAAGAAGGCCACCGTTGGCTAATAAAATTGCATTCTTCCAGACAAAAGCCAAAACAATGAACATATGGCCACAGACAATAATATGGATGCATTACCACAGACAAATTTAAAGCCATCGTTTACTTATACCATTGTTTTTTGCTAATTTGATAAAAATAAATGCAAATTTTGTTTCAAAAAATATGGAAAATCACAATTTTACAGTTATTTCTAGAAAACGCGAAGTTATCTTTCACGAATATTTATGGAGAGCGAACGAAAGTCTGAATTTTATCATGTTTCCCAACTTTTATATGGACCCACATTTAAAACATAATTTAGAGAAATATGATATATGGCCAAAAGTTGGGAAATGAAAAAATAATAGGGGTTGGTCATACCCCCTAGAATGCTTGATTTAGCCGCTACGAGCAAAAAACTGTTTAAAATTGAAAATCTGAAATTTTATCATATTTCCAAACTTTTTTCTGCTCGCCCTTAAAACCTCAATTTAGAGAAAAAAGAAAAGGTATCAAATGAAGGTTGGTACGTTTGTACGGAAATTCCAGATATATTTTATTTACAATATACAATTTATTTCCCACAACTTCATAATTTAGTTAAAAACCACATGATCCACGGTTCATGTGGTTTATTGAATCGTATCCCCGTCTGTTTCAGAGATGGCAAATGCAGCAAAAGCTTTTCTAAGGACTTTTACAATACAACTCAGGGCAATGTTAGATGCGCCGTGTTAATGGTATAACAGTTGACTTTCGTGGCCACTCTTTTGACAACCGTTATGCTGTTCCTTAAAATCCATATCTTTTAGCGAAATTTGATTGCTACTTAAATGTGGAAGTTCTTGGCATAGTTTAGAGCCTAAAATATATGTACAAATATGTTCATAAAGGATACGACTGTGCCTCATTACAGTTTCGAAGAGTTTGGGGTGGAGTTTAGGGCAAAGTTTATATAGATGAAATCGATAGCTTTTTGTCCGGTCACTATGTTGGATCTACGGCAGATAGTTCGCGCATAAATGAGTATCCAATTATCAGTCACGTAATATATTATAGTTCGACTTGAATGTCACTTGCCCCATCGGCCAAATGCAGTCTTTAGGGAAGGAAATGTTCAGCAAGCTTTTAAAAATCACAGAAGAACAAAATTGACTGCATTCTATGAAATCAATCGAATTAGTTCTTCCGAGTTTCTATATACAGAGACGCCGATACATTATATTTAAGTAGATAAGGAAAAGAAATCGAAAAACCTCAAAGAGGAAGTAGTAGAGCTATTGCTACATTATTTAATGTTTTATTTTGAGATGTTCCATTTGAGACTATTTTGCTTCATGTTCGAGGTCCCATCAGGATTTGGGTACTGTTGGGAACATTATTTACTGCACATTTTCAGCACATGCACGACGTATCGCATGAAATTATGGAGAGTGGCGTGAATATTTATTAGAAGTAAAAGAGTGTTAGTCCTCTCAGCAGTTAAGAGAGTTATTTGCCAGCTCCTATTTGTGGTATGAACGTTCCTACAAATGCATTAGATTTGTGGAATGAATTCAAAATATTCATGTGTGAAGACGTTTTAAGAAATTCTTCAGAAAATGATTCATATAACCGTGCTTTATTAGCTATTTAAGAAATTTTTTTCAGTAAACGATTCATTCGGTACTTCAACTAAACTTTTCGGATATAAGACTATTTTACTCTTACTTCATGGTCCAAATTTTAAAAATTCCACAAAATAACTTTTACTCAAAACATGAGAGCTTTACCTTATGAGATTTAATTCGTTGAATTTCTTAAATCTCTTGGTAATGGAACTTTCCCTACATTTCCAGATTACAGCCAAGATGTTATTGAAATTCCTACCCATTAAGTTAGCTGCAACTTCGTGATTCCAGATACTTATGGCAATGTATCTGAAACCATAAAGTCTAACGATATTCTCACTTCGGTTATATTAGCACCCAAATATGAAGGCTGTACTTTCATTGATGCAGAAATATTTGACAGCCTGGCCGGAGAGAAACGAATATATTTGAGTTCCGATAAAATCTTGAGTGATGATCATAGAGAGCAAAATAATTTTCCAGTAGAATTTTTAAACTCAGTTGATGTAAGTTGGCTCCCGATCCCACAAATTTATTTTAAAAACCAAATTGCATACTTTTACTTATTCGTAATTTGTGAACAGGACATGACTTGCTTGGTCAATGGTACACCTATTCGTTTAGTTCAAATGCAAAAGAAAATTTTTTGGATTGTGAGATTTTAGCAGGAGTTTTCCGAAACACACGTATTTTGACACGTGTGACGTATTTTTGCCTTTTTCCTTTCAAGAAACTCAACTTCCCGTCATTCTGGCTTTTGCGATGACAATTAATAAAGCCCAGGGGCAAACGTTTCAAAAATCAGGAATTGTATGTTGTAGCCAGTAGAGTTAGATCGTTTAACTGATTGCGTGTTTATATGTACTAGGGGGGCGCCCCCTGCTCGCTACGCTCGCCAACCCCCGTTGTTCGCTCCGCTCATTCTAATAGCCCGCGCATGGAGCTATATATACAGTAGCATTGTAAGTAAAAAGGTTAGTTAGTTCAGACTGTAGTAGATATCATTTCAGCTCATTTTGTACGTCAAAGTACATCTATATTGAATGAGGCCCTATCTATAATTTTCAAAAACCTTGCGGGTGTGGTTGCGGATCTTAAAATTTTCTCATACAAAATACTTTTTGTAAAAATTCTTTCATCTTCTGCCAAATGACATTGGCTTTGTGTTTCAGAAATACATATAAACACGCAATCGGTTAAACGATCTAACTCTACTGGCTACAACATACAATTAACAGTGAGAAAATACAGGTTGTTTGAGTAAGATTCCTGATTTTTGAAACGTTTGCCCAGGATTTATTTATTGTCATCGCAAAAGCCAGAATGACGGGAAGTTGAGTTTCTTGAAAAGAAAAAGTCAAAAATACGTCACACGTGTCGAAATACGTGTGTTTCGGAAAACTCCTGCTAAAATCTCACAATCCAAAAAATTTTCTTTTGCATTTGAACTAAACGAATAGGTGTACCATTGACCAAGCAAGTCATGTCCTGTACACAAATTACGAATAAGTAAAAGTATGCAATTTGGTTTTTAAAATAAATTTGTGGGATCGGGAGCCAACTTACATCAACTGAGTTTAAAAATTCTACTGGAAAATTATTTTGCTCTCTATAATCATCACTCAAGATTTTATCGGAACTCAAATATATTCGTTTCTCTCCGGCCAGGCTGTTAGAGATTTCTGCATCAATGAAAGTACAGCCTTCATATTTGGGAGCTAATATAACCGAATTGAGAATATCGTTAGACTTTATGGTTTCAGATACATTGCCATAAGTATCTGGAATCACGAAGTTGCAGCTAACTAAATGGGAAGGAATTTCAATAACATCTTGGCTGTAATCTGGAAATGTGGGTAAAGTTCCATTACCAAGAGATTTAAGAAATTCAACGAATTCAATCTCATGAGGTAAAGCTTTCATGTTTTGAGTAAAAGTTATTTTGTGGAATTTTGAAATTTTGGACCATGAAGTAAGGCAATAAGTGGTATCTCAATAAGTGGTACACGTGTACCGTGAGATGTAGGTGGCAATATTCGTTAAAAATCTCCACAGAGTAAAAAAGTCTTACCTCCGAAAGGTTTAGTTGAAGTACCGAAGGAATCGTTTACTGAACAAAATTTCCTCAATAGCTAATAAAGCACGGTTCTATGAATCATTTTCTGAAGAGTTTCTTAAAAATTTTTCACACATGAAAATTTTGAATTCATTCCAGAAATCTGAAGCATTTGTAGGAAAGTTCATACCACAAAAAGGATATGGCAACTAACTCTCTTAACTGCTGAGAGGACTTACACTCTTTTACTTCTAATAAATATTCACGCCACTCTCCATAATTTCATGCGATACGTCGTGCATGTGCTGAAAATGTGCAGTAAATAATGTTCCCAACAGTACCCAAATCCTGATGGCACCTCGAACATGAAGCAAAATAGTCTCAAATGGAACATCTCAACATAAAACATAAAATAATGTAGCAAAAGCTCTACTACTTCCTCTTTGAGGTTTTTTTGGTTTCTTTTCTTTATCTACCTAAATATAATGTATCGGCGTCTCTGTATATAGAAACTTGGAAGAACTAATTCGATTGATTTCATAGAATGCATTCAATTTTGTTCTTCTGTGAATTGTAAGAGCTTGCTGAACATTTCCTTCCCTAAAGACTACATTTTGCCGGTGAGGCAAGTAACATTCAAGTCGAACTATAATATATTACGTAACTGGTAATGCATTGGATACTCATTCATGCGCCAATTAGCTTCCGTACATACAACATAGTGACCGGACAAAGAGCTATTGATTTCATCTATATAAACTTTGCCCTCAACTCCACCTCAAACTCTTGCAAACTGTAATGAGGCCCAGTCGTAACTGTGCCAAGAACTTCCACATTTAAGTAGCAATCAAATTTCGCTAAAAGATATGGATTTTAAGGAACAGCATAACGGCTGTCAACAGAGTGGCCACGAAAGTCAACTGTTATACCATTAACACGGCGCATCTAACATTGCCCTAAGTTGTATTGTAAAAGTCCTTAGAAACGCTTTTGCTGCATTTACCATCTCTGATACAGACGGGGATACGATTCAATAAACCACATGAACCGTGGATCATGTGGTTTTTAACTAAATTATGAAGTTGTGGGAAATACATTGTATATTGTAAATAAAATATATCTGAAATTTTCGTACAAACGTACCAACCTTCATTTCCTACCTTTTCGTTTTTCTCTAAATTGAGATTTTAAGGGCGAGCAGACAAAAGTTTGGAAATATGATATAATTTCAGATTTTCAATTTTAAACAGTTTTTGGCTCGTAGCGGCTAAATCAAGCATTCTGGGGGGTATGACCAACCCCTATTATTTTTGCATTTCCCAACTTTTGGCCATATATTATATTTCTCTAAATAATGTTTTAAATGTGGGTCCATACAAAAGTTGGGAAACATGACAAAATTCAGACTTTCGTTCGCTTTCCATAAATATTCGTGAAAGGTAACTTCGCGTTTTCTAGAAATAACTGTAAAATTGTGATTTTCTATATTTTTTGAAATAAAATTTGCATATATTTTTATCAAATTAGCAAAAAACAATGGTATAAATAAACGATGGCCTTACATTTGTCTGTGGTAATGCATCCATATTATTGTCTGTGGCCATATGTTCATTGTTTCGGCTTTTGCCTGGAAGAATGCAATTTTATTAGTCAAAGATTGCCTTCTTTCAGGCAAAAAGCAAAACAATGAACATATCAATATTGTCTGTGATATGGCTGCATTTGCCCGTCACATTATCATTGGCATAGATATAAGGTTTGAGTGAAAATAATGCACGTATTTGGCATAAATGGTTGTTTATTCAGTCGAACGTATGATCTATGCAAATGATAATGTTAAATAAGTATGTTCTATATTTTAGTTTTTTCGTAGAGGCACGTAGAGGAATGCAATTATATTTTAATTCTTTTGGTTTGTGTCACCAGTAGAAGATTGAACCATTTGGTTTGATTTTCGACTAATTTAGTACTTGTTATGCATCGGGGACACAAACCAAAAATTCACATATGGTTGCATATCTCCAGGCAAAAAGTAAAACATTCACACTCACACATTCTTCCCAAAAGCATCATCTACGCTATACGTGTGCTCAATTCACTCATACTATCCCATTGAATTTTTTAATTTCAATTTAAAATTAAACTAATTTATAATTAAATTTAAGAAAAAAGGTATTAGGTATTAGGAATTAGGTGATGCACATAGAGGAAAAACTAATCTTTCGAATGGTATAATTTTTATCCTGGTAAGTCCACCTGGTTTCCTGTAAAAGGGATAACAAAAAAACGTGTCGCCTATTTATATATAGATTTCTGGAACGCAAAGCCAAGGTCATTTGGCAGAAGATGAAAGAATTTTTACAAAAAGTATTTTGCATGAGAAAATTTTAAGATTTTTTAAGATCCGCAACCGCACCCGCAAGGTTTTTGATAATTATAGATAGGGCCGCATTCAATATAGATGTACTTTGACGTGCAAAATGAGCTGAAATAATTGCTACTACAGTCTGAACTAAATAACCTTTTTACTTACAATGCTACTGTATATATAGCTCCATGCGCGAGCTATTAGAGTGAGCGGAGCGAACGGCGGGGGTTGGCGAGCGTAGTGGGCAGGGGGCGCCCCCCTTGTAACAATAATTATAATACACTTCACCACCATTACATACAAGCTAAAAATTGCGCATATATAAAATCTAAGAAATCATGAAAATTTATGTTTGCTTCCATAACCGACTTCACTATTGAGTTAAAACCTTCCAAAAACCGCCTATCATAAATGTAACCATATCTACTGTTATTATATCAATGCACAATATATTTTCTAGTAGTTTGAGATGAAAAAGCATCCCTTGCTTTTTAAAATTTGGTCGCTATACGCAATTGCTTTGCCGTACTCAATTGAGTACAGCGATCTTTAATGGGTTAACTTCCCAAAAATTAAAGGTTAGGAAAAATCCACTATAAATGGATCAAAAAATTCGATAGAGGTTCAGAGTAAATTGGACCTCCGAGCTGACAAACGTGACCTGAAGCTGAAGGAATGAACAAAGCGATTATTCTGGAGATTGGATGCAGACTTGGATATTAAACGCAGACGTGGAGATTGAACGCAAAACTACAACTAGGTGAGCTTCTAAGAACTAAAAGTATAACGGATGAACTAATCTCCGTTGAGGTCCCAAAAACGGTTCGGAGGAACGCAATTGGCATTAAACTTTTTTAATTTGTCTGCAAAAGGAATGGGTGATCCACGCTTGCAAGAAGCGTTGAAAAGAGATCCCAAAGCGGGACCACGTCCTATCACCATTGAAGAATATCGGGCTAGGCAAACGGGTCATCAAGAGCAAGGTAGATTGGAGCCCCAGATAGGGTCAGAAGCCACTAAGCAGAAGAAAACACCGGAAGTAGAGGCGCGGTTTCGTCATCAGATAGAGGAGGCCAGGAGAAACCTCTCGTTGGCTGTGGGGAAGAAAATTGTAAAAGTTGATAAGATTTAAATAATGAGTCGCCTAAATTTAGCCTTTGAAATTAAAAAGTATACTTGACGGGTTGGTGTAAGGTCTTAACCTACGAGGTTAAGAAAACTAAACGGGTAAAAAATTATAGCATAACATTTGGCGCAGCCGCAATTAAAAAACTTACGTTCGGGAATTTAATAAGAGTAATTTCAAAAATTATTTATGTAGTAAATTTTATTTGGAATATACATGACAAGTACAAGAAGGCAGGATCCAAGTACATTTTTTAAAGTTAAGGCTACAATAATTACGGGAAAAAAATTATTGTCATAAAAGCATATAAATGACATTAAAATAGATATCAAATGTTAGAATATAATAGAATTTTCTTTTTGTATAAACGAAACAAGATGATTGCTATTTACGAGTATAATTGAAAAAAATAGAAAAGAAAATATAAAAACAAACTTATATAAAAAAAATATATATATATATAAAAACAAACCTATAAAAAAAAATAATGTATGCCACCTTCCACGCCAATGATACCATTAAACAAACATTAAAGTAGGTTTTTTAAAAAATCAATTCATTCATGTTAGAGGATTTTGACAACGAACAAAAGGGAACAACCATCACCAATACCTGAGCACGGACCCATAGAGCCACCAATAGTAAACGCTGAAGTAAACGAAAAAGAGAACCGTTCGAATCAGGATAGGGAGCAACAATAACCTGAGGAAGAACCAGCAGATTAACCACTAATCCAAGTTGGGGATCAGGGAAATACCAAAGGAACTCGACAACCAGAAGTAGTAATATTACGACACTGGAGACAGTACGTGAGAACAAACTCCTATCCCAAGACTTACGCTGTAAAACATAAGCTACCAGATATAGATACACCGCCTACCGATACCCAGTCTAACATAGAAGACAGAGAAAATAAAATGGCAAACATAAATTTAGTGAATAATAAATTGTATAACAACGTACAAATTCTGGTAGAGGAAGATAGCCCACGTAAGTCTAATGAGATGAACGAGTTTATAAATTGTGCACGACTGGGGTACGACACTATCACCGAGGTGAAAGATAAAGTACTGTTCACGAGGCTTTTACCAACACGCTTTAGGGGAAGAGCATTAGAAGTGGTGCAAATGGGGACGAATGACACAATGCAAGTTATATTCGCCGCATTAAAAACAAACCTATTACAAGGGACGTCGTATATAACTCTTAATACCCAACTGAGGAACGTTCGTCAACTGCCAACGGAAACTTTATTGGGGTATTTCCACAGAGTAAAGGCTCTCATTACTGCCTGCAAAAATGCCGCTGCGATGGGTTAAAGGCCGAAATAGAGGAGATAGGTCTGCATTTTTTAAAATGGGTATAATAAACCCCAACTATAAGTTCTACCTATTTCAAAACGTAGAAAATACCTATTAGAACAGACAGAACAAAGAATGCAGCCACACCTAACTTACCAATCCTTGGGGGAACAAACACCATTAATGGAACCACGCCTACCTAACCAACTACCAATGGGAAACCATAACTACAATCAGGGTTACAAACAACCACCACCACCCGCTAGAAATCCAGGCTATAACCAATACCCAACAGGCCGACCCAACCAGGGACAGCAAAGGAATTTTCAACCGAACGGAAATACACCAAATGCATCTCGTAACAGACCAGACAGACGACAGATAAAGTGCAATTTTTGCAACAAAATGGGACATATCGTGGCAGAATGTCAAACTCGGCAGATGAACCCTTTCTGTTCCACATGCAGGGCGAACGCGCATAACAACCAAAATTCCGGGGTACAAAGACCCTACAACCAGCACACGCAGCGAAGTTCGGGAGAAACCATTACAACACGCAACAAAGGAGGAATGAACCATAACATCGCCAAGTTAATCAGACCACGACGTGCAGGGTTGATCAGGAATGTAATTTGTGCTTGAACCGAAACCACACGGAAGATGCGTGTTTCCTACGGGAACTTGGGAGAAACTACAGCTACAAATCAGAATAAGGGAAGTGGAAAACTGTTGAGGTCCGGTGAGAACGAAGATCGAGTGAATAAACTTGATTTCAAAATAAACTCTTTATTTAAAACAAGAATACAAAAATTTTCTGACTTAATAAGGATGCGAATCGATGCAATTTGGAGTGCAATTTTTACAACACGTTTTTGCTTTTCTAGACTATTTCCTTCTTCTTCTTTTTGTAACATTTTCATATATTTTTCTTTAATGATTGGCAGTGTTGAACAGTGCTGCCAACCAATTTTTATAGCAAACCATAGAAAGTGTCAAAAACAAAAATTATTAACTTCAATACTCCTCCTTAATTATTTTGCACCTGATATTCTTTAAGTTACTTTTACATAGTGGTTTAGTAAAAATGTCGGCGAGTTGACAATAGCTTCGAACATGTTTCAAAGTTGCAGTTTTGCCGACGTGTTCTTTTACAAATTTTCTTGAAATCTCTACATGCTTTTTGCCTTTATTTGTCTTGCCGTCATGAGAATTCTGAAGCATGTGGATCGCCGATTTGTTGTCAACAAAGAGGTCGATAGGCAGGTCTTCTTTGATGATCTCGAGTTCAAGTGCGATCCTCTTCACCCAACAGACATCGTCGATGGATGAAACGGCGGCTCGATATTCAGCTTCAGCAGTGGACGTAGCGACACAGTGTTGCCTTTTGGAGTACCATAGCAATGGTCCGCCTCTCATCAGTAAAACTCCACTTGTTGACTTTCCAGTGACCGTGTCTCCTCCGTAGTCCGAGTCAGTGTAGGCTTCAATCTTTCTTGCTCCGTTGAAGTGGATGTCGAACTTTGCAGCCCCCTTCAGGTACTGGAAGAGTCGTTTGACCATCTTCCAATCACTTTGCATCGGCTTACAGCAGTGACGACTCAGGAAGTTGACGGCGTAGCTTATATCTGGCCTTGAGATAGTGGTCAAATACAGCAGACTTCCTATAGCTTCTCGATAGGGAGTGTTGACAGGCACTGGGGCGTCGTTTTCGAAATTGTCTGGATCGGTCACCATCCCCTTGTCGATTGGAGTTGCCACTGGATTACATTCTTCAAAATTGAATCGGGTGAGAATTTTTTGAGTGTACTTGGGCTGGCTGACAAAGATTCCATCCGGTCGAATTTTGATCTCCATGCCGAGATAAGATATCTCATTCTTCACTTCCTTGTCGTAGGTTATATCAAACCTTTTGTTTATCATCTCTAGCAATCTGAAGATAGCTTCTCGTTTCCTTCCTATCATCAGACCATCATCAACAAAAAGCGTCATCATCAATGAGCGGTTCTGATTGTAGTACACACATGGGTCGTCGTCGGTGTTGGTGAGTCCAAGCTCCTCCAGATGTTCAGATATCTTCTCGTTCCACTTCTTTGGTGCCTGTTTGAGTCCGTAAAGACTCTTCTTCAGTCGTAGCACCCGTTCTGTCCTGTCATCAAAGCCTTCAGGTTGGTTCATGTACAGTTCTTTGTCAAGCTCTCCGTGGGGAAAGGCAGTTTTGACGTCGAACGGTACCAAGTCCATCTTCTCCGAAGCGGCATGGCTGAGCAAAAGTCTTATTGATTCGTGTCTTGCGACGGGGCTGAATGTCTCACTGTAATCGATCTCTTCCATTTGCTCAAATCCACGGGCCACTAGTCTTGCTTTCTTCCTTCCATTTGTCTTCTCCCTCAACACCCAGCGGCACGTGAGTGGTTTCACGCCCTTTGGACAATCCACCAGCTCCCAGGTGTTCATATCGATGAGTGAGTTGTATTCTTCTTGCATTGCCACTTTCCATTCCGGATCCTTCAGTGCTTCCTGCACTGGAATGTCCTCGATTTCTCCTATCATGGCACTCTCGTTGTCATCTCCTGGTTTATAATACTTGTCGTACTCTGCAGCGAATCTTTGTGGTTGTTTCAGTGCTTCTCTGTCTCGGAGAATTCTTCTCTTTGGCTGTTCTTCTCGTGGTGAATTTCCTGGCTGTCTCTCGTCGATCCTTTCTTCATTGTCCTTCTCGTCCTCTTCATTTTCTTCTTCGATCTCAGTCTCTTCTTCTTGCTCACTTCTAACGTTGGTCTCAAGTCCTGTGTTCGTGACGTTCTCCTCCTTGAACACAACGTTGTCCGAGGTTTCAATCTTTCCGGTGGCAGACATGAGCACACGATAGCAAGGCGAATCCAGGTCGTAACCTACAAGAATTCCCTTCTCCGATTTCCTGTCCAGTTTCTTTCGTCTCTACTTTGGAATTAGCACGTAGCACTCAGTTCCAAACGCTCTCAGCTTCCTTGGATCGACTTGTCTCCCAAACCACAGTTCAGCTGGACTCTTTCCCTCGACAGTGCTCTTGCCTGTTTGGTTTATAGTGAATACAGAGTAGTTCACTGCTTCTGCCCATAGATTCTCATTCAGTTCGTTTGCGTGAATGGCTGACCTGGCTGCTTCGACTATTGTTCACATCTTTCTTTCTATTCGACCATTTTGTTCAGGCGTTTCCACATTGGTGACTGTGTGAAACACACCCAACTTTTCAAGCAGTTGTTTTGAGTTCTGGTTTCTTATCTCAAGATCGTTGTCCGATCTCAGCTTCTTCACTCTACGTCCAAGTTGATTTTCCTCCAGCTTCAAATAGATGTCCAGTTTTGCCACTGCTTCGTCCTTGGTCTTTAAGAAGTAGGCTGTCCTGTAGTGGGAATAATCATCCTTGAACAAAAGAAAGTACTTTGCTCCTCCTGACGATCGAACGTTCATTTCTTCCAAGTCCACGTGTACTAAGTCGAGAGGTGCACTTGCTATTTCAGGGTTGCGAGGGTGAGAAATCCTAGTTTGCTTGCCGTAGACACATCCTTCACACACGTAGTCCTCCTTCCAGTCATCAATGTGCTTTATGCCCTTTTTGTTCAAGACATCCTTCACATAACGAATGTTTTGATGTGCGAGGCGTTCGTGCCAAGTTCGCAACGACTTCACTGCCAGACAAATATTCCCAGATTTCCTCCTTCGCAGCTTCATCTCGTAAAATTTGCCTCTCCTTTCAGCTATTTCAGTCGTTTCTCGTCCCTCTGCAGTCAAGAATCTGGATTGATTTTTGTCAGCCTCTTGAATGTAGCCCTTGTCCAATGTCTGACCTACTGAAAATAAGTTGAAAATCAGTTTTGGGACGTATAGTACGTTTTTCAGTACCACAGGTTGCCAACTTTCACCATCAAAAGCCTCAAGACTGATGTCACCAACAGCAGCTCCATCTAGCTCGGTTGAGTCTCCGATCGAAATCGTCATTGGCTCTTCAAATTCAATCAGATTCTCAAACCAATCCTGGCGAAATGTCATGTGCTGACTTGCACCGCAGTCTTGGTACCAAACTTCATTGTTGTTCGACCCCTGGTGCACTGCTGCCATCTCGGTTGTCGAGAGTCCAATTGTCATCAACAATTTTGGCTTGTTGTTGTTGTTTTTGTCTTCACGGGCTGGGCACTTCTTGGCGAAATGCCCCTTCTTTCCACATTCGTTGCATGCGTATTTTGCCTTGCAGTACGCTACGTTTTTGGCACACGGTTTGTTTGTGCACCCTTTTTGACATGTCCTGGCTGTCCACACTTGTAGCAGGTCACCTTTGGTTTGTCTGACTTGTATCCCTACTTTGACGTTGGTTTTCCACGTTGCATTGCAGTGAGGGCACTTTGTGAGGTTGAGATAGTTTGGTAGTCACGGGGTGTTGTCCTTTCTTCTTCCATTCTCAAGCGTGTTATCAATTTCTCCATCGTTCTATCATTTCCGCTGACATTGTCCCAGGCAGTGCAGAAATGAGCAAGTCTCGGTGGCAGAATGCTGAGTATCTTCGTCATGATCCATTTTTCTCTGACAGGATCATTCTCTGCTGACAACTCCTCGGCGATCTGACATACCTCCATGACATTCTCAATGACAGACTTACCCTCATCAAATTCAAAACTAAAAAATTATCTTTGCAAAAGTTCTATACTAACATCTGTTTTTGTACCATACAAGCACATCAATTTATCTTGCATTTGCTTTGACGTTGTACAATGAGAAATTTTCTTCGCAATATTACTATCAACATTTGACCCTATCAGTGCTTGTGCTTCTATGTCTTTCTTAACCCAAGTGCTAATAGTCGCTTCGGTGGTTAAGCCAGCGGGTTTGACATCAGCGCTACTTGCAATTTTGTATAAATCTTTTGTTTTCAGAGTTAAAACTAATTTGAAAATCCATGACTCAAAATTTGTCTGTCCTTGTGCATTTGTTGACAAAGTTTCTAAGTGCGACTTAATTGAATCCATTTTTCTGTTTGTTTACTTTACTTTACAATTTAATTTAATTTCTGACTTTGTTTTGTTTTGATTTTGCTTATCTTAACTGAAATTTTCTGACTTTACTTTGTTAAGCAATTTTCTTCCAAAAAATTTGAACACAATTTCCTTTTCAGTAAATCTAAATGACTTGCGTGCTCTAAATCGCTTGACGACGTTGACTGGCGTGACGACACGTTGAGACGATTGCTTGCGATGTCCGACGTAGCGACAACTTGCAGAATGCGGCTTACTTTCTGCTTTCAATTTCTCGTTCAAGTCCCAATTTTGTCCTCTGCTTCACGCCCTGGGCCCATAACCTGTTGAGGTCCGGTGAGAACGAAGATCGAGTGAATAAACTTGATTTCAAAATAAACTCTTTATTTAAAACAAGAATACAAAAATTTTCTGACTTAATAAGGATGCGAATCGATGCAATTTGGAGTGCAATTTTTACAACACGTTTTGACGTGATAACGTCTTATAAATCGATGGCCGGCTGCACAAATGAAAAATCGTGACTCATTGTCACGTTCCGCCTGAGCTGAGCGGACGAATGAGAGATTCGTACATTAGTTTGGATTCATCAGAGATTCTTGAATCCACACTAATACGCGTATGAACGAATCTCTCATGAATCCAAACTAATACGCGTATGTACGAATAAATAAATTGTTAATACATAGCATATTGTTACTTATAATTATAATTTAAGTAAAAAAATTTATTGAAAAAATTTACATTTTCAATTAGCTCCTTCTTTGCAATATACAAAAAAATGATAATTCAGTGAAAATAATTCAATTCAATTCATAAAAGTAGGCAATTTTTCATCAATGTTTTCTTATGACGTTATCACGTAAAATTATCGTCCGTAAACCGACTTTACAGACAACCAATGTTTTTTTTTGCTTTACTAGACTATTTCCTTCTTCTTCTTTTTGTAACATTTTCATATATTTTTCTTTAATGATTGGCAGTGTTGAACAGTGCTGCCAACCAATTTTCATAGCAAACCATAGAAAGTGTCAAAAACAAAAATGATTAACTTCAATAAAAACTTTATAGGGATGACCGAGTGAACCGCGAGTCGTCCATAGAGGAACGAGATTATAGGTGCGACATGAGAACAATCCTGCCAGCTTTGCCGATAATTGATTTAAAACTAGATATTAGCAGGGAACGGAATTCAAAACACATAATTGATACGGGATCTGTAATATGCTTAATTCAACATTACGAAATAAGCAAGGTAAAGATAAACGACACAAGTAAAGACGAAAAAGCACACTTAACACTATCTGTGGAGAGATAACATCCGAATGACGCATCAAATTTATCCCTGCAAATTTCATATCGTGAAATACTTGAGCCCCACATATGTCACTGGAATCATTGGGCATGATTGCGTAAGTAAATACTGTTACGTAGAAGGACCCGCTAAGAGATTAGTTTTCCCGGCGCTCAAGACGGGAGAAGAAATCGTCGTTCCATTCGCGGACCAAGGCGACGTGAACAACACCGAGTCCCGATTCATTGATGTAGTAGCAATAGACGAAGCGGCCGACCAACAAAACCCGTCCATCGGAAACAAGCACTTATGTGACCGTAGCTCGCAAACTGCGGAGTGCACCGTTATTCCGAGAAGGGAAAAAGATTAGGGACAGGAAGCTTCACTACCATCAACGGAAGACATTGAAGCAACACATGACTTATCAGACCTATTCGACTGGGAACCAGAGAAAAAGGAACGAGAAAACCCTCCTGGGCAGATTCGAATGGGAAGTCCGAGTGCTGAGTGTTATACAACCCCAGACTACGATCACCTAAACCACCGAAGCTCACACGCCATGTTGAAGTCACAGCGTGAAAATGAAGATGTCACAGCGCCAGAAACCCACGAGGTTTGAAAGAATGATCATCTCGAAAATACAGAGCAAGTCACCATAAGTAAAACGCGTTGGTTGCTAGATGACTACTGACTAATTTATTTCTAGGAAATGATACTTCACATTGACCGTTTAGTTAACATGATTTTTAACAGATGTCTCACAGAATATTACAGATGTCGCCAACAAGAACACAGAAATATACGGATACACCGAAGAACAGTGAAATTTATGGAAATACCAGTCCCAACTCCAGGAGAATATGTAATAAACTATAGGAGAAAAAACTAAACAAGGAATTTACCTTTCCAATGCACTGGGCAAGTCAACAAATGGTAGAATTAAAATGAGTATACTAAACGTAAACGATCACGATGTCGAACTAAGCGACTTAACAATAACCTTAGAAAAATATAATGAGCGCAACACAGGACTGACTGTTAAGTATCCTCCCGAAGTAAAAGAATACTACGGGATACAGGCAGATGGGTTTTAAACCAGAAGCAAAAGGCAGAACACACGAATAAAAGACCTACTGCGAATAATACGCATAGAAGAAAATATGAACAGTGAAGAGGGGAAGTCAATTGAAGGGATTATAAAGGAGTTCAAAGACACCTTCAAAAAATTACCGAAATTACCTGTATGGACGACCATTCACCGTAAACACGGATCATAAGCCTTTGCGAGGAGCAATAAGGATAAAAGTCCTAACAAGTAGGATACTGAGGCTCTGGCACAATTTGTCAGATTACACGTTAGAAATAAAGTATAAGGAGGGGGAAAAGAATAACAATGCGGACGCTCTTAGTAGAATTCCATATGAAGTTTTAGTTATGACTCGCCAACAAGCCAAAGAACAGGCAGCAGACACGACTGGCACGAATGACACCCTGCCAGGAGAAGAACGTACTACAGGGAAAAACCAACAGGGAGATGAAGAAGAACCAACACCAAGGAAGGAAATAAGAGTCTTCACGGATCCCCAAGACATAACAACTATATTAGCTGATTGTCACGATGCTCCGTTCGGAGGACATCAAGGGATACAAAAGATCTACCAACGGTTGAAACGGGAGTTATTTTGAAAGGGTATGATGAGAGACAAAGCTAAATACATTAATAGTTGCAAAAATTGTCAACTAAATAAATTAAGCCGGGAACACAGAGAACCAATGATCATAACTGATACTGCAAAACTACCATTCGATAAGGTGTATATGCATATACTAGGCCCCCTTCCCGAAACCAGACACGGGAATAAATACATCCTGAGTTTTGAGGATGACTTAACTCGATTTATGGATGTAGTGCCTTTACAGAACATGGAGGCCAAAACTGTGGCACAAGCTTTCGTGGAAGAAATTATAAGTCGGTACCGAATTCCAAAATAATTGATCACAGACCAAGGGTCTAATTTTACTTCGGAAATGTTTCGAGAAATATGTAAACTATTCAAGATCAGAAAATTAGAAACGACGCCGTATCATCGCCAGTCCAACGGGCACTAGAATGATCCCACAGGCCTTTAGTGGTATATATAAGAAATGTTGGTGATGACAATCGGGCGAACTGGGACGAGCACTTGCAAGCGGCAATGTTTGTATGGAACAACAGTATGCATTCAACTTTGAAGCTAACACCGATGGACTGCTTATTCGATTTCTCTGCTCCCCTGCCTAACAATTTGAAAAAGGAGCCCGAACCTTTCAACGACCATGAAAACTATTACTTGCACCTAAGGAACAAGTTACAAAGAGCTTACCAAACAGCTCGAAGAGACTTAGAAGAGAGTAAAATCCACTCTAAGGAGTATTACGATCGAAAGATAAATCCGGTGAGGATACATATAGGTGAGCAAGCGGGCAAGAAGGGGGCATGTCATAAGCGGGCAAGAAGGGGACTGGTGAACTTAGGGGGAAAAGTCATGAAAACGATTTTCGGGACTATGGACAGTGATGACTCCAAGAATATACACCAAAAGCTGAATGAGTTAGAAAAAGACACTCAAGCCAACTTAGATTTGGCTTAAAAACAAGTAACCATCATGAAAATAACATTGAAAGCTATGAGCGAAACAAACCCGGATATGCACGAAAGACATACCAAGCTAGTGCAAAGGGTGGAGAACCTTAATGGAAAGATAGAGGAATTAGCAAACCACACAGATCAACTTCGCATAACACAGGTGCGGTTGGATATAAACAACTTAACCATGTACACAATGGCGGAACTCCAACAAATATATTGGGAGTAAACGGACCTCTTCATCGCGCTAGAAACGCTTAATAGACGAGAGTTGAGCCCATTATTGATACTAACACATCAAATCCTTAACATATACCTAAACGCATCCAAGAGGTATAAGGGTAGAACCAACACCATAGACCCCATCACACTACAGCGGGTAGCTAAAGTAGACTATGAAAAAAGGCAAAAACGGAATGCCCATACAGATAAAGGTTCCTTTAGTCGAGTCTCAACAATACACGTTAAATCGAATATACACCATTCCGATTGACACTGGACACAACACGTACTATGTCTACGACATTGGCTATACCTATTTCTTAAATACAAGCCGCTCACAACAAAACTTCGGCTTAACTGAGGTGCACTTCCAAATCAGGTGCACCACCGTAAATGGACTTGCCAGGCTTGAACTTCTCATATATCTTTTTACATCTTAGTTATTAAATTTATATTAAGTGCATACGTTACTTTAATATCACAATTCTCTATAGTTTTAACTTCACTTACAATTCTAGTAGTTAAGTTCATGTTCATGTCATTCATGTTCATGTTCATTTTGATGTTAACATCATTTAATTTTCTGATTTTTTAACTTTAAATCTTTAAATTTTTAAATTTTTCGATTAGACCACAATTCATATATATTATAATTTTTAATTTTACTACTCACAGAATTCGATACTTTCTTTTTTAAAACTATAAAAATATTTCTTATTCTTAAGTTGTTCCTTCCTCAAATATTACTCTGTAATCTAGCAACTCTTCTTTGTAAGTTCTATTCGAGACACGGATACCAGTGCGTTCATAATGTCTATGTTCTGTGCTGCATCCACCTGTAAGGATCCTGGTTCCGATCGGCTTCTGTCCAGCCATGGCCTATGCGGTTTGTGTTTCCACCCTAAATGTGTGAGTCTGACGGGTGAGCTTACTGATAAAATTCTTGCTGAGGACTCGGGAGTTTATTGGTATTGTTCTAAATGCAGTAAATTCTCACTTAGTGCACTGGCTGCGCGTATCTTAGAACTCCAAACGATGTTGACTGATCTGGGTTCGTCTCTAACGGATTCGGCCCGTCTTCCCGCCTCACTACTCAAATCAGTTGATACAATTAAAAATTTTGATCCACGCTCGGTTACTACTTCCTCTCTTGAGCCTCCCAAGGGTCCCCCTCCTATAGGGCATAAAGTATCCACATCTACTAGAGTTACTAGATCTGCGAAATCATCTTCATCCCTACCACAGGCCTCCCTCCCAACCGTTTTCTCCCTTCCCTCCCTTACAAATCCTGAAACTCCTATTCCTAAGCAATCCCCCTCCAGGGAACCCTCATCTCTTCCACCTCTCTCATCCGTGTCTACGGCTCGTCAAGAGGCTACTCTCGCTTCTTCCAGATCCTCTTACTCGATAAATCTGGTCAGTCCTAATCCTGCAAGGCAATTAGCGATTTCACCCATCCCTAACAATGTTCACTCAGTACCCTCACTAGACATAGTCCCATGTTATCGCCCCACTGTCCTCTTTCCCGTCCTCTCGTCTACCTCACTGACCTCGTTCCCCACCATACACCTTACCGCTCCTTCGTCTGCTAATATACCGGTTCGCAGTTTGAGGACTGTACCTAAGGCTCGGTCTATATTTGTGACGGAGCTTGTTCCATCGACGTCCCCCGATGATTTTATCCACCATATCGCTAACGATATCGGGGTGGATATACAACTTAACAAAGTTAAGGTGATCAAACTCTCGGATGGCCGGTGGTCTTCATTCAAGATTATCGTCCTCCCCTCCCTTTTCGATCCTTTGCAAATCTAACTGGCCAAGGGACGTATTGATCAAGGAGTTCCTGCCCAGAAGTCCTCCCTCCATCAGCTCACCTTCCTCTGTTACCGCCTCTTCCTCTCCCTCTCCCTCCTCGAGAAAAAACTCTCCTCCCTCTCCATCTATTACCAAAGCGTGAAGGGTGTCCGTACAAAAACTCACTCAACTTTCCTATCTTCTCATTCGTTCCCGTATGATGTTATCTCCCTGAGGGAAACGAGGCTGTCTTCTAATATCGATGACCTAGAGATCCTCAGGCGCTATTTAAGTCAACGGAGGGGCTCCCAAGCAACTGCAAAGTCCGATTGTTAACCACGGTACACCCAATTGTGACGCCAATGCACCGCGAGAAAACTTGGCTGTATTAGGTACAACAACCGACCCAATTAATAAGCCAATGCGACATCAATGAAGAAACCACTCAGCTGCTGGGACTAGGCATCGTGGAATTAAAAAAAAATGTATCCAAAACCTGGCAGAATACACTCTCCCCTATCGAATAGCAGATGCGCATACTATAAGTATACATCAACCAGAAAAATTGACCCCCCCAAACATCGATTTCGGGAAATACAAAATACCCCCAAAAGTAGGAGAAGCTTCCGCCCCCCACCACAACCTTCACGACCAAGCCCACAACGGTTTCAGATCTTGTCAATGCCCGTGACAATTCCCAGAATGGATCAAATAATAACAGCGAACGAGAGTGTTGCACAGAACCCCGGGCCCGCACCGACCGTAGCGTTTGCCAACGAACAGTAAACGCGTTACACGACACGCAAGAATTACATCAACTTAAAAAAAAACACAAAAAAAGCGAATAAACAAATAAAAATATAATAAAAATAAATAAATAAATGAAAATCGAAACGAGAAAACCCTAATACTGAAGCTAAAAAACCTTATCATTAACTTTCCTTATTACTAATTACCAGATTCCAACGATGTTTGGGAATAGTAGACGATCAGGTTCCACTCACTACCTGCACTCCATCACAATACGACGACAGTTGTTCGACAGCGTAATACCAGTCGCCATCGAAGGTGACCTAGACGTTGCTGATATTCACGCTAAATTCAACCTGGAGGCAAACCCTACAAATATGCGAAATTATCAGGAGATAGACACAACAAACACTGAAGGCAACTTAGGTACCGCAAAACCAAAAGGCCACGGAATTTCAAAAGAGGCCATCGATGACCTTGGATTGACCAAAGCTGCTTGGGGGGGAAGCTCTCCACGAGGGCGATCGGACATACCCACAGATGAAATTGGACAAGCCGCAGGAGGAAGAACAACCTGGTCCAGAGGTTGACGAGATGTTTAAAACCTCTTGCGAAATTGCTAGAATGGGAAGAAAATTAGAGAAAGCAACTTTAAACGGAGAACCACTCACGGTACCAGAACGCAGAAAACCATACCTACTTGGCTCACGGACCTATGAATATTCACCAATAAAACCGAAAACTGATTTGAAACAAGGGACCAAGCGCGACACCGGGTATGATGTCAACACTAAACCACCAACAATAAGGCACCGCATCTTTAACACCCAAAGGAATCAAAACGTAGATCTAAGTAAATACTTAAAAAATTATAAATTATAATGTAAAACTTTGTCGAAAGTAAAACAGTTATTATACAAAAGTAGTTGTATCTATAGATGTCGAAAGTAATATAAGAATCATTTGCTTAAGAAGGTAATGGTATAAATATTAATAAATATAATGGCAACCGCAAAATGTAAATTAGATACTGAAAAGTTTAATTGAAATCTAATATAACATTTAACACAAAATGTAAGAAGTTGAAAAATAAAAGATTTAGAATGTACTGAAAAACGGTAAAATAACAATTGTAAACGAAAAAAGGAAATACTAGAAATTGGACTAACTTAGGGAAAAGCTTTAGAAGTAAGAATCGTAAACATGTTCAAGGCCGTACATCTGTAAGTAAAAAGAAATGTACGCCATTATGACGGCAAAAACATAAGGATTAATAATAACACAATTATTCCATAATAAGTACCACCGCTATTCCTTTTCCGGTGAAAAGGCTCCGAAAGAGGGAGGAATGACAAAAACCATAACCTGAAACCACAAAATCAAAGTTGGGTGAATAACTACTAAGCCAAAATATTCCCTCAGATGATATATCCCCAAGCAGATAATATATCCCCAAAGTAGATAAAACAGCCTGCGAGAACGCTAAAAGGAAACAGTACTAATTGTAAAAGAAATATGCTTACTTGAGGATGACACTCGAACACGCCTCGATCTGACAGCGATCGACACGCGGAGCAACGTGAGAGGAACTGCATTGCCGACGCACGCAGTACATAAGTATTCGGCAGATGGCCAGCAAAAGTTAATGCAATTCAGCAAATGGATTGAGCACAACCAAAGACCAACGGAAAAAAGCAAGTTGGAACATATAAGATGAAAAGGATTTAGGGCAAACAATCAATAACCCAACCGAGTAAATGCAACTTGGAAAATATTTCAATATTTCAGGTGACGAAAGGAAATTAGAAAAAATTGCAAGTTGACGAAAGGAAATCGATGAAATCAACAACCTCACGGGAATTGAGGCCATTATTAACTTCCCAAAAATTTAAGGTTAGCGAAAATGCACTATAAATGGACCAAAAAAATCGATAGAGGTTCAGAGTAAATTGAACCTCCGCGCAGACAAACGCGACCTGGAGCTTAAGGATTGAGCGAGGCGATTATTCTGGAGATTGGACGCACACTTGGAGATTGGACGCAGATTTGGAGATTGGACGCAGACTTGGAGACTAAACGCAGACTTGGAGATTGGTTGCAGAACTACAACTAAAAGTATAATGGATGAACTAACTCTTCTCTGTTGAGGTCCCAAACACGGTTCGAAAGAATCCAATGGGCAGTAAACACTTTCAATTTGTCTGCAAAAGAATGGGTGATTCACGTCTGCAAGAGGCGTTGAAAAGAGATCCCAAAGCGGGACCACATCCTATCACCATTGAAGAATATCGGGCTAGGCAAACAGGCCATCAAGCGCAAGGTAGATTGGAGCCCCAGATAGGGTCAGAAGCCACTAAGCAGAAGAAAACAACGGAAGTAGAGGCGCGCTTCCGTCATCAGATAGAGGAGTCCAGGAGTAACCTCTTGTTGGCTGTGAGGAGGCAACAAATAGCATTGAGGAACCAAGAACTTCAGACGCTCCATAACGAACGTCTTTGTTACCGGAAGGAGAAACGGCAAGCTAAAGGGGTGCAGAAGCCTCGGGAACGAGCCGGGTACAAAGGGGAATGAGTACCACTAATAGAGTAGAGTAATAAAAATAAAAATTGAAACATTAATAAGCTAAAAGTAACATGGTATAAATAGTACTGAAGATGATTGTAACCGACTAGTTCTCATAAATGGAGAAGAAAATTGTACAAGTTGATAGGAAAAGTATACTTGACGGGTTGTTGTAAAGTTTTACCCTACGAGGTTAAGAAAACTAAAGGGGTAAGAAATAAAAAGATCTGGTCTTCCAAAGTTCCTAACATATGCATGGCGTCTGGACTTTGTTCGTTCATGTATCTTGGCGATCCCGTAAATGAAGACGGTAGAAATAACATGCTGTCAAATATTCGAAGCATCAACATTTTGATCATTAATGACTGCGTCTCGTATGTGTATATATTCATCCGCCCTCCATTGTTTTTGGCTTCTCTTGATTAAGTTCAGTCCCTCAGTGATCATTTTTGCCGCCATGTCAACACAGTACTGGCTCAGCAAGCCTTTGAAATAATGTGAATTGTTGAAGTCACTTTCCCTTACCATTAGCGGGAAGGTATAAAATTGCACACATGATACCATTTTAGGTTGTAAGGCCCCAATCTCTTGTTGAATATTTAAGCAATAACCATCGTCTCCGTGCAGAAACAAGAGAGGATATTACAGTAGATCATATGACATTTGTAATTCAGATAACCGTTGAAGATGACCATCCCTTGGATTCGAAACTATATCTCTCGGGACTTTTTCCTCGTCGATCAACAGAACAGCAACTTCGTCTACTGGTGGCGCATTTTATCTTATCACAGCTTGAATAATTAATTTCAGATCATGGGCTGATTTTTTTTCTAGATTATATTTATAACCTTTAACATAATTATTATAACCATGAAGCTCTTTTTATAAGAATTCAGTAAGGTTGATTTGCAGATTTGGATTTAAATGTGAACGTAAAAATATCACATTGATCAGATTGAGAAACAAAATATGTTTGTAAGAATTCAGGTTGTGCGCCATGTGCTGGAAGTAAAGTGCCGATCAAGAGATAGACTTGACTGTGTATTTCAAAAGTGCCTCTGAAATTCCCCTAATGAATTTCATTGTCACCGAAGGATGTCATTTGAAACAATGTGTTATACTGTCTCGCATGCTTTAAAAAATGTTTTGAGGATGGATGTATGCCAAGTAACAGTTCTTCCAAACCTGGTGTTGCCTCGGGAACCTTAGGGATACATCCCTTGCCATTGCTGCAACAGAGACCAGGCGCTTCAGTTCTCCATTTCTTTGCTTGGCAGTAACTTCATGTGCTATTCATCCCCCCATCAATATCGACGTCCTAAGTAAAACCCATATTCAACGAATTTGTTTGCTTCGTGATCTATTGATTGTTGATCGTGTATTCTCTTGATTAAAATGCTGTGAAAGTTGAGCTCGATTCTCACGCTCGAGTCGTTAATGTGCGAGCGTTCTGCTCAGTCAAACACTGCGAACGTTCGGCGCTAGATTCTCTTAGTCGATTTTGTTGGGTAATTGTAGGTTGACTGAGTAACTTATTCACACTCACATTTTCTGTTTCATTACTTCGCAAAAGTCCTATGCCGCGTTTACACCGACCAAAATCTAGTAGATTTCGTGGGATGATTTGATAAATCTCTTCGCCTGTTTACACCGCCAGTGAGGAGATTTAGTTTGATACTTCGACATTTTTCATGTGAAATTGTAGTGTTTTGTGGTTCTGTTTTGCTTCATATCTATTACAAAACTATCTTGGACAATAGTTCATGCCTTCCCTTGCCTCTTTTGAATTTTTTTTTATTAAAACTAAAATAAATTTTCAAAACCAAAAATCGCGCCACATAATGAAATTAAACGTCGCGCACAACAACCAATTGAACTCACTTCGGATACGTCGAAAGAGTACTAAATTGTTCTAAAGGACGTAAAACTGCACAAATGATCACGACTAGATGGTGCCACTTAGGTGATTTAGTGCAGATTTCGAATAAATCAACTCCCGAAAAGATTTCGAAAATGTATGGTAACTGTACTGTAAAAAAATTAACTTTAAGACCTAAAAATAAGCCAAATAACCTAAAACTGTGCACAAAACCAAAGTTTAAGGTTATTTGCTAATTTTTAGGTCTTGAAGTTGATTTTTTTACAGTTTTAGTGAAATTAGTTTCGTTTTCCAATGTGTTCACAGGGAATACGCTCACTTATTCACGTTGGCAGAATAATAAAGGTCTTTTATAAAAATGAATTATTTAATAGTCGTGAATAGTGGATTAATTAAAAGTGGTCCTACAAAAGTGGTCATAAAAACCAACTAAATAATTTATAAAAAAAGAACTATTCAAAAGACCCACTAATTTGTTTTACATATCTTAAACTTACTTCATATATAATATGAGATTAATATAAAACATGTCGAAAAAAAAACAAATAAAATCTAGTATAGGTACTACAAAGCCTTTCCAAAACTTCGTTTTCAGTATTAATACTTATCACTATACTGTATACTTCTATAATTATCACTGTCAATTAAACTTGCACTTTTAAAACGGATGTTGTTGTATGATATGTTTAATACGACTGAATCATTGAGGGCAAAATATCCTTCGTTTGCCCCAAAAATTTTTTTTTATCTTCCTGGCTAATACTTTATCAGAAGGATTTTAAAATTATTCGTATCATTAAAAATTCACAGAAGGAGCTAACCAACGCGTCGAAAGGGCACAGTATGGAACAGACCGCCTACTTTTACAAATGGTATTATTTTCTTGAGAAAACATGGATTTTAGAATTTGACGAATTACGGCCGATGGCCACGACAAAATAAGAACAAAAAACAAATATGTGAGTAATAATTCAAAAAATCTACCTGTTCAGAGAGTGAAAGTGGCAGAAAACATTGATTAGGGGCAATAAGATGAGGTTAAAACAGGCGACATAAAAAATTTGTGGTTGCGTTCTGGTTGAACTGTTTAATTACACGCGTATGTACACCAATATAGAGTAGAACCCGCTCTTATATTAAAAACCTTCAAAATGTTAGTAGGTAAGAACCTAAATCCGCTAATAAAAAAACTTAGGAAACCAATTATATAAACCTTAGCCGTGAATAGAAGCTGTTCTTAAGACCTACAAAAATAAACCTTTACGAAAAAAACATTTAACACTTTTATCTATCAGTACTAGTTGAAATGTAACAACTTTAACTCAAAAAGTAAAAATTACGCTCCTTTATGAATCTATATATAAATAGGCGACATGTTTTCTTGTTATCCCTTTTATGAGAAACCAAATCGACTTACCAGGATAAAAATTATATCAGTCGAAAGTTTCTATCTTCCTCTACCTGCAGCAATTATTTTTTTTTCTTAAATTTAATTTTAAATACGTTTAATTTTAAATTGAAATTAAAAAATTCAATGGGATAGTATGTGTGAATTGAGCACACGTATAGCGTAGATGATGCTTTTGGGAAGAATGTGTGCGTGTGAATGTTTTACTTTTTGCCTGGAAATATGCAACCATATGTGAATTTTTGGTTTGTGTCCCCGATACATAACAAGTACTAAATTAGTCGAAAATCAAACCAAATGGATCAATCTTCTACTGGTGACACAAACCGAAAGAATTAGCATATAATTGCATTCCTCTACGAAAAAATTAAAATATAGAACATACTAATTTAACATTATCATTTACATTTATGCCAAATACGTGCATTCTTTTCACTCAAACCTAATATCTTTACCAATGATAATGTGAGGGGCAAATGCAGCCATATCACAGACAATATTCACATGTTCATTCTTTTGTTTTTTGCCTGGAAGAAGGCAACCGTTGGCTAATAAAATTGCATTCTTCCAGACAAAAGCCAAAACAATGAACATATGGCCACAGACAATAATATGGATGCATTACCACAGACAAATTTAAAGCCATCGTTTACTTATACCATTGTTTTTTGCTACTTTGATAAAAATATATGCAAATTTTGTTTCAAAATATATGGAAAATCACAATTTTACAGTTATTTTTAGAAAACGCGAAGTTATCTTTCACGAATATTTATGGAGAGCGAACGAAAGTCTGAATTTTATCATGTTTCCCAACTTTTGTATGGACCCACATTTAAAACATAATTTAGAGAAATATGATATATGGCCAAAAGTTGGGAAATGAAAAAATAAAAGGGGTTGGCCATACCCCCTAGAATGCTTGATTAAGCCGCTACGAGCAAAAAACTGTTCAAAATTGAAAATCTGAAATTTTATCATATTTCTAAACTTTTGTCTGCTCGCCCTTAAAACCTCAATTTAGAGAAAAAAGAAAAGGTAGGAAATGAAGGTTGGTACGATTGTACGGAAATTCCAGATATATTTTATTTACAATATACAATGTATTTCCCACAACTTCATAATTTAGTTAAAAACCACATGATCCACTGTTCATGTGGTTTATTGAATCGTATCCCCGTCTGTATCAGAGATGGTAAATGCAGCAAAAGCTTTTCTAAGGACTTTTACAATACAACTCAGGGCAATGTTAGATGCGCCGTGTTAATGGTATAACAGTTGACTTTCGTGGCCACTCTGTTGACAACCGTTATGCTGTTCCTTAAAATCCATATCTTTTAGCGAAATTTGATTGCTACTTAAATATGGAAGTTCTTGGCATAGTTAAGAGCCTAAAATATATGCACAAATATGTTAACAAGGGATACGACTGTGCCTCATTACAGTGTGGAAGAGTTTGAGGTGGAGTTGAGGGCAAAGTTTATATAGATGAATAGCTTTTTGTCCGGTCACTTTGTTGGATCTACGGAAGCTAATTGGCGCATGAATGAGTATCCAATGCATTATCAGTCACGTAATATAGTATAGTTCGACTTGAATGTTACTTGCTTCACCGGCAAAATGTAGTCTTTAGAGAAGGAAATGATCAGCAAGCTCTTACAAATCACAGAAGAACAAAATTGACTGCATTCTATGAAATCAATCGAATTATTTCTTCCGAGTTTCTATATACAGAGACGCCGATACATTATATTTAGGTAGATAAAGAAAAGAAATCGATAAACCTCAAAGAAGAAGTAGTAGAGCTATTGCTACATTATTTTATGTTTTATGTTGAGATGTTCCATTTGAGACTATTTTGCTTCATGTTCGAGGTCCCATCAGGATTTGGGTACTGTTGGGAACATTATTAACTGCACATTTTCAGCACATGCACGACGTGTCGCATGAAATTATGGAGAGTGGCGTGAATATTTATTAGAAGTAAAAGAGTGTTAGCCCTCTCAGCAGTTAAGAGAGTTATTTGCCATATCCTATTTGTGGTATGAACGTTCCTACAAATGCATTAGATTTGTGGAATGAATTCAAAATATTCATGTGTGAAGACGTTTTAAGAAATTCTTCAGAAAATGATTCATATAACCGTGCTTTATTAGCTATTGAGGAAATTTTGTTCAGTAAACGATTCCTTCGGTACTCCAACTAAACTTTTCGGATATAAGACTATTTTACTCTGTGGAGATTTTTGACGAATATTGCCACCTACATCTCACGGTACACGTGTACCACTTATTGAGATACCACTAATTGCCTTACTTCATGGTCCAAAATTTCAAAATTCCACAAAATAACTTTTACTCAAAACATGAGAGCTTTACCCCATAAGATTGAATTCGTTGAATTTCTTAAATCTCTTGGTAATGGAACTTTACCCACATTTCCAGATTACAGCCAAGATTTTATTGAAATTCCTACCCATTTAGTTAGCTGCAACTTCGTGATTCCAGATACTTATGGCAATGTATCTGAAACCATAAAGTCTAACGATATTCTCAATGCGGTTATATTAGCACCCAAATATGAAGGCTGTACTTTCATTGATGCAGAAATCTTTAACAGCCTGGCCGGAGAGAAACGAATATATTTGAGTTCCGATAAAATCTTGAGTGATGATTATACAGAGCAAAATAATTTTCCAGTAGAATTTTTAATCTCAGTTGATGTAAGTTGGCTCCCGATCCCACAAATTTATTTTAAAAACCAAATTACATACTTTTACTCATAAGTAATTTGTGTACAGGACATGACTTGCTTGGTCGATGGTACAACTATTCGTTTTGTTAAAATGCAAAAGAAAAAAGTTTGGATTGTGAGATTTTAGCAGGAGTTTTCCGAAACACACGTATTTTGACACGTGTGACGTATTTTTGCCTTTTTCTTTTCAAGAAACTCAACTTCCCGTCATTCTGGCTTTTGCGATGACAATAAATAAAGCCCAGGGGCAAACGTTTCAAAAATCAGGAATCTTACTCAAACAACCTATATTTTCTCATCGTTAATTGTATGTTGTAGCCAGTAGAGTTAGATCGTTTAACCGATTGCGTGTTTATATGTATTTCTGCAACACAAAGCCAAGGTCATTTGGCAGAAGATGAAAGAATTTTTACAAAAAGTATTTTGTATGAGAAAATTTTAAGATCTTTTAAGATCCGCAACGGCACCCGCAAGGTTTTCGATAATTATAGATAGGGCCTCATTCAATATAGATGTACTGTGACGTGCAAAATGAGATAAAATGATTGCTACTACAGTCTGAACTAAATAACCTTTTTACTTACAATGCTACTGTATATATAGCTCCATTCGCTAGCTATTAGAGTGAGCGGAGCGAACGGCAGGGGTTGGCGAGCGTAGCGAGCAGGGGGCGCCCCCCTAGTATTAATAAACGCATAAAATTATTCAATAA
The DNA here is from genome assembly GCA_963971475.1 of Chrysops caecutiens. NCBI lineage: Eukaryota > Metazoa > Arthropoda > Insecta > Diptera > Tabanidae > Chrysops > Chrysops caecutiens. Next base: position 29,877,219 of record OZ020569.1, read on the forward strand.
AGTTAAACTAACTGTATATAGTATTATGATTATTGCCGCTAGGACGGCCAAGAATATAACAGGAAAATTCATAAAAAAAATGTATAGAACCTTCCATTTTCATTGAGAAATAACATTACTTTATTCCGTAATGGAGTATTTTCCGTAGAAAATTCCGTACAGAAAAACGTATGTAATTGAATAAAAGTGGCGAATTATACCGAATATGACGAATCCGGATACTTTCTTAAATTAACGGAGAACTGAGGTGCGACTCAGAGGCGCGTCGGCTTTTTACGCTGCAGTCATACGTCAGCACAACGTTTTTGTTTATGATTGGAGTTAAAGCAATTCGTACATTCCATTGCCGACAAGTCTCTCTCTGAAGCATGAAAGAGAAATGAGTAACTCTACGTATTCAAGAGAACGATTCGCTATCAGTGTGGGATGATAGCGAATCGTGTTGGCACAACCGGCTGGATGGTTGGTTGTGTTTTGTGAATTGTGTGGATATTATTTTTGGTTCTTTATTTTCAAAGTTCGGGTTATTAAACGTTGGTGAAATTATTATGCTCCTGGTTTCGATGCGACGTCAATGCACGTGTTCTTACGATAATTTGAAGTTCACCGGATTTTGCCGAAAAATATCAACAGATTACTGAGTTCCTCGTGTTTTTTCCGAGCAGCTGTCAAATAGAATTGTTCAATTACGTTTTCAGATCAACAGTTACTGAAACGAAATTTGCAACATTTCATGCGTGGTTATTATATGATTTGTTCTGAGGATTTGACTTTTTCGTCAGCGTCGTAAACGCACAAACATAAAAGTGAACATGAGGGATAGGGCCTGAAGCGGAATATATGCCAAGCAAGGCACTATAATAAATTAAGCAACTCTTACATTTACCTATTCGTTGCTCTAGAGCGATTGTAAACAAAAATTGGTGCAAATCAATACATTCTAAATAAAATATAACCTCTTTTTCAGCACGATACCATGACTTGACTAGGAAAGATTTTGAACAATACTTTAATAATGGCATTGGCATCTATTAGAACAAGAACATACTATATCAGTGTCTGACAGACAGAAAGTGGTAAAAGAGTGACGGAACAAGTTACACAAAATATTAAAAAAATATTAGAAGAAAAGTTTTTAGCAGCGGAAGGGTGTAGCAACTTATAGTTATAATTAAATGTAAATCCCCGCTGCGTTACGAACATGTTTCTACACACTAGGCAATAAAAGGTAAGAGAACTAATCACGCTGTGATTTTCTATTACAATCTGGTACGAATCACCCTCTGCCTAACGGGCCGTTCCTACTTTACGCTCACTGGAGGATATACGGAAGTGATCAGCAGTTAGTTGGAGTCGATCAAGTGAAGCGATAGCGAGTGGTAGTGTTCAAGTAAAACGATATTAGAAGTGACGACCGCCTGTAAGGTACGACCACGTGGAACGTCATCAAGAAGATAAGTGACAACGCGTGAAGTAACCCGGAATAGACTCGGAATACACCCGGAATACAATTGATTAGTACCGTATTGGAGTTGAGAATGAGGACAGCATAAAATATTCGACCACGTGGAGCATGACACGTAAGGTCGAGAGTTTCTGTTTTAAATGTAGTAGAGTTTTTATAATATAATTGCTGATCAAAAACAAAACATTAACATTTGAAGAAAAATTTGAAGTAAAATTGATAGAACCGGTCAAAAGAGAAACACCAAAGACTAAAGGAGTTAGTACAAAATCACGAGAAGAGAATCTTCCACCGAGAAAAGCAGGTGATAAAAAGAAATACAGTTTTCTTCGCCATCGAAGAATCGGAAACTTCATACGACACCTAAGAAAAAAATATGCTCAAATGGATAGAACAGTATATCTGAATCAAAGTATCCTATAGTTAAAAGGTTAGGGAAGAAAGACGGCAGACCACGTCCAGTAGTGGTAACCATCCTTATCGTGGAAACAAATCAAAATTTTCAAGTAAAACAGAGCACTAAAAACACAGGTTACTGTATGAAGGAAAACTATCAGAAACAAGTACTAGAAAAGAAAATCAATTACAAGAACAGTTTGTAATGTTTGGATATCATTATTTAAATGTTAATTTATTGCCTTTGCATATCTGCAAATTGGCGTACTCACTCGTGCAGTGCTGCTCGCTTGTGAGATAAATATAAACAATTTGTTTAAGGTTTAATGGTCTTGATAAGACTGATTTATTCGGTACAATCATATAGTTTTTATACAAAATTTGACCCTTTGTTTATGATCCCCACCAAGTGCATTTAAAGAATTTTCTTCGTCATTAATCAATCATAACTAAGGAATGTATGATTGACCTAATTCTAACTAATTATGCTAACTTATCCAAAATAAATACAAATACCCTAAAAGTAGGCAACTTACTAGCTGCAATTAACTTCAGGTGTTTTTCTTACTAACAGCATTCTAACAATTATTCCATATAACAATTTATTCTTTTTAGTTCCTAACAATATGCAATTTATAATATCCTTACATCCCTTTCCTTTTAATAAAAAAATAATTTTTTATATTTATATAAATTTTTTTTTTTTGTATAATATGCTTTCTTATTCTATTACAATGATCTATATTATGAATGCTTGACATTATTTTTGTGGAATGTTTTGATTTTGTTATTAATTTTAACACTTATATTTACTCCTTTTATATCTGTAACCTTAAATGGACCTTTGTAAGGGCTATCTAATTTTCTCGTATTTTCATTTTTTAAAAAGACATAATCTCCAATTTTTATTTTTAACGGATTAGTGACTTTATCATATTCTTCCTTTCTTTTATTCTTCGATATTTCCAATAAGACCTTCGCTTGTTCATGTGCATGTTTTAATCTTAATGTAAGTTCTTTAGCATAATCTGCAATGTTATATACGGGTGAATTGTTTTTTACTATGTTCGTTGGTAAATTTGCTAATTTCCCAAATATTAGTTCATATGGTGTGAAACCTGTGTCTACATGTGGTGTTGTATTATAACAAAATGTGTAGTAAGGTATCCATTTATCCCATTCATGGTCAGTGGTAAAGGATAAAAGATATTGCCTTAATACCCTATGATTTCTTTCTAATGATCCTAAAGATTCATGGTGATACGGGGTTGAAGTTTTGTGTTTAATATTTAGCAATTTTGTTACATTTTTAAAAATTTCATTAATAAACTCTGTTCCCATATCGGTTTTGACAGTTTTAAAGAATCCATATTTTAGAATGAATTTTTCTGTTAAGGTCTTTGCTATAGTCAGAGCTTCTTTATTGGCAATAGGAATTGCTTCTACGTATTTGGTTAGTTCACACTGAATAGTTAAGATGTATCTGTAGTCGTTGACTAATGGTAAGGGTCCTACCGTATCTATCGCTACAATTTCGAAACTGTTTGTTGGTGTTTCTGTGAGTACCATTTCTTCTTTAACATGTCTTGTTATTTTATTGCGTGTGCAAATCTTGCAATTATTAATATGAGCTTTTACCATTTTGTTCAAGTTTTTCCAAATATATCTTTGTTTTATTCTATTAATAGTTCTTTTAACTCCTGAGTGGCCACTTTGTGGAGAATCATGAAATTCTTGGATTATCTCTTTTTGTTTCTTATAATCATACATTCTTTGTGGAGGGTTATACAATAATACTTTTAAATTCAGTTTTCCTTCTCTAGATTGCAATCTATTAAATTCATTCTTTAATTTTTCTTTTGTATAAAGTTTAAATAATTCACTATCAGTTGCTAGCGCTAGTTCTTTTATATAAGAATCTTCAGTTTCTTGAATGAGCTTCTCCAAAAATTGACCTAAGTCATTATTCGGATTATCACTTATTCTCCATATTACTTCATTATTTTTCAGTATAACCTCCGGCATGCCATTAATTTCTTTAAGTACAATTTTCAACTTTTGGACATTTCGCGTTTCTGAAATGGAAGTGCATTCCCAAGAATGGATTTGATCAGGCTTCTTCTTTTGAGAATGTTTCCATGATATAATCATCATTTTTCTTCGACATGTTTCGCGTAACTACATTAATTTCTCTTGGAATCATTGCTTTAAGCATATCTGAGTTTATATTTATGCGTGATAAAGCATCTGCATTCGTGTTTATTTTTCCCTGTTTATAGACGATATCGAAATCATAGTCTATTAAATCTAACCGTATGCGCATTAGTTTGGAAGACGGATTTTTGTGTGTAAATAAGCTTACTAAAGGTCTATGGTCAGTTACTACAGTGAATTTTCTTCCGTAATTGTATGGAATGAAGTAATTTATGGCCCAGTGTATAGCTAAAGGTTCTTTTTCAATTATTGGTTTATTAACTTCATGTTTATTTAAACTACGGCTTGCGTATGAAATGGGAAGGTCCTCACCAATATAACCTTGCGAAAGAATTGCTCCTAGAGCATATTGCGAAGCATCAGTAGTTAAAATAAATTTTTGATCAAAATTGGGATATTGTAAAATAGGAGATGAGATAAGTTTAGTTTTTAAAAGGTTGAATGCTTCTTCACACTCTTTGGTCCAAGAAAACGTGACATTTTTTCTTGACAAATTATTCAGCGGTTTTGCTATTTTGGCAAAATTTGGTATGAAGCGTCGGTAATAATTGCAGAAAGCAACAAATCTTCGAATTTCATCAGAATTTTTAGGAACCGGGTAATTCAGAACTGTGTCACATTTTTTTGGATCTGCGCGTATACCATCGTTGGTTACAAGATGTCCTAGGTATGTCACTTCCGATTGTAAAAAATTACATTTCTTCGGGTTTAGTTTTAAATTATATTCCCGAAATTTTTCAAATGTTTTAATTAAATTGCTGTTATGATGTTTGAAGCTACATCCAAATATTATGACATCATTGACATATAAAAATGCCTCTGAGTCTAATCCGGCTAACGCAATTGAAAGCATTCTTTGGAAACTGTTCGTTGAAATTTTTAAGCCAAAAGGTAATCTTTTAAATTGGAAGTGTCCTTTGTCAGTGGAAAATGTTATGTATGGCCTTGAATTCTTGTTAAGAGGAATTTGATGAAAAGAATCTGACAGGTCAAGGGTTGTAAAGTATCTTGCTCTGCCTAACTTATCTAGTACATCTTCTAGTCGTGTCAATGGAAATCTATCATCAATAATCTTTTTATTCAATTGTCTAAAGTCCACGACTAGTCGCCCTTTCTTATTAGCATCGTCAGACTTTTTAGGAACAATGAGAAGTGGTGAGTTGTATGCACTGATAGACGGTTCTATTATGTCATTGTCTAGAAGTTTTTGTACTTGATTTTGAATTTCTAGTACGACTTTTTGTAGTACGACTTTTGTTTTCTTTTGCTTGATTCATGGTACATATATGATATTCATTTAGCGGTTCTACCTCTATTGTTAGCTTCTTAATCACTTTATCCTCTTCCAAGGTATTTAGTATTTGTACATGAGGTATTCCTTTTGCTGGAATTATTGTATTTGCTAGAAAAATACCTTCATCTATTTCCTGACTGAGTACAATACTATCTGTATCTACTTCTATATTTAACGGGTGAATTATTTTTGATCTGGCAGGAACCCTTATATCTTGGTACTGTGGTAATTTCGCTTGAATTGGTATCATCGTTTCGGTATTATTAATGTATAAGGAAATCATAAATGTTTCATAATTTATAATACTTTTTGTCTGTATCAGGAAATCTCGACCTATTATTCCGTCAGTCAATATTGGGAAGGCATCGTCAACTACATGTAACTCTTGAACAAATTTTTCATTGTTGATATGGAATGTTGAATTGATGGTGCCTAATGAGTTCATGTTTGTGTTCGTGATGCCTGTAATGGCGCATCTCTTATTTGTTTGTATACTTTCTTTATTGGCTACACATTCATGTTTAATAATTGAAATATCTGCTCCTGTATCGATTAAGAACGAGTTATGTGTCTGATTTTTATTTGTTTTAACCGAAATAAAGTTTGTTAATTTTGTGTCGAAATTATATATTTTAGCTTTATCTATTGTTCCCCCGACTCCTCGGGGACTACTTCGTTTCCCGAGTTTATTACATTGACCCTTCTTCCCATGTCATTTGAATTATTTCCCGAGTTGTTATTATGAGAGAAGCGGTTAAACGCGTTACTATTATTTCGGTTTTGATTGGCATTATTGTTTCGATTATTGTTCCTATAATTATTATTGTTTCTAGAGCGATTTCGGAAATTATTGTTACGAAAATTTGAATTTCTAAATGGTTTATTTTGATAATTATTCCTAACACCATAGTTTTGATTTTGTTTTGGACGGAAACCTGCATTCCTATCATTTCTGCTATTATAGCTTAACACTTGAGGTCTATTTGGAACCTCTGCTTCACTGGCTATTCTAATAGCTTCTTGAAGATTTTTTGGCATTGCTGCGAAGACCGTAGATTTAATTGGTTCTTGCAAACCATGTTTGAATGAGTTCAACCCTATCTGATCATTCAATTTTGAAATTATCTGCCTATGTTCTTCCCCTTGCTTAGCTATTTGTAGTCCATTTAGTTGGGCTACCAAATTTTCAACCTGACTAGCAAAGTCCCTAACAGTTTTATGCCCCTGTATAGATTTTGATAGTTCTGTTTGTATTTTTAATGGGGTTTTATTAGTTCTATATAATTCTTAAAGCTTTTCGCGCAAAGTTGCTAAATCTGTGGGTGCTTGTAAAATGCTAAGTTTATTTTTAACGGTTTCTGAAAGTGTAGTTTTAAGAACAAATTTTATTAATTTTTCTTTTTCTATATTGTCTTTCAAATCATTGTACAAAAATTCTATCCAATTTAGGAAATTATTCAAATTTTTTGTTTCACCCTGAAATTCAGGTATTACTTTTAAACTAAGCGAAATATCGAAGGAAGTCATATTGGTCTTATCGTTCTCTAAAGTCTTTTTAATATTATTATCTAAAATATTTTCTAAAGTATTATACGCCTTACTAAATCTTTCTTTCACCTTGATGGCTAGTTCTTTATCAAAATTTAAGATTTCTAGATATTTTGTGTTGAATTTAAGTTTGATGCTTCTTAGCTCTGTTAACTTTATTAATAAATGAGAAGAGGAGTATACTCTATTTGGGTTTTTAGTGAAATTTATCGTTGTCTTATTAATATTTTCTATTACAGTTTCTATGTCATTCATTTTTTACACATGCTGAACAGATATTTGGCTTTTTATAGTATTGTTTAAATATTCTTTCAGTTTTTACATCAATAAAAATCCTCCTATTAAAATTCCTAAAACTACTAAAATCAATTCTATATCCCCCAAAAATCTACTTTGTAGCGTATTTCCAACATTCGATGTAGAAGTTCCAGCATTGTTATTTATTATCAATTCTTCTTTTATTTTTGAACCCGATTTGCCCATTTTAAGGAATAAGTGTTACTATGTTGTATTTTAGTGTGTTCTTGCTTTATTTTTGTTTTTCATATATAATTTCCTCTCAGATTTTATTTGTTTTATATTTTGAACAAAAACATCTTTTTCTTGTCCCTTGCTTATACTGGCTAAAAAATATAGATTTGCCAGCTCCTTTCTAATTTTATTTAATTTTCCTCCTCTGGTCCTCTGTCTTTTTATAGATGAGGATGTTGCTTTCACCGTTGATTTCCTATTCTGCGGCTGTTGAATCTGCCTCTTCCTATATTCCTCCAACGTTATTGTTTTCCTTTTCTTCTGGGCATTGACGTCCTCTTCAAACTCGTTTTTGTTCTGCTGCTTGCGGTATTTGGAAATGGGGATTGGCCTTGGTCCAGCAGTCACATCCTTCAAAGCTTGGTGTAACCTTTCCTTCAGTGTTGACACTGAATTTGCAGGATCGCCATGTAATGTTTGGATATCATTATTTAAATGTTAATTTATTGCCTTTGCATATCTGCAAATTGGCGTACTCACTCGTGCAGTGCTGCTCGCTTGTGAGATAAATATAAACAATTTGTTTAAGGTTTAATGGTCTTGATAAGACTGATTTATTCGGTACAATCATATAGTTTTTATGCAAAATTTGACCCTTTGTTTATGATCCCCACCAAGTGCATTTAAAGAATTTTCTTCGTCATTAATCAATCATAACTAAGGAATGTATGATTGACCTAATTCTAACTAATTATGCTAACTTATCCAAAATAAATACAAATACCCTAAAAGTAGGCAACTTACTAGCTGCAATTAACTTCAGGTGTTTTTCTTACTAACAGCATTCTAACAATTATTCCATATAACAATTTATTCTTTTTAGTTCCTAACAATATGCAATTTATAAGATCCTTACATGTTAATAACAGGGAGAGAAAAAGGCAAGACGGCTTTCATAATAAATGACTGGTCATACTTAAACAAAGTGGTTAAACTTAAACAAACATCTAAAAGAAAGCTTTCTACCTCATCAACAAACTCCACCGTGAACACATTGTTACATTGGGAGATTTCGGTGACGCCACATCGAAATTATTTCTCCCACATAATTCGTAGTTGGATTCATCTTCCATCCGATTAACGCCACATCGAAATTATTTCTCCCACATAATAATATAACGTTTTTTACAACCACCTACCCCCAGTGGTGAGGGTGTAAAATGGCGTGTGTATGGGCGCATTCTAACATCTTTCGCGTGTTAAAATTGTCTCGCAAATTACCTAAAAGTGTAAACCGCGGGGGAGGGTGTAAAAAGGCGTGTAACTGGGTGTATTCCAACACCTTTTGCGTATGGAAATTGTCCACCAAATTGCTTAAAAGTGTAAGCCAAAAATATACCGTATTTTCACAAGGTACCTCACAATCATTACTAACCACAGACTCTAATCGTTTTGCGCTTCTCGACAAGTATCTTTACATCACACTAGAAGAGTTGCAAGGACCCAGAAAGACTTAGACCTGTCAGAACTCCTACATTTCCCCAAACGAAGCAAAAAATCCCACCGAATGTTTGGGGGTTCATATGGGGTATTCATAAAAGAACTGACCACGGTACTCAGACTACTTCTGGGACACTACAGGTTCCAGTTCAAAAAATTTTACAACAACTGCACTCACATCATTACCGAAACAATACAAGACTCCCTTAAGACTCCCTTACAAGACTCCTTAAGACTCCGAAAAAATTAAGCTCCCTACATACACCCCCAAAAAACTGAAACCCATAACGCCAATCCTCAGAGGCATTGACTCTGACTTCACGAAGTCAAAGAGGCTCTGAGGTCCCGCTCGAAACACTACCAGAAATTCCACTATTGAAGGTCAGCACGTACAACACCCCCACCATGACCCGAATGGTTAAACAGCTTGACATCTATCTAGCTACAAATTAAACTAACAGGAGATGTTATTGATCTTTCAAATACAAAATATTTACTGCATCAAAAAATTAAATGGGAAAATGTCAAAAAAAAAAAGTCCATTACTCAATGCGAACGTTGCCAGAAGCTTAGACATATATCACAAAATTGCAACCTAGTGTACAGATGCGTGAAATGTTCAAACACTCCCTTTACAAGGCAATGTACAAGGGCGGACAGGAATGAGAACACGTTTACCCTGCGAGTTATAGGCAGTGTCCAAAATACTTCGAGTTCTTGGAAGAGCTCGAGTCCCAAAAGGCAGCACAAAAGAAGGCAATCAATAACAGGAATGGCATGCCTAGCAGTATTAGGCATGCCTACCCTCAGCCTTCAAAACAATTAACATTGCTCCGCAAATGGCTGCTAGTATGCCCGCTACCGAAATTGTTACCTTTCCTTCCCTTTCAGGATTAAAAACAAATCAACCCATTCCAATGACAACTACAAACCCAGCCATGACATACGATACCTCTAGGAGCAATTAAAATAAACAACTCCAGAAGCAAACTACAAGTACTGACACTAAACTGTAACTCGATTAGAACGCTTAACAGGCAATATGAACTGAAACTCCTGCTGAAACGAAACGTTGACATTGCATTATTAACAGAGACGAAATTGGACGACAGAACCAAAATTAAGAACAGGACGGAGGTGGTGGATGACTAGCTATATTGCTGGCACTGAACTCTAACTTTAACGTACTAAACTTGCCTAACATTACCTCTCTAGAGACCGTAGCAGTTAAACTGACACTAACAGCACAAAAGTGACTTTTATAATTATCTACCACACCCAATAAACCGGCACCAGTAGCATCATTATACCTGACCTGGAAAACCTGAAACAAACACTGGGACAAGACCCCTACATAATTGGGGGCGACCTTAACGCACAAAATAATTTTTGGATTTGCTCTCAGATGGACACTTATGCCAGAATCCTTCTTGACTGGACACATGGACTGGAACATGGTCTAATACTCCCAACCATTCGCCCAAAATTGCCATCGACAGGATCCTACCTGGACTTATTTATCGTACTCCAGGGCATTGCAATTATCACACCACACACAGGACAAGGCGTACATGAAACCGTTCACAATTTCTCGGACCACCGAGGATTTCTGCTAACTGTAGGCCCTATGATAATTAGATCCTCTAAACGTTGAACTAATAAACTTACGTACAATTAACTGGTTCGGCATTGAAACTTTCAAGCCATGAACATGAAGAATTTTATCAAACGGGCCGAAAGAGCGAATGCCGCGCAGCTAAGACACATCAAAAAAATATTGATTTAAACAAACAAGAGATCGACGACGAAATCAATCACCGCACCAATTGCAGAATATAGCCCTGTCCTTAAGACCTAACAAATCCTATGGACATGATGGCATTCCCAACTTCATTGTCAAAAACCTCCCTTTACCATTTTGGCTATAAACTTCAAAACCTGCTTGAACATAGGTTATAACTGGAGTTCATGGAAGGTTGCTCAGATTACACCAACCGAAAAACCTAAAAAAACCCCAATAACACCGAAAGCTATCGACCGATCTCGCTCCTGAACTGTCTCAAAGAAATATTAGATAACATTATCCTGAACCAGCTTAAAGGCACGTTTCCAATGCCAGCTTGGAGTGGATTGGATTAGCTTACATGTTCCGCTCGCTACGCACGTACGCACTCCGCCATATGTGCCTTTCGTGCAATCTGGACCCATTGTGGATTGAAAATAGTATCTATATCTATTTTCACGCTGGAGTTGCAATACGATGTTTTCCAGAACGATTACAACAGGTGGCTGCGACCAGATCGTTCGCAATATGCGGCGAATTTTTGTATTTTTTTGCACAAACTCCACTCCAAGCTGGCATTGGAAACGCACCTCAAGGACATAATAGCCATGAAAAACATTCTTCCAGATTTCCAATTTGGCTTCCGAGCTGGGCTCTCTACTCTAGATGCGATTAGCCTACTGCACAATAACCTAGCTCATAGTTCACTTCATAAAAAAGTTACGTTTGCTGCGACAATAAACTTACGGAACGCCTTTGACACAAACTCTTATACCAATATATGCTCCCGGACAATCTTACCGCAATCATAGTCTCCTACCTTACTGGCAGAAAATCGTACATACACAACAAGATCTCAAATTCTAGAGAAATATGCCCAATGGCAGGAATCCCTCAAGGTTCAGTCCTCTCGCCCACATTATTCTCTCTCTTCCTGTCAGACATTTCACTATAACACCGACCACCATACTTTGACGAACAGTACCTCCCTTCTCAATCCTTAGCATTGCTACCAAGAATAAACACGAACTTGAAATTCATCTGCTACGCCGTCGATATTATTGTCTTCTCATCTTCCCTTTCCCCTCACTAGGGAAATTAGGATTTGAAGGAGTGCTTGAAAACCCTTTCTGCTTACTTCATAACCGGGCCCCTCTATATAAATGGTAATAAGTGCGAGGCAATACATTTTAATGGTATTGGCTCGCATTATCGGCTGAAAATGAAGGACTATCATGAACATCAAATATAAGTCAATGGTAAAGTTCCAATTCGGGTAAATAAAATTAAATACTTGAGCTTCATACTTACCCACAACTCGTATTCAAAGCCTCACGTGAAAGAGAAGATCAGAAGATCAAAAATTGTCAAAGTATCGCTAAGCCACCTACTAAACAAAAACAGTAACCTAAAACAGGACATTAATTTACCCCTATATAAACAAATCATACGACCGACCATGATATACATGGGCTAGGGCTGCCTAGTGGCACAAACAACTTACAAGAACAACACACAAACAATGTAGCATCTTTGAGCATCACTGCCTTAGGGCTATTACTGGCAAGACGTTTAAATGCTTAGCTAGGGACACACCATATACAAACACAGTAGCGAACAACGAATTGTATTCGATGGTCAGATGCCCCCAACTACGCCGATACCTCTAAAACTTACAATGTAAGTTCCTTGCTCGACTGAACACGCGCGGCAATGCTCTTTTGAGAAACGCGACTCCTGCAAACGCGGACTTGGCACGATAATAGGAGATACAAACAATTAAACCTATTCAGCTCCTTTCCATGCTTCCTTACCCCTTTGGCAATCCCATCCATATGCTTACTCCCCCCCTTCAACTCTAACCTTGCCTCAGCACACTGCACCCTAGCACAGATAGTTTAAGTTTCTCATTTCCATTTATGTTATATTTGAATAAATAAGATTAAGTTACAAAGGTAGTATAAGAAAATCAATACTTTAATTTCTCATAGAATTAACTTTTTTAATTGACGTTTTTACCTAAAAACTAACTACACCTACCGTGAATTAGGCTCTTTCATTATTATTTAAATGGCAAAATGCCTAGGTACTAAGATGTAGTAAGAATTAGTTAGCTACGTAGTACATACCTTTACAAATTAGTAACAAACTTATTCATGTTAGATATAAGATTTAATTTGTAAATCGATATTGAATAAAACTTAAAAGCTTAAAAACACCGTTTCCCCAGGGGAAGGGGGTAAAAAGGCGTGTGTATTGACGCATTCGAACACCTTTCGCGTGATAATATTGCCCCCCAAATTAGCTAAAAGTATAAGTTAGGAATACACCGTTTTGACGTGACAACGTCTTTTTTCACGTTGAGTAGGTATGTATATTGGAAGCCAGTCTAACATTCTTGTGTTACAAAACACCGCCACATTTCAATCGCTAATAACTACGAGAATAATAACGCTATAACAACGGTTGAGGTCACAGTGGATGGATCAAATTTGCACGTATTTACTGTGTGGCGTTTGTTTTGCCAGTAACGTCATCGGGCTAGTGTAAGCGCATACGCGTGAGTGTTGTTTTTAGCGTTGCGTAAAAATATTTATGAAAGTAGCGCGAGAATGTTGCAAGCCAGCACGTTGGTTTGGATGTCATTGTAAACAATTTGAAAAGAACTACCAGAACCTAAAAAGAAACAATGAAAATATTGGCCGAAATATATCTAAAAATTGGTACGAATTTGAATATGGAAAAAATGTGAAAGATATTGTGTCATATTAGTCGTTAATAAGCACCGAATTGTAAAGAACTCAAACCGGAGAAAACTCGAAAAATATGGATACACAGTAAGAGAGTGTAAGAGAGTGTAAGAGAATGTAACGTAAGAGAGTGTAAGAGGGCATGTGTATGGGTGCGAACCATTTTCGCGTGTTAAAATTGTCCTTCAAATTACTTTAACGTGAAAGCTAGGAATTTCCTTTTTTTTTACAACCCCCTACCCCCAGAGGGGAGGGAGTAAAAAGGCGTGTGATTGTGTGTATTCCACCATCTTTCGCGTGTTAAAATTGTCCTTCATATTACCCAAAAGTGTAAGCTATGGATACACCGTTTTTTACAGCCCCCTACCCCCAGATGGGAGGATGTAAGAAGGCGTGTGCATGAGCGCATTTGAACACCTTTCGCGTGTCAAAATTGTTCCCCAAATTACCACAAAGTGTAAGCTAGGGGTACACATTTTTTCACAGCCTCTTTCCTTCAGGGGAGAGGATGTAAGAGGGCATCTGTATGGGCGCATTCGAACACATTTCTCGTGTTTAAATTGTCCACCAAATTATCTAAAAGTGTTAGCTAGGTTTATAAAGTTTTTTACAATCCCCTACTCTCAAGGGATAGGGTGTAAAAAGACGTGTGCATGAGTGCATTCGAACCATTTTCGCGTGTTAAAATTGTCTCTCAATTTACCTTAAAGTATCAGCTAGGAATATACCCTTTTTTACAACCCCCTTCTCTCAGAGGACCTCGTCGATAGACCAAGCGCCTGCCGATTGTCAGATGGCTATCATAGATCGATCAGATCTAGATGGCAAAATTTCTGGCGAGTGGTGGCAAGAGGTCCAGACGAAGTTGCTACATGCAACGGAAAGCCAGCAGAGTGGCTCGATAGAGGAGATGTCCTTTGAAGGGGCAAGCTGGCACAGGGGTGTCAAGACCATTGGGTGTTCGGGGCGGAAATCCGTTGATTTCCTAAGCCCGGTGGTCGAGGGTCTTGGCAAACTTTGGCCGGGTCCAAGTTTGAGGTCGTTCCGAAATTGGTCCTACCTTTGAGGAAACTGGCACTATTGTGGATGAAGCCACGATGTAGCTGGTTTCAAAGCAGAATGGCTTGGACACTAGTAGATGGAGAATCATCTCCTCCAACAAGTGTCCCAACGGAGTAGGCAAAGACCTGGTCGCGACGGTTGACGACGAGTCCTTTGCTAAACTCAAAGACTGAAAAGGAAGCATCAAATTTGGGTTTAGCGCGGCAAAGGTGAGGCTTCCAAATGAGTCGAAGAGCGGCACCGAGGATTTGATGCTGTTGATGGATCAGAATGTAGTAGACTCGGCCTTAATCCAGGAACCGTGGCTCACAGGAGACAAAGTCCGAGGGCTCAGGTCAAAAAACTGCAGTCTACTGCATTCAACAGGTAAAAAGATAGCGAGTATAGTAACAAGGAAGTCATTAAATCTCACGTTACTTCCACAGCACAGCACAAATGATATGGTGGTGGCAGTGCTAGAGGAGAGGGGCAAAACTAACCTGCTCCTAGCCTCAACGTATATGCCGTACGAAGAGGGAGACCCCCCTATCAGCAGCGGTCCGGGCCCTTGCGCAAGAGGCCAAAACCAAGGGATGGCACTTATTGATGGGGTGTGACGCGAACGGTCATCACGTCCAATGGGGTAGCAGAGGCATCAACAAGAGAGGTGAGTCAATTTTAGAGTTTATAATTACCACTAACCTAACAATCTGTAATCGGGGTGATACACCCACCTTTACTAACAAGATTAGCGAGGAGGTGGTAGACCTAACATTGGCTACTAACACAATCGATTTGAATGTGGAAAACTGAAGTGTTTCTCCCGAGCACTCCTTTTCGGATCATGGGAGAATTCTCTTTGATATTAACCGGAAGGTTATGGAAAGTGAACTATACAGGAATCCGAGGAACACGGACTGAGACAGATTTTCCACAGAAGTGAAGAAGGCAATAAAATTCACGAAATTGCCTGTCTCCACACAGTTAAACACCTGAAGAAGTCCGATAAACGTCTTAGCGAGGTCTTGCTCAAAACCTTGCAGAAAACTTGTATCATTAGCAGAGCTCGAAGGGAAACCAACAGGTGGTGGAACAAAGAGCTCAAGCAGCAGAGGGACAAAACTAGAAGGCTTTACAACAAGGCGAGGAAAAGTAAAGAAGAGGAAGACTGGGCGAAGTACAAGCGCAGTTTTAATAATAATAAAGGCAAAGTGAGGGAGGCGAAATGGGACTCATTGGTCGACTTTCTCAGCTCCATAGGGGACGCGAACGAGGCCTCAAGGTTTAGGAAAATTCTTTTCAAAGATGTCACAGTCAAAGGAAACCCAAGGAAACGGTTCGTGGACAGAATCAAGTAAGGAGACATTGGAGCTGCTGATGGAGACTCACTTTCCCGGCTGCCTAACGAAACGGGACAAAGGACAAGGGTGCCCAGGGGTCAGGATTTGTCCAAAGGGAGATACTATTAGGGACACCATCAACAGGGAGAAAGTAATATGGGCGGTGCAAACATTCGAGCCATACAAATCCGCGGGGCCGGATGGAATCACAACAGTAAGCTGCAAAATTCGATAGGCAGTATAGCAGAGATACTGACGAGCATCTCCCAGGGGAGTTTACTGCTAAAATATATCCCGGAAGCATGAAGAGAAGTGAAAGTTGCCTTCATACCTAAATCGGGTAAGTCGAGCAACACAACACCAAAAGACTTTAGGCCAATAAGCCTCTCCTCGTTCCAACTGAAGACAATGGAGAGGCTTTAAGATCTAAATATTAAACAGCGAACCAAATTAGAGGAAGGTTGTACAGCACAGCACGCATACCTTAAAGGTAAATCGGTTAAAAGTGTGCTGCATGAAGTGGTCGGAACGATTGAAAAATCCCTCCAGCACAAGGAATATACCCTAGGGACGTTTCTTGATATAGAGGGAGCTTTCAACAATGTAAAGACCAATGCAATAAAGGAGGCATTAGAGGCGTTCAACGTGGAGCGCACCATCACGTACTGGATAATAAGTATACTTAATAGCAGAATTATCAGTACAGAAGCAGGAGATCACGAGACCAAAAGATGGGCGACTAGGGGCACACCACAAGGAGGGGTCATATCCTCACTTTTGTGGTTTCTCGTACTCGATCGTACTCGACCAAAAGATGGGCGACTAGGGGCACACCACAAGGAGGGGTCATATCCTCACTTTTGTGGTTTCTCGTACTCGATCAGGACCTTCTCGTACTCGATCTTAAAGGACCCTTAAAGGACCTTAGGAGGAGAAGAATAAGGGTCACCGCCTACGCAGTTGACGTATTCATACTGGTAGCAGGCAAAGACCTACAAACGATAAGCGACATCATGGGAGCATTGAGAGAGACTAATAACTGGACAGAAGAGAACGGGCTAGTGATAAATCCCGAAAAGATGAAACTGGTTCTGTTCACCAGAAGATACAAGATACCGCAGGTAAGACTGCCAAAGGTGAAAGGGCAAGAGCTAAACCTCTTGGGAGAGGCGAAGTATTTAGGAGTTATCCTGGACTCTAAGCTCAACTGGAGGAGAAATGTGGAGGAAAGGCTGAAAAAAAAATAAACACTTTCTACACATGTAGCAAGATATTTGGTAGGAAATGTGGGCTACATCCACGGATCATACACTGGATCTACATTATGATCTTTAGACCCATCATCACGTACGGAGCCCTTGTGTGGTGGAAACCCATAGACAAGGAGATCAATAAACAGATGCTAGGAAAGGTACAGCGACTAGCAGCGATAAGCATAACGGTTTGGCGAGGAGTTGCAGATCAGAGTCCCAACCAGAGAGGAATGGAAGAGTGGTTCCATTTTGAAAGAAGGCGAAATAAGCATCTTTACGGACGGCTCAGTAACTGAAACGGGGACTGGAGTCGGCATATTCTCGGAGATGCTAGAAGTCGAGGAGTCACACAGACTCAACAAAGACTGTAGTATATTGCAAGCGGAAATTAACGCGATAGAGAGAGCAGCAAGACTAAAGCAGCTGACTGACGAAGAAATTCAGGAGGTCACGATCTATAGCGAGAGCCAAGCGGCTCTTAGATCACTGGAATCTAAGACAATCAAGTCAAAGGCTGTGATGAGTTGCCGAGAAGCACTATCCTGGATCCGAGACAAAGTCAGCCTCTGTTGGGTTCCCGCACAGAGCGATGTGGAAGGGAATTTACAGGCGGATAAACTGGCGAGGATCGGAACCCAAATTCATAGTGCTGAAGAAGCTTACTCAACAAAGCCACAGATGAGGTTGTTGAAAGATACCATCGAAAGGATGATTCGGGATCAACATGGCAAGATATGGAGCAACAGAGATGACTGCTTCAACTCAAGGCAATTGTGGCCACAAATTGAGGAGACAAGAACGGTAGGCTTGTTACGAGCAACAATGTACCATCATAATGGTCCGTACCATCATAATGGTCATTACAGGACACTGTCCGGTCGGGAGAAACCTTCAAAGGTGGGGGCTCACAAACGACAGTGTCTGTAAGGAGTGCGACGAGAAAGAGGAGACGGTGGAACATCTATTGTGCTACTGCCCATTATTGGCCGAAAGTAGGAGGCGAATACTGGGTAGGGAATCCTTCAGAGGGTTGGAGGAGATCCCGTGCATGGATATTCAACTATTGAGGAACTTTGCCAAGTTGTGAAAATGCCTAAGAGCAGAGGATAAAAGGATAAAACAATAGGATAGGAAGGGGATAACAACATTCAAAGGGCATCACAATCGGCCTTCTGGCCACCGAGTGGGAGTGGGTCGCACAATTGGTGTGATCACTCCACCCTGCTAACCTAACCTAACCTAACCTACCCGCCTGTAAGGGGCACCTTCCCCTCCCTTCCTGCTACTAGCAACTACACTGTCGCTACTTTTTTCAAAAACCCCATTTTCCTATCATCCCACGTAAACTCATCCTCCCCAACACTTATGTAGCTTCCTTTTATTGAAACGTTTTTCCCTTCCTCTCTTCCTTTCCTTGCAAGCTCCCTTATCCTCATTCTGCCCTGTCTTTCTCTCCATGTGACGTCCCTGTCTAGAGAAATGTTCGTGCCCTTCAGGTTAAATTTCTTGTCCAGAACCTTATCCCTATCCTCTGTGCTTTTACAAACCAGTATTATCTTGTGATCCACGCCTCTTATTAATTGATGTCTTATTGATAAAAGCGACGGACGTTTAGCGGAAGATTAAATATGCAGACTATCCTCAATGGCCGTCGAGGAAAATCGCCTCAACTCAACCTCCTATTTTATGTTTCCGAAGTGCCGCAGTTATTACACCGAAATTGCCTTGCGTTTCAATCCACGCTATATTAGAATCCATGTAAAAATCAAAAACACAGTAGTAAAAGCTTTTGTTTAACACATACACAGACGCAGATGTTTAATTGAACTATGAATTATTTCAAAATTGTCAGAAAATAAGTGCTTTTCTCTTATACTTCAACCTTATACAGCTTTCCTAAATTTTTGCTCAAGTTTTTACACTAACATGCTAACCACTTTATATTGATAATGTATGTGAATATAGTCTGTACACTTCAATCGATCTCAAAATAAAAACGCTCTCAAATTTCTAAACAGTTTTTCTCAACTGGTCCTTATTTAACTCCTGCAAAAATAAATCGTGTTCATTTATTCTTTTTTCAATTAGATTCATATCCTATTCCGTTTGTTGACACCGTTATTTTGCCCAAGTTCGTAGAGTGCGCAACGGCTTCAACGGGTTCTTGCCCCGTGCTCCCCAGTACGGTTATCTCCAACTGGTATCCCGTTACAGAATTTCCGTGAACCACTAAACTGAACTCCAAACAACCGATTCCGAACTTCACAGAATGCAAAAACTCAAACAGTCAGCGTTTAAAAGAATGTCGCACGCACAACCGTCCTCGTCGGCAGCTCATTGTTAACTCTTTCGCGTGTTATAATTGTCCCCTAAATTACCCAAACCTGTAAGATATGGATACACAGTTTTAAACATCCAGGGGGAGGGTGTAAGAAGGCGTGTAAATGGGTGTATTCCAATGTTGGGTGTTTTTCCCAAGGGATTGGATACACTTTTCTCGTGTTTGCCGAGCATCTATTTATTTTAACTTCTTTCCTGAACTAACGTCTATTCTTATTAACCTATTAAACATCTCTTTCAAATTCTAGCAAATAAAATTTTTTACAAATTAATTACTTGTTCTTCTTATAATGTTTTCGATTACCAAGTTAATTTAATTACACAAACCTCTCTCTTTACTCCTTTTTTCATTACAAAGTGTCTCTTCTATTTCTCAATTAATTTTCCATCAAAAGTTCCTTTTTCATTACAAAACTAGTTTAGTCTCAAAGTTTCCCGCTTTCCATTACCAGGTTTCTCTTTTCTTTCTTAACTTTATTACTATCAAAGGCTTATTTCCATTACACAATTCCTCTTTTACTGCTTAACTAATTCTCTCAAAATTCTCTTCCCATACAAACTTTCTCTTTTAATCCTCAAAATTCTCTTCTCAGTACAAGATTCTTCTTTTATTTCTTAACTGATTTACTCTCAAAGTTTTCTTTCCATTACACAATTCTTCTTTTACTTCTTAATCAATTCTTTCTCAAAATGCTCTGATCATACAAAATTTTTCCTTTAATTCTTTACTGATTTACTCTCAAAAGTCTATTTTGGTGCGCAACATGTGTCCCTTACTTCTTGGATCTCCTGTTTTATTGCGTTTATACTTTGGCTGGCGGCCCTCTTCTCGTCCTTTGTGCCCGCTAGGATGAGTCTACGCTGTGCCTCTTGCAGTTTCCGCTGAAAGTACGCCTCTGAACCGGAACGTTGTCTTTTACGGTTTGGAGGTGTCGTGGGTTCCCGTCTTTCTGAGCGAAGGTGTCGTCTCCGATATGCTTCGATTGTTAGTGGTCGTGGTCCAGCTGTTGGGTCCTGGAGGGCTTCCTCAAGTGCAACAGTAGTGGTTTCTGGCATCAAGCGGGCGAGAAGTTCTGTGATGAATTTACCAGCTGCCTACAAGGGCTGTTCAGGACTTGAGGTAGCTGACTACTAGGTCAGTTTACCTCTCAGGGGAAAATTTAAACGGTGTCTCGATTTTGCTGCTTCCGAGTCTTCTCTTCAACTTGGGTGATAGAGTCTTCTTTCCGGAGATCTGGGAGGATTTCTTCGGGCAAGTCTTCCTTCTGGAGAGTCTTCTTCCTGGTGCTGGGGTCCTTTCTTGGTCAGGGTGACGAATTAGACTGCCTTGGTGGAGCTCTTCGCCGGCTATTTATTCGATATTTTTGCTGTCTAGGCATTCTGGTCAAAAAGCTATTGATAACCCTGAGAAATCATGCTCATGTGTTCAGCCGAAGACCATGAAAAATATTTTTCCCATGCTGAACTGATGACTCTGGGAAACTCATGCATGCGATTGGGTTCATGGTCATCCGCTCGAGGTCATTGCCTATCTATACTTTGTGCACCTGCACTTGACCCTGAAATTAATTTTCCCATGTAGCATTCATTGACCCTTGAATTCATTTCCATTCGACTGGGGAGTTCAACGCTCGCATTTCCTACAGGTAAAATTGGTGCAATATAGTGCGCTTGCACTTGACCCTGAAAATAATTTTTCATTTCATCCGTTCCCATCCCATCCGATTTTCGCGGTGTCGTATTCCCTTTGCTAATTCTCTTTCTCTTTTCTTTTGCTGTTGCATTTGTGCAGAATTTTTAACCTAGTTGCTTTTAAATTTAACCTGAAACGTAGAGCTATTTGTAGTGATTTAAGCTACTTTGAATTGATCTATATGACGTAACGTATAAATTGTGATGTTTCAATCAAAAACAGTTGATAACAATCAGTGTTATAATCTTGCTCTATCGGAGTTAATGGTTTAGCAACGAAAACGACATAAACATTTTGTGGATCGGAACTATGATCACATCACTACGCCGGATTTCAATAAAGTTTTTTTACTAAAATTTCATAAATTCATAAACCAAAACATTTTCAAAAGTCGAAAATTGGAGTTGAAGTGAAAGTTTCCAAGTGATTTTGACACCTGTAACGGAAAGGATTCGTAAAGGTTAACGGTTACTGAGCTGGGACAAAGATTCGCCTCGTCATCACATTGGAGCACTGCCAGGCTTGATTCTTCGTTTAACCTGTTGACTGCTGACACAACGATCGAGATCACGCAGGACTTGCCAGGCTTGAGATTATCAATTTCCTTCATCATATTTTTTTTATTAATTTTTCTTTCTGGATTATTTTGGATTTAAACATAGTTACTAATTTTGCTCTGTTTTCTCTTACGGCTGCGCCTGTTAACACTCTGTATTGTACGGGTCACGGAATTATCTTAGATATCTCGATATGACTTTGGTTTGTGCCGCAGGCACCTGCAAGGACAGGACCTCTGATAGGTTTCTTCCCTGTCATGGTTTTTGTGGTGGTTCCTTTCACCCAAAGTGTGTGGGGATTTCTGGCAGTATTGCTGACAAAATTGTAGCAAAAGACTCAGGCATATACTGGTATTGCTCCCACTGCCGCAAATTTACACTGAATGCTGTCTCTTCCCGTCTTCTCGAAATTGGTGCGAACCTACGCAAACTTGGTACCGCTCTAACTCAATCGTCCACCATCCAAGCCTCCCTCTTGTCCTCTCTTGAATCTCTTAAGGGTCTTGACCACCCACAGGGTACATGTCCGAACCCACCTTTAACCCCTTCCACAACCACCTCGTCTCACACAACCTCCAATAGGATTACTCGTTCGAACAAATACTCATCTCTACCTACCTCAGCCCTACCCTCCCTCGTACCTCAGGGAAGTTCTGAATCTACTCCATCTGGAACCTCTCCTTCTCCTATACCTACTTCCACCTCCTGTGCTCCCCCATCTGCTGCCCTACCTAAGTCTTCCATTCTCTCCTCTCTTAACACTCCCACGTCCAAATGCAACCTTGCTCAAGGGAATTCCCATGCAACCCACACCCTTCCTATCCCGCATGCCTTGATCTCAAATATGTCCCTTCATCCCTCACCCGAAGCTCCCAAGGAGGTGTCTCCCAACACCTCTAATTCCCCACCCTTTATCACCTCGGATCCCTCTACGCAAATTATACCATCTCCCAATAACAACAAACTGACTACCCCCCTGTTGTCCCTTAGTAACCTAATGACTGTCCCTAAGACGAGGTCAGTCTTTGTTACTGAACTAGTCCCTTCTACATCTACGGAGGATATTCTTGCTCATTTATCTAATGTCATAGGACTTGATGTTTCCAACAATAGAATTAAGGTTTTCAAGCTCTCAGAGGGTAGATGCTCATCTTTTAAGATCGTCGTCCATCCTTCTCTCTTTGATCGTGTCCTTTGTAAGCCCTACTGGCCCCAGGGTGTGTTTATCAAAGAGTTTGTCCCTAGAGGGACCTCGTCAGGTACATCCCGAGCGGTAAGTTCTCCTGCCCGTGCTCCCTCGCCCTCCAAAGCCTCCTCTCAAAAAAACTGCACACAATCACCATCTACTACCAGAACGTGAGAGGTCTCAGAACAAAGACTCACACCACCTTCCTCACCTACCACGCCCTTCCTCATGACATAATCGCTCTTACTGAAACATGGCTCTGTTCAAACATCAACGACCATGAGGTCCTGGATAGCGCATATACCCTGTTTCGTAGAGACCGCTCCCTCGGCGATCCTACCCGTCGTGGTGGCGGAGTTCTTATCGCAGTACGTTCCTCTCTCAATCCGACTTCTATTCCAAATACCTCTTCCGAGCCCCTTGAACTCCTTACTGTGAAAGTCCCCTTCCTGAGCTCCAACCTTATACTTATTGCCTGTTATATGCCACCACGTTCGGATGTTAGTGTCTTTCTTCACTTAACCACTGTCTTAGACTCCATATTAAGTTCTCTAGCTGCTCAAGACCAAGTTCTCCTTTTCGGTGACTTCAACCTCCCCTATCTGGATTGGCGCGCGGATCTCGACGCGAACAGTCTCTCTGCTACTAATCCAACCTCTCCCTCTGAATTAACACTTATTGACTCCACTTCCTCCCTCTTCCTATTCCAAATGAATCCCGTAAAAAACATTAACCACCGTCTCCTTGACTTAGTCTTCTCTAATAGCCCATCTTTTGTGACGGTCTCCCCTTCTACGAATGTCCTATGCAACATCGACCCTCATCACCCTCCTCTTACTATCTGCCTATACCACACCACTCAATCTTCATCCAAACCCATCCAACTCCCGCCTAGGCTTAACTTCCATAAAACAGACTTCCACATCCTGCTTTCGACACTGTGCTCTTCCCTTCAAGAACTTTATTACCTCAGTAACCCTCCACAAATCTCTATCACCGATCTCTATGACGCTGTGCGTTCTTCCATCTCCTTGTCCACTCCAATCTCCACTCCTCCCCCAACTGACTGCTCCCCTCCGTGGTACTCTAGGGAAGTGAAGACCTTGAGGAACAAGCGGAATTATCTTTGGGCCAAATACCTTCGCACTGGATCACGCCGGGACTATGTTCAGTTTAGTAACCTCAGTGCTGAATTTACCAAGCAGCTTAACCTCCACTATCATAACTACTTATCCCTAGTAAAGGATAACCTCTCGTCTAACCCTCACCTCTTTTTCTCATTTGTAAATTCCAAAAGGAAAGGCACAGGTGATCCCTTCCCTCAATCTATTTCCTATCTTGGTTCTGATCATCGAGATCCGCAATCCATAGCAGCTTCCTTTGCAGCTTTTTTCTCCTCCTCCTTTCCTGACGGTCAATTTGTTCCTGATGTTGATTACTTCACCAACCTCAACCCGTTGCCCCCCTCTGTTTCCTCAGAGTTTCCTAACCTCCACATCACAGAGGAGGAAGTACTTGCCGAGCTCCTAGGTCTGAAGGATGATTTTTCACCAGGGCCCGATGGGTTCCCGCCTATTCTTCTCAAGAGATGTGCGTTCCTTCTTGCCCCTCCTCTTACAACCCTCTTTAACCAATCTATCCAGACGGGGATTTTTCCGGACGCCTGGAAGGTTGGTTTCTTAACTCCTATTCACAAAAAGGGTTCTAGGTCGCTTGTTACTAACTACAGGCCGATCGCCAAATTATCCTCCTTACCCAAAATCTTCGAAAAAATCATTGTCACTAAGATTTACCCCTTCCTTGCTTCTCTTATTGACCCGCACCAGCATGGATTCCTGAAAGGGAAATCTACTGTCACCAACGCTGTCCATTTCACCTCTTTCTCCATCAACGCTCTCGAGCGTGGTGAAGTTGTCGAAACTATCTTCACTGATATGTCTAAAGGTTTTGACAGCATTCCTCACTCCCTAATCTTACTCAAACTTAAATTGGCTGGTTGCCCTGCCCCCTTTCTCAGTTGGACTTCCTCTTATTTACGAAATCGTACGTATCGTGTGCGTTTCAGATCTACCCTTTCCAACTGCTTTACAGCTACCTGTGGGGTCCCTCAAGGGAGCCACCTTGGCCCCCTCCTATTCGTTCTTGCCACCAATGACGTCCATAGAGTGATCCTGAATTCCTCTATTCTCTCCTATGCTGATGATATAAAGCTCTTTAAGAATATTGTGCATCCTACCGACTATATTGAACTGCAAGAGGACCTTCTTCGTCTCTCAACTTGGTGCGCAAAAAGCAACCTCAATCTAAATATCTCGAAGTGTGAACATATTTGTTTTCACCGGAAACGACGTCATGTCCCTCACACCTTCTACATTAATGGATCTGCGGTTAGGTCGGCTAACTCCGTGCTGGACTTAGGAGTTCTCCTTGACTCTATGCTCACCTTTCATGACCATATTGATACCATGACAAGGAGAGCGAGAGTCTTGTTAGGCTTCATTATCAGATGGTCTAGGGAACTATCTGGCCCTTTCGTCTTAAAGACCCTCTTCACCTCCCTTGTCCGTCCCATTTTGGAGTATGCCTCTCAGGTATGGTCCCCCTACCATAAGGTTTACATAGAGCGTATCGAGTCCGTCCAAAAACGCTTCCTTCGTCTTGCCCTTTACCATCTCCCATGGTCCGACACTCTACGCCTCCCTCCATATGCTGATCGTCTTCAGCTTATTAATTTGCAATCTCTGTCTGAACGCCGAGTCTTGGCCGATCTGAACTTCATGCATGGTGTCACGCAGGGGCATATCTTGGCCCCGTTCATCCGAGACCAGATCAAATGTCGGCTGAACTGCATGAATCTTAGATCGGCTGACACATATGATGTTAGCTTCCACTGCACGGACTTTGGCCGGATGGAGCCTGTCACGCGCATGCTTAGATTTTATAATCGTGCTGTTCCCTTCCTGCAGGATGTGCCTGGCGCAAACAATCCACGAACGATTCTTCGTGTTTGTGCCGTTAGTATTTCCCGAGTGTCGCTATATTTAATTATTCCTTTTGCTGTTTGTTACTCTTTTGTAGTACTTTCTTGTAGTTAATTTTTTGTGTGTTTTTTTTTTTTTTTTTTTTTTTTATTTTCCCGTTAATGGCTTTAATATTTTATTGTACGGTACTTGTATTAAGTGAATAAATAAATAAATAAATTCGCGTCGCCTTCTCATTCTGGAGAAAGGTATTTTATGGAGTCAGCAGTTTTGTCCCGTCGATCGTGGGAATCGTTTCTGTCGCGCGTGTCATCCAGGTGGCGTGGGAAAAGGGGGAGGGGGGCTGGCATACCGGTTGCATTTGTTAGTTTGCACTTGGTTGCCCTGCCCTGTGGATGCTTTGTTTATTTTGCTTAACTTATTCACCAGTTACCGAAATCGATAACTATTGGTGAGTATATTCGATAGTGACTTGTTTTTGTGGCTCATTGATAGTTTTGTGATTAATTATTAGTGTTTACGGTCATTTTCATTTGGGGCGTTTTTTTTTTGAATCAAAACATCTTCATTTTTCTAGTTTTTGTGGTTT
The DNA here is from genome assembly GCA_963971475.1 of Chrysops caecutiens. Classification (NCBI taxonomy): domain Eukaryota; kingdom Metazoa; phylum Arthropoda; class Insecta; order Diptera; family Tabanidae; genus Chrysops; species Chrysops caecutiens. The sequence continues at coordinate 29,903,620 of OZ020569.1, forward strand.
TTTTTAAGATTATGTTAATTGAATGGATAGAGTGCTGTTAAATGTTAAAGTGAATGTATTATTTGCATGCGATACGCTGTGTGGTTCATCAAATTTATATGTAAATAACTCTCGCGTTATACTTGGGAACACTGTATTAAAAATTAATAGCAATAGTGCATCCACTTTTAAAATTTAGTTACTTCAAATTCAACTGCACCATTTTCTAAATAATTTTCAATTAATGAACGTTCACAAACCTAACTCATGGATTAGATTGAACTGCATGTTTTTGAATGTAAATTGCTCTTGTTCACTTGTGCATCAAGAAAATCGTTCGTTTAACAAAATTTATTTTAGGAAAACAAAGAATCTTGAACTCATAATTACACGTATACTCTTAATGTTATTGGGGATTATTTTCGTGATTCTTTTTGAGTGTTTTTGGTCTTTCTAGTTTGGGGCGTTTTTTGAGTCCTAACACCAACACCTTTCGCGTATTAAAATTTTCCACCAAATTACCTAAAAGTGTAAGCTAGGGATGCACCGTTTTTTTACATCCCCCTACTTCCAGGAGGGATGGTGTCAAAAGGCTTGTGTATGGGTGTATTCCAAGACCTTTAGCGTGTTCAAATTGTCCACCAAATTATTGTACCTAAAAGTGTAAACTAGGAAATCGCCGTTTATTTATAGTCCCCTACTCCCAGGGGGGAGGGTGTAAAAAGGGTGTGCATGGGCGCATTCGACCACCTTTCGCGTACTAAAATTTTCCCCCAAATTTTCTTAGACTGTAAGCTAAAGATACACTGATTTATACAACCCCCAACTGTAGAACTCTTCAACTTTTATTTAAATAATCTGGAATCTTTCCGCGGGATTCCGCTCAGATCAAGCAAATCCCGTTGGAATTTTAAGGCAAAGTAAACTGTTGGGAGATTGGGAATAAATTAGTTGAATTTTAAATTTAAATTAACTATATTAACTGATCACAATCTAAATTAAGCGAGGTTTTTATAGCTATGTTGAAGTTGTTGGATTTTTTCCCAAGTGTCTGAAGAAACCAATCTCGTACTCGTCGGGGATTTATTTATCTTAGGCACTGTCCTGATAATACAAAAGTATCGGCTACGCTTATTGATCTAGTACACATCTGTCTTCCTTAACACTTTGGGTTTACAAGTTCTAGTGATAGGAGTTAACTTTCAGAGTACACAAAGGGTTTCTCTTTACCAATATGACAAATTCCATCAAACAATTTTTCACTTTTTTCAATTCGCTTTCTCTACATTCGTTTCTAATTTTCGATTAATAATTCTCTCTGTATATTCTCTTTACAAATTCCCAATTAACAACTCTCTTTCCTTATTCTCTTCACAATTTACCATTTAACAAATCATATCAAATTTTCCATTATCAGATCTCTCTTTACAAATTTTTATTTTTAAACGTCTTTCTCTACAAATTTACTTTACTTAACTAGACCTTACTCGAAGATACTTCGGTTCTCCCAGTCGTGTTCTTACTTTTGACTTTTCGACGGTTTCCCTGCTTTCTTTTTGAACCGATAGTTCTTCCTCTCCATCTTCAGGGTGTTGATATGTTGAGTGGCTACTCCCTTTGCTTCTTTGGTAGCAACTAAAATGACGTTGCGTTGGGCCTCTTGAAGTCTACTCTGGAAATATGCCTCCGAACCAGTTCTTTTTGGGGTAGTGGCGGTGCGAGAAGATCCATAGGCGTGAACCGAGGATGACGCTGGCGATATTTCTGGATAGAGATGGGTCGTGGTCCGGCGGTTGGTTCCTGGAGTGCCTCTTGCAAAGTTGGAGAATTTTTTTCTGTCATTTCACGAGTGAGAGAGAGTTAAGTCTGGTGCCTACGAGGGCCGTTCAGGTCTCAATATGTAGCTGATTACTAGGTCAGGTTACCTTTTGGGACTGGACCGCTTTGACCTGGAAGAGAAGAGTACGAATTCTGGAGATTCTGCCTTCAGTGGCGAGTCTTCCTTCAGTGGCGAGTCTTCCTTCCATGGATGGTAGTCTTCCTTCAGTGGCGAGTCTTCCTTCAGTTGGCGAGTGTTCTTCCAATGGCGAGTCTTCCTTCAATGGAGAGTAGTCTTCCTTCAATGGAAAGTAGTCTCCCTTCATTTGGCGAGTCTTCCTTCAATGGCGATGTTATGTATCATTTTGTTTTTTTGTTAGTTTTGACGTGAAAACGTCTTTCTTCTCGATGAGTATGTACATTGGTAGCCAGTCCAACAGTGTGTTACAAAACACCGTCATTTTTCAATCGCTAATAACTGCGAGACTAATAATGCGATAACAACTGTTGAAGTCACAATGGATAGTGAATTTCTGTACATGTTTATCGTCTAGCATTGGTTTTGCGCGTAACGTCATCGGGTTAGTTCACTTACGCATGAGTGTTGTTAATAAGCGTTGCGTAAAATTATAAATCAGTGTAGCGTGAGAACGCGATCATGTCGGACTTTCGTTCGGATGTCATTGTAAGTACATAGTTTGAGAAGAGCTACCAGGACCTAAAGTGAAACAATAAAAATATTCGCTGAAGTATAAGTAAAAATCGGTATTACATTGAAAATTGGGAACAAAAATTAAAAATATCTGCTCATATGTGTCGTAAATATGGGTCAAATTGAATAAGACGCAAACCAAAGAGAGCTTGCATCAAATCGACTTCAAAAAACCTAAAATGTCCAGTGTCGAGTGAATGCCAGAGCTACGGCAGAGCAAGTGAAAACAGGCGCGAAAACTAAACTTGTGATTTATCTGTTCTGTCACCGTATTACTCTATATAACCACTGCATAAAAGACATTGATTTAAGTACATACTAATAAGAAAAACTTATTTTAATTTTATCCCCAAGTTTTCACGGAATATCTACGGCGCGGACCTTGACTGGGCCTTTCGGTTTAATGTTGAGGGTAGGCTCTACACAATTTTTGGTTGGTTGACGTAATATTTATAAGTGTTTAAACACAACTTACAATTTTTCATTTAGAGATGTAAGTATGATTTTATATAAATCGAATATAAATAATTCATCCGTTGTTCACATGTTATCAGGTCTTAACCTAGTTATACGTTTTACACCTGTTGTGATATTTTCACTTAGAATTTTCTTCCACAACATAGGATCGAGGATAGTTTATGGACAAGATCATTCGACCTCTTTTGGATTTAATGAAAGTCAAAGTCGGTTTTAACTATTTGTAAGATCGCATAACTGGATTTTTATTTTAATTCTAATTTAGATTTCCGTTTCTTACCCTGTGAACTAGTTTTCGTATAACAATAATATATAGATTTCAAGTTATCGACTTCTTATGAGTTCATGATTTTAATTTAAACCTTTAGGTTCTCATAGTTATGAATTTTAACTTCCTTGAATTTACTTAATTTCAACTACAATTTTAATTCAAACTGCTTTTAGTTTTCATATAACTCAAGTTTGTATCATTTCATAATTTTTAATATATAACTTGCCTTAAATCCATTTAAATTTAACTACAATTTTAATTCAATTCCTTTTAGGTTTCACCTAATTCAAATTTTAAGTTCACGATTTAAATTTTTGACTTCCCTTTAATTTAATTAAATTCTATTTCATTTTTAGTTCAATCCCTTTTTAGGGTTCACATAATTCAATTTCGTATGATTTAATAATTATTAATTTATAGCTTGCTACAAATTCACTTAAATTTAACTACAATTTTAATTCAACTCCTTTTAGGTTTCACCTAATTCAAATTTTAAGTTCACGATTTTAAGTTTTAACTTCCCTTAAATTTACTTTAAACTTTAAATTCAATTTCATTTTTAGTTCAACTCCTTTTTGGATTCACATAATTCAAGTTTGTATCATGTCATAATTTTTAACTTTTAACTTGCCTTAAATTCATTTAAATTTCACTACAATTTTAATTCAACTCCTTTTAGGTTTCACCTAATTCAAATTTTAAGTTCACGATTTTAATTTCTAACTTCCCTTAAATTTACTTATATTCTATTTCATCCTTAGTTCAATCCCTTTTTAGGGTTCACATAATTCAATTTCGTATGATTTAATAATTATTAATTTAAAGCTTGCTACAAATTCACTTAAATTTAACTACAATTTTAATTCAACTCCTTTTAGGTTTCACCTAATTCAAATTTTAAGTTCACGATTTTAAGTTTTAACTTCCCTTAAATTTACTTTAAATTCAATTTCATTTTTATTTCAACTCCTTTTTGGATTCACATAATTCAAGTTTGTACCATGTCATAATTTTTAACTTTTAACTTGCCTTAAATTCATTTAAATTTCACTACAATTTTAATTCAACTCCTTTTAGGTTTCACCTAATTCAAATTTTAAGTTCACGATTTTAATTTCTAACTTCCCTTAAATTTACTTATATTCTATTTCATTCTTAGTTCAATCCCTTTTTAGGGTTCACATAATGCAAGTTCGTATAATTTCATAATTTTTAATCTTTAACTTGCTTGAAGCACATTCACTTAAATTTAACTACAATTTTATTTCAACTCCTTTTAGGTTTCACTTTCCTTTAGGATTTCTCTTAACTTTACCGGACAGCACGACGTCTGACCCAAAAACTGACTGACTCTTCCGAAGAAATCTGGTATGTTTTATCCTGCCGCAAACAATGACCGGACAACGGACCTCCAATGCATGAAAAACCAATTCTTTCTATTTGAATTTCATGGATTTAGAGGTGACCATTGTCCAACTCGACTGATTCCCACGGAATCAACTGAGTTTGGTCACAATGCACGAAAGATCAATTCTTCTATTTGAAAATCGATAGTTGATAGTTGAATTGATTTCTCGTGCTTTGAAAGGGGCGGATGTCTTTGGGAACAACAGATGGTTCGTTTGTTCCCAGAGGATCAGTGGCATCAATAGATAGGCAGAACAGGATCCGCGATAATATAACTTCTTTTTGTATGCAGATTTTAAAGATCCCGTTCTGCCACGCGCGCGTGTCACAGGGTGACAATTAAATTTTGATTTTTAAATTTGTCGTTTTAGGTTCGTTAAAATTTTTTTGACGTGATAACGTCTTATAAATTGATGGCCGGCTGCACAAATGAAAAATCGTGACTCATTGTCACGTTCCGCCTTAGCTGAGCGGACGAATGAGAGATTCGTACATTAGTTTGGACTCATGAGAGATTCTTGAATCCACACTAATGCGCGTATGAACAAATCTCTCATGAATCCCGTTTCAGTTCTCTCAGTTTCGATTCATGCGAGATTCGTTCATACGCGCATTAGTGTGGATACAAGAATCTCTCATGAATCCAAACTAATACGCGTATGAGATTGGATTCATGAGAGAGTCGTTCATACGCGCATTAGTGTGGATTCAAGAATCTCTCATGAATCCAAACTAATACGCGTATGAGACTGGATTCATGAGAGATTCGTTCATACGCACATTAGTGTGGATTCAAGAATCTCTCATGAATCCAAACTAACACGCGTATGTACGAATCTCTCATTTGTCCATACGCGCATTAGTGTGGATTCAAGAATCTCTTATGAATCCAAACTAATACTCGTATGAGATTGGATTCATGAGAGATTCGTTCATACGCATATTAGTGTGGATTCAAGAATCTCTCTTGACTGCAAACTAATACGCGTATGTACGAATAAATAAATTGTTAATACATAGCATATTGTTACTTATAATTAATCTGCATAATTTAAGTAAAAAAATTTATTGAACAAATTTACATTTTCAATTAGCTCCTTCTTTGTATTATACAAAATAATGATAATTCAGTGAAAATAATTCAATTCAATTCATAAAAGTAGGCAATTTTTCATCAATGCTTTCTTATGACGTTATCACGTAAAATTATCGTCCGTAAACCGACTTTACAGACAACCAATGTTTTTTTTAATTTCTTTTTATTTTATTTTTTTTTTTTGGGTATGAAAATTTCTCAAGGTATTAAAAGATCAAAATGTAGATCAACAGTAATCCATAGAGGTTTAGGAACCGAGGGGTTCGGATTGTAAAGTTTCGTAAAGAGTTTTAATTAGAGATATGTGGAATTAGAATGTTGTAGAAGGTAGAATTTAATTAGAGCTCTCGCGGAATTTTGATAATCATAAAAATTAGTAGTTTTTGAAACAAATGTAACTATGTCTTATAGAGAGAGTAAGCCTAATGAGATAATAAATTCCTTCCGAAAAAAAACTTGATAGTTATTTTACAAGATACACCGAAAACAGGTGAACGGGGCTTGTATTTCCACAAGATAAGGACATTAGTGGACATATTGATTTTGAGTGTGAAACGCCCCCAATCCGGAAGTTTTGATTAGAGCCGAAAGAGCTTTAGGTAAACTCCAAAATATTCATAGTTTGAATGTGTTAAAAGTAGCCTCATTAACAATGCAAAAAAAGATTTCCGAAACGTTCATCAAAAAGAAAAAAAATACCAGGACTTGGTCAAAAGCCTTATTGAGCAAATAAAAGCGGAGATAACTACGAACGACTCAGAAACGGATAGTAGATTATCTACTCAGTGGAAGGCAGATGAGCTTAGTAGAGTACGTAATGCCAATAGATAGGTCATTCTTCCAGCAGTAGAAAAGAGGAGCTTTAGTAAATAAAAATAAAAAGGAAGGTCCGAGTACTTTGATCGGATGAAAATCAAGCAACAGGAGCATACTAAAACGATTTCTTGCCGAGCGTAGATCAGAAAAGAAGGGCTTGAATGTTTATGAGAACAAGAGAAAGAAAGAAAGAAAAAAAAATATAATGTCCGGGAAATTGTAAGCTGAGAAATGGAAATAGTGGAGGGGCCGGAAATTATTCAGGTTCGAAATATCGTTTTAGGTCATTGTTGTGTACCTTCCTCGTTTTTTTATTAATTTTTATGGTTGTGTTTTGATAAGAGTTTATTTGACTGACTGTATAAAGGCCTTGCCATATAAGGAATAATTTGTTTTCTTTCGTCCTGGCCTTTAACAGGACTCTATATCCGACGTTGAAGTTTCTCCCTTTTGTTCCCTTGTCGTAGTATTCTTTAGACTTTTGTTTAGATCCTAGGTTGGTTTCTCTGGCTATTTTATGGCTGTGTTGTAGACGCGACCTTAGTTCGTTGACGTAGATGTCGTAGTTGTAGCAGACCGAAGGGTGTTTTAAAGATTATTGGGTACCTCAGCTGGGAATCCGTATAATAGTTCATGAGGAGAGAAGTTGGTACTGGAATGTGGAGTTGTATTATAGACGAACATAGCGTATGGTATCCAGGAGTCCCAAGTTCGGCGGTATCTTTCGGTATATGAGCGTAGGTATCCAATCAGTGTCCTGTGACTTCGTTCCAGGGCACCATTGGTTTGGGGGTGGTACGGAGTAGTAGTAATTCTTCGTATTTTCAACAGCTTGGAAACTTCGGCGAACATTCCTGCTATAAGGTTGGCTTCTTGGTCCGTGAGTATACTCTCTGGTACTCCATGCCTACACACAATATTTGTAGCGAAGGCTTCTGCTAGGGTAGAGGATTCTGTATTCTGTACTGGTATTGCTTCGGAAAATTTAGTGAGATCATCTTGGAAGGTGAGGATGCTACCGGAATAAGAGATGGGAAGAGGTCCACCTACATCGAGATACACCCTTTCAAAGGGTTTGGAGCTGCCTCCAGGGTTTTTCATGGGGATCTTGGGGTTTCTAGAGGCCTTTTTAGCTTGGCAAACCGTGCAAGATCTGATGAAGTTGGCTGTGACCTTGGACATTCCTTTCCAGTGGAATTGTCTCCTTGCCCGTTGTATGGTCCTCCACACTCCTTGGTGGCCTCCCGAGGGTAATTCATGGAAGTCTCGGAGTACTTGCTTGATTTCTGAGGGGGTATTGAGGGTTTCGATATCATCTATGTAAAGATTGATTTTAATTTGACTTGACTTCAGGATTTTTCGTATGATAGTTTTTATAAGCATTAGGGTTTCGAAGGGTACTTTAGGTAGAGATAAATAAGTTTCTGGTAACTTTAGGTTTTCGGATAGATTGAGGATGGAAGAAATAGCTTTCTCTAATTGTTCTTGATCTAGTGCGTTTCGAATATTGAGGTTTAACTTATATATATTATAATCCTTCTGGTCACGGGTGAGGGAGTTGAGTTCTAGAAGAGGTATGTAGCTATTTAAGTTTAGTTTGTCAGTCAATCGACGTTCTAAGTCGCTATTCGGGGTTGGTAACATGAAAAATTTAGGAGTTAGGTTGTTGTATAGAAGGGTTTCGTTTCTTACTCTAAGGACTGCTTCTTCGTCAGTAGGGTTGTTGGTATGAATAGGTTGAGTATTGATCTTTGTGGTTGAATCCTTGATCTCTATCATTTTCAGTAGTTCCTTAGCCTTGGCACGAGTTACGACATTGATGCTTTTTTGTATTTCTCCGTTCTCTTTGTAAGTAGGATTTTCCTCTGAAATAGCCCGGCTGAGAGCGTCTGCATTCACGTTGAGCTTCCCCGGTTTATGCTTGATGTCGCAGTCATATTCTTCCAAAAGAATTCTCCAACTCATTAGCCTGGAGAACGGGTTTTTCAAATTTATCATCCAAACTAAGGATTTATGGTCAGTTATCACGGTGAATTTCCGGCCGTATACGTACGGACGAAATTGTTCGATGGCAAACACGATCGCTAGTAACTCCTTCTCAATAGTGGAGTACCTGGTTTCAGCACCGTTTAGCACTCTACTGGCGTAAGCTATTGGTCTGTCGCCTAACTCGATGTTGTGGGATAAGACGGCTCCAATGTCTAAATTACTGGCGTCGGACTTGACGAAAAATTCCTTGGAGAAGTTTGGGTAGGCAAGGATTGGGGCCTAGATTAAACATTCCTTGAGGATAGCGAATGCTTCGTCGCACTCTGCGTTAAATTTAAAGGGAACATCCTTTTTGAGTAGAGTGGTGAGCGGTTTGGCTATTTTGTAAAAGTTTTGTATGAACCGCCTATAGTAGCCGACGAATCCTAGAGAGGCTCTGATGTCGTTGGCCTTCTTGGGTCGGGGGTATGTCTTGACACTTTGTATTCTCGCCGGGTTGGGCTTTATACCGTCGTCCGTTATAAGATGTCCTAAATACATAATCTCCTTTCTCAAGGAATGGCACTTTTCTACTTGGAGTTTCAGATTGTACTCCATAAGTCGTACAAACACGGCCGTAAGTCTGCTATTATGTTCCATTAGGTTTTAACCATGAACCACGATGTCATCCATATAAATAAAACAATGGATGCCCTGGAGGCCCAACAACACGTTGTTCATGGTTCGCTGGAAGGTCGCAGGAGCGCCTTTTAACCCAAAGCGCGTACGGTTATATTCATAGTGGCCATACGGGGTGCTAAACGCTGTTTTCTCACTATCTCTTGGGTTCATTAAAATCTGGTGGAATCCATTAGCCAAGTCCAAAGTAGTGAAGTATTTCGATATTCCCAATTGATCAAGTATTTCGCATATATTGGGTAAGGGAAACGCATCACCTACTGTGACGTTGTTTAGCTTACGGAAATCCACCACAACCCGCCATTTCTTGTTTCCATGTTCGTCTGGTTTTTAAGGGACTAACAAATGGGGAGAATTCCATGGGCTATTAGAAGGCTTGATAATTACGTTTTCCTGCATGCCTTGAATTTGTCGGTCTACTTCCTTCCTGTTTGCTTCAGGCAACCAGTATGGCTTAGTGTAAATAAGAGGTTGGTTTGGAATCGTGTCGATAGAGTGAGGGGCAGCGTTAGTGAACGTCAGGTGGTCTCCTTCTAGAAAGAAGAGACTGTTATACTTCTTGACTAATTCTCTAACGCTGTCTGACTCCTCTTCGTTGCAGTGGTCCAACTTAACGACTTCTAACAACTTCCTAATTCTTCCTCTCGTTGGATCGTGGTCATAATTGGGCAGCGCTACGTCGAAGTCTTCCAATTTTTGGTAATCGAGATGGACATCTTCTCTTCGTATAGTAACGTCCTCTTCGTTGTTGTTGAGGACAAGGATATCAACAGGCCCGTGTACTGGTTTTGCAATTGTGTTGCCCAATATAACACCTGCTTTGATTTCTTTGTTGATAGTGACTATTCCAGCTTCGGATTTGATTGATACTGGTACTGAAATGACCATTTCAACCCGAGCTGGAATAGTGATAAAGTCACTTGTCCCGTGACTTTATGAGGTGGCGCTTTCAAGTTTGGTTTCGCCTTATTTTCAGCTGAGGTGTTTGGACATGAGTTTTCGGGGCCGACCTGTAAGTTAATAGTTTAATTTTTATAATCAATTGTGGCGTTTGTTTTTCGGAGAAAATCGTGACCAAGTAACCCGTCATAATGTCGAGAGGATTCTTTTCCGAGTATATGAAACGAGTGTTCTAGAGGGGTGGATTCGTTCAGCGACAACGTCCCTAAAGCTAGGCCTTGGGTGGGGGTAGAATTAGAGAATAGGGTTGTGATGTTATAGATTACATCCTGGTTGCATTTGGTCTCTGGGATTAGGGAAGAAGATTTTAAGAAACTTATTTCTGATCCGGTGTCGAGGATGAATCGGGTTCTGGTTGTTTTGCTTATATTTAAGGGGAAGGCAATGGTAAGATGCCGATGGTCGAGGTTCAGTGGTAATTGTAACATCCTGGCTTTGAGTAAAATTGGTGTGGTTTCTCTAGACTCTTGAAGGTTAAGTCGGCCTTTTGTTACTTCAGCGGTGACTGGCCGACAATTTGTCTCCGCGTCCACTTTTTTTTTGTTCTGTAGGGGGTACAATTTGAGGGGTAGAGGAGGAAGGGGTTGGTTCCGGATTTCCTTGATTCGCTGCGTTTTCCGCCGAGGGGATAGGAGGTCGGAACCTGGAGTTATTGTATTCCCTAGTTCTGCATTCTTGAATTTCGTGACCTATTTTCTTGCAATATCTGCAAAAGGAGGTTATCTTGCTGACATAAGTAGAGTAGTTATGGTGTGGAGGACGTGTATTGGTTGGGGGAGCAATTTGACGGTTTCCTCGGGAGCATTGTGGTGCAATATGTCCGGGTTTCCCACACTTGTAGCAGGTTGGCGGTGGTCTTTGCTGCTGAGGTCGATTGTGGTGGGTCGTTGGCAAATTCTGCCCTCTGGCAATTTCGTTTTGGTTCGTCTGGTTCGGTGATCCTCTAGCAAAGTCGTTCCGGGTAGTATGGCTCTGTGGTCTTGCTTCTATCCCAGAGGCGTGTTCTAGCACGTGGTTCGTGAGAAGACTTAGTTTTTTTACTGGGTAAACCTTGGCTAGCATCTGGAGTTGACCATTTGATAGGCCATCTTCGAGAGCTCTTACAGCTTGGGTTTCATTATCGTTGATTATGGAACTTAAGAGGATTTCATCTGTGTGCGACCTGGAAGCTTCGTTTAGGAGAGAGAGAGTAGAGTTAATTCGTTGCACGAATTCCCTAGTAGGTTCTCTGGGTTTCTGGCGTATCTGATTTAGCTGATTTTGCAGTGTGAACCGCGAGAGTTTGGTTTCAAACTTAGTACAGAGTGCCGATTTTAAGTCCTTCCAAGAGTAATCTTGATGATATCTAATTACCTCGTACGCACCTCCGGACAGTTTATTTTTGATAACGCTCAGGAAAAGTTTGTGGTCAGTTTCGAATTGGACAGTATTGAAGACGTCATCTGCGCAAGAGATAAATTTGTATAGATTCCTTGATTCGCCCTGAAATTCGGGAATAAGGCTTTGTGCGTGAGACAACGAGAATGAAGATACGAATTTGGTCTGATTCTCGACTGCGGACGTATTTCCCAAACGTCCAGATGCGTTGGACTCGTCAACGAATTCCATTAAGCGATCTATGGCTTTGTTGTATTTGGTCTCCGTAGATTCGAAAATTCGCGAGGAGAAATATTCTAGATTTTCGTCTTCAGGTACAAAATCCTTGACCAATTCGAAGTGGATGTCCTTGAAGGGTTCCCAGTATTGGCCGAGAAGACTGACCTTTTGATTTATTATAGACTGGTTGACTCCCACCAGGCTTTGTGTAAGGACACTATCTGCTAATCGCAATAGTTGTTTGCTCCGTTTTGTTTGAGTTTTGAGTAGATTAGTTTTTGACGTCGAAGCAGACACATTAAGGGAGTGATCGACAATGGGTGTTGATTCCCTCTGAGGGTTATTAGGGGGATTAGAGGGCATAGTGGCTAAGTCAGGGTTGCTGATAGGTGAGGTGACGGTGGGTTGGGACCCGACTTCTTCGGTGTCCGACCCTTGTTGTTGGTGGGTTAGAGTTAAAGTCTCTACTCTTTTGTTGACGCCTTCCTTCGTGCTTTCAACCCAGTCTCTAGTGCTGTCAAAGCACCTAAGTTTGGTATACTCGTCTTGAAGGTTGAATTTTGGGTGGTTCTTTGTCCTAGAGTCGCTCTCACAGAAACTGACCCACAAATCGGATAAGGTTTTCAGTTTGTTAGATAGTATTCTGATGGATTTGGTCTCAGGGATTGACGCGTGTAGTCTTTTTATTTCCGTGGTGAGTCCTAGCTGTGCTTTAGTAAGGTGGCTATATTGATTTTCGGTCATTACGCGGATAAACTCTCAAGAAGGGTATGGATAGATATGGATGGATATGGGTTATCGATTGCTTTGTAGGGATACAGTAAAACTAATTATTTCGAAGGCAGGGAAAACTGGAACTGAAAATTAAGTTGGAGCAATCGAAATTACCTGAACGAGGCTGACATTAATTTTGTGAGACTAAAATATTGTTTGATCGAAACTAAGATTATTATAGATTATACAAGATTACGAAATATACCCTTTTTTTTTTTTTTTTTGGGTTCTTCTTATTCGTCAGCAGGCTTAGAGAGTGTCGGATAACTACGATGGCTAGCAATCTGAAGGATCATTAACATCGCTACGTGACACCTACCCGGATAGGTGCTGGAAAATTCGTCCCGAAATGAATTTCCGTTTAAGTGGACCTCCAATTCGATGATTTTTTCTAGGGCAATGGTTACCTTTTGTTGGTCCTCGAGGGGTAGTTTTGCCACGTATTTACGAACCTTCTTAAATGCTTTATAAGTGAAGTAAGTGTCATTCACAACTATGACCATGTTTTTGGGTTGGGTATGGTTATTCAATCCTGGTGAATACACATTTTATTAGGAAGCAATTTGTAACAAGTATTTCAAAAGTCAAGGAATATAATTCTAATTGCTCGAGAACAGCAGTCGGACGCTTATTTTTTATATGTTCAATAAGAAAAATCTAATTAAATTACGCTGACCTTATTATTGATTTTGGATGATGCTGGATATGGCTGAGACTGGACACTCTGGTTATGCTGGATCTCTGGATACTCCGGGTATACTCATTCTCTGGATACACCGGATACACTGGATTACTGGTTCACTGGATGCCATCAGTTGAGGCATCCCACCGCTGCCACCAAAATTTATGTTGTGATATTTTCACTTAGAATTTTCTTCCACAACATAGGATCGAGGAGTGCTTATGGACAAAATCATTTGACCGCTTTTGGATTAAATAAAAGTCAAAGTAGGTTTTAATTATTTTTAAGATCGCATAACTGGATTTTTATTTTAATTCTAATTTAGATTTTCGTTTCTTACTAGTTCACACAATTTTTTTTTCGTATAACAATAATAATTAGATTTCAAGTTATCGACTTCTTATGAGTTCATGATTTTAATTTAAACCTTTCGGTTCTCATAGTTATGAATTTTAACTTCCTTGAATTTACTTAATTTCAACTACAATTTTAATTCAAACTCCTTTTAGTTTTCACATAATTCAAGTGTGTATCATGTCATAATTTTTTATTTTACACTTGCCTTAAATTCATTTAAATTTAACTACAATTTTAAATCAACTCCTCTTAGGTTTCACCTAATTCAAATTTTAAGTTCACGATTTTAATTTCTAACTTCCCTTAAATTTACTTAAATTCTATTTCATTCTTAGTTCAATCCCTTTTTAGGGTTCACATAATTCAAGTTCGTATAGTTTCATAATTTTTAATTTTTAACTTGCTTCAAATTCACTTAAATTTATCTACAATTTTAATTCAACTCCTTTTAGGTTTCACTTTCCTTTAGGATTTCTCTTAACTTTACCGGACAGCACGACGTCCATTCCCAAAAACTGACTGATTCTTCAGAAGAAATCTGGCAGGTTTTATCCTGCCGCAAACAATGACCGGACAACGGACCTCCAATCCATGAAAAACCATTTCTTTCTATTTGAATTTCATGGATTTAGAATTGACCATTGTCCAACTCGACTGATTCCCACGGAATCAATTGAGTTTGGTCACAATGCACGAAAGATCAATTCTTCTATTTGGTTTTGAAAATCGATAGTTGAATTGATTTCTCGTGCTTTGAAAGGGGCGGATGTCTCTGGGAACAACAGATGGTTCGTTTGTTCCCAGAGGATCAGTGGCATCAATAGATAGGCAGAACGTGATCCGCGATAATAGAACTTCTTTTTGTATGCAGATTTTGGGTATGAAAATTTATTTTCATAACACACCTATTGTGTTTTATAATGCAAACCTCAATGTAACGATTCGTTCTATCCCTTATATAAACCAATCTACTTATTATTTGCCTATTGCTTTATACAATCCAAATCTCAATGTAACCATTCGTTTTATCTTTTATATAAACCAATGTTCTTATTATTTACCTATTGCTTTATACAATCCAAATCTCAATGTAACCATTCGTTTTATACCTATCATTTGTTGCTAACCATTTCTTTTACTTAATTATAGTTCTCAAACCTTTCTACAATTTTTATACGATTTCCATACAATGATCTATTTACATAATAAACAATTTCTTAGAAGTCCCGCAGTCGTGCGCTAAACCATTGTTCCTCGCATTTGTGCGCTAAACCTTTCAATTGTTACTGAAGATTACTTAAACCAAGTTAAACACTTCTAAAATTCCCGCAGTTTTGCGCTTAATCATTTCTCCTCGCATTTATGCGCTAAACCTTTCAATTGTTACTGAAGATCACCAAAACATTTCTCTAGTGACTCATGATTAGGACCGGCCCTCGAGTCCTGAAATGTTGTGACGAAAACCGCGCATTAGAAACCGCGAATCAAAACACCAAATCCAATAAGAAGTCACCAACGAATTCCATTGGAAAAATTCTCTGACACACTATGACTCTGAACCCATATGGTCACCACCCCTGTTTTCTTTCAGCCTTTCAGGTAGGTCCTTTTCCTCAACCTCGCTCTGGGTCGTCGACAAACCGTTGACTACAGAGTAATAAACTATTTCGACCCTTTTGTCTTTATGACACTTCAAACAATTGCAAATTGTCTTTACGACACTTAAGACAATTCTCAAATCTCTTCCTTTTGGTTTTATTAGAACCTTCGAATTTTTTTTCCCTTTGTAACATTACCTCTTTACGACCCTTTGGGCAATCGAATATCGATCGGCAATGCAGAGCGTGATCTGGAAACAGATATAAGGCAGGAACAGAGTCCTGTAAGGGGATTTCGATTGAAGTGAGATCCATGTCAATTACGAACGGTTGCGACCGGAATTACCATCCTTGTCAGTTATTTTGAGATTCGTTTCAAGTTCAGATAGTCGAGTAGTAGATTAACCAAATTCCGATAGTTTTCATGTTCATCTAGTTCAAGTGCAGTAACCATTTAATTGAAAAAATAAGACAGGAATTATCATCCTTGTCAGTTGTTTAGAGATTCGTTTCAAGTTCAGATAGTCGAGTAGATTAACCAAATTCCGATAGTTTTCATGTTAATCTAGTTCAAGTGCAGTAACCATTTAATTAAGAAAATAAGACAGGAATTATCATCCTTGTTAGTTGTTTTGAGATTCGTTTCAAGTTCAAACCGTTTCAAGTTCAGATAGTCGAGTAGATTAACCAAATTCCGATAAAATTTATCCAACGTCCCGTCTTTTGCTACCTACGTGATATCTATACATAAATAGGCGACACGACTTTTTGTTATCCCTTTTACAGGAAACCAGGTGGACTTGCCAGGATAAAAATTATACCATTCGAAAGACTAGTTTTTCCTCTATGTGCATCACCTAATTTTTTTTCTTAAATATAATTAGTTTAATTTTAAATTGAAATTAAAAATTTCAATGGAATAGTATGTGTGAATTGAGCACACGTATAGCGTACATGAGGAAGGAATGTATGCGTGTGATTGTTTTTCTCTTTGCCTGGAAATATCCAACCATATGTGATTTTTTGGTTTGTGTCCCCGATAAATGGCAAGTACTAAATTAGTCGAAAATCAAACCAAATGGATCAATCTTCTACAGGGGACACAAACCAAAGGAATAAACATATAATTGCATGTGATTGCATTCCTCTACGAAAAAATCAAAATATAGAACATACTTATCTGACATTATCATTTGCATAGATACATGCCAAATACATGCATTCTTTTCACTCAAACCTAATATCTATGTGAATGACAATGTGAGCGGCAAATGCTGCCATATCACAGACAATATTCATATGTTCATTCTTTTGCTTTTTCCCTGGAAGGAGGCAATCTTTGCCTAATAAAATTGGATTCTTCCAGACAAGAGCCGAAACAATGAACATATGGCCACAGACAATGATATGGATGCATTACCACAGACAAATTCAAATATAGAAAATCACAATTTTACAGTTATTTCTAGAAAACGCGAAGTTGGCTTTCACGAATATTTATGGAAAGCGAGCAAAAGTCTGAATTTTATCATATTTCCCAACTTTTGTATGGACCCACATTTAAAAACATAATTTAGAGAAATACGATATATGGCCAAAAGTTGGGAAATGAAAAAATAATGGGGGTTGGACACACCCCCTAGAATGCTTGATTTAGCCGCTACGAGCAAAAAACTGTTGAAATTTTAAAATCTGAAATTATATCATATTTCCAAACTTTTGTCTGCACACCTTTAAAACTGCAATTTAGAGAAAAAAGAAAAGGTAGGAAATGAAAGTTGGTTTGTTGTACGGAAATTCTAGATATATTTTATTTACAATATATGTATATGTATTTGCACAACTTCATAATTTAGTTAAAAACCATATGATCCACGGTCCATGTGGTTTATTGAATCGTATCCCCGTCTGTATGAGAGATGGTAAATGCAGCAAAAGCTTTTCTAAGGACTTTTACAATACAACTCAAGCCAATGTTAGATGCGTCGTGTAAATGGTATAACAGTTGACTTTCGTGGCCACTCTGTTGACAACCGTTATGCTGTTCCTTAAAATGCATATCTTTTAGAGAAATTTGATTGCCACTTATATGTGGAAGTTTTTGGCATAGTTAAGAGGCTAAAATAAATGTACAAATATGTTTATAAGGCATACGACTGTGCCTCATTACAGTTTGGAAGAGTTTGAGGTGGAGTTGATGGCAAAGCTTATATAGATGAAATCGATAGCTTTTTGTCCGGCCACTATGTTGGATCTACGGAAGTAAGTTGGCGCATAAATGAGTATGCAATGCATTACCAGTCACGTAATATATTATAGTTCGACTTGAATGTTACTTGCCTCACCGGCAATATGTAGTCTTTAGGGAAGGAAATGTTCAGCAAGCTCTTAAGAATCACAGAAGAACAATATTGACTGCATTCTTTGAAATCAATCGAATTAGTTCTTTCGATTTTCTATATACGGAGACGCCGATGCATTATATTTAGGAAGATAAAGAAACGAAATGGAAAAAACTTTCGTACAACTATAGATTTGTAGAGATTTCGTTAAATGATAAGTTATTTTCTTATGATAACAATGATTTCGTTTAGAAGTTACGACTTACTTATGATATATAGATAACAGTGATTTCGTATAAAAGTTACAAATTGGTTTCTTATGTATAAAAAAAAGGGATCTATATATGTATTTCAATGATTTATAGTCTCATTATCTAAAATTTCGATTATTTCTAATTAGTACAAGTAATTTCCCTAAGTTTGTATTGCGTAGGGTTTTGAAATGATAGCATGTCCATCGACATGTCTGCGAGTTTTGTGGTTAGTTTGAATTAGATGAGCTTCTCCTCACTTTTCCTTTATATATTTTTTTCTTTTTTTTTTTTTTGCTTAAGGAGGGGAATGGAAGGGTTTCAGGTTGTTGTTATGCACTAGTTTTTCTTTGTTTCTTATATTTATAGTGCTGTTTTCTGTGGAATTGATTTTGGTGATTATATATGGACCGTTCCATAATGGGGAGAATTTATTTTCTCTTACGTGGGCCCTTAGTAGGACTTGATCTCCTATCTTGAATCGTTTCTCCTTTCTACATTCGTCATACTGGACCTTAGAAATTTGTTTCTGTTTAAGGGTGAATTCTCTAGCCATTTTGTATCCTAATTGTAATCGGGCTTTTAGCTCATTTGCATAATTGTCGTAATCGTAACAAAAGGATGGAGAACTTTGGAGGTGACTTGGGATTACGGCGGGGAATTCGAAGAGTAATTCGTGGGGAGTGTAGTTAGTACTTGTATGGGGTGTGGTATTATACACAAAGATAGCATAGGGTATCCATGAGTCCCAAGATTGAGGGTCCCTATCAATGTAGGTTCTGAGGTATTCTGCCAGCGTTCTATGGCTTTATTCTAATGCGCCGTTTGTTTGGGTGTGGTATGGGGTAGTGGTCAATCTTTTGATCCTTAGTAGTCTATATACCTCGCTGAACATTCCAGCAATGAGGTTGGCGCCTTGGTCTGTTAATAGACTTTCGGGTATTCCATGTTTGCATACTATTCTAGTAACGAATGCTTCAGCCAGTGTGGTTGATTCTGTGTTTCGAATGGGAATAGCTTCGGAAAATTTTGTTAGGTCGTCCTGATAGGTGAGCAAATACTTGTTCCCGTTGTATGAAATGGGTAGAGGTCCTACAATATCTAGATATATGCGTTCGAATGGTTTGCTGCAAGGGTTTGGGATTTTCATAGGGATTCTAGGATTTCGCGGTGCCTTATTCTTCTGGCATGTTTCACAGGTTTTATTGTAATTGGTGATGTCACGTATCACTCCATCCCATCTGAATACTTTCTCAATTCTTTTAGTGGTCCGTGAAACTCCTTGGTGCCCACCAGTAGGTAATATATGGAAATCTTTGAGTGCTTGTTCGATTTCCTGGGTAGAAGGTAGGGTTTCGACATTGTCGGAATAAAGGTTTATGGGGATTGGGCTTTGTTTAAAGGCATTTCGTATGGTGCCCTTCAAGGTGAGAATATCTTTCAAATAGATGATGGGGGTTGATATATGGATTTCGTTTAAGTTGAGAGAATTTGCTTGCCCAGAGATTTTTATCAAGGTTTCTTCTAGATTGATTTGGTCTGATTTGGAGCGGATGGGGAGTCTGATTCTATATATATAATACTTGTTATTGTTTTTGCCGGAATATGTCTCGTTGGTTTCATGGCATTTTGTTTTATATTCTCATTTTGCCAAAAGCATGGTCTCTAGGGGGCTACCGTGTATGGGTATAAGAGATAATTTGTTTGGGAGATTTTTATTTATCAGTGACTCATTTCTTTCAATTATAGCCACGGTATCAGGAATTCTGATATTAGGGTTAGCAGGTTCAGTCGCATTGTCTTCTGGAATTGGGCTTAGCCTTTTCGCTTGGCCTCTAGTTATAACAAGTATATTGGGATCTATGGGGTAGAAATTATTAGAATTTGATTCGTTCGAATTTTCTAGACTTAGCGTTTTAGATTCTGTATGATTCAGTGATTTTGGGTTTGTGAGCATTAGCGATTTAGATTAAGACTCAGTGAGATTTTGTGAATTAGATTTAGTGAGATTTTGTGATATAGATTTTACTGATTTAGATTCGATGAGATTTCGTGATTTAGATTCAAGGAGATTTTGTGAATTAGATTTAGTGAGATTTTGTGGATCTCCCTTCTTATGCTCTTCTTTCTGAACCGAAGTTCCGTTGACCGAAGTCAGGATGACCGAAGTTTGATTTGTCATGGGCAAATCCGTGGTTGAGGGGTTTTTTACCATGCCTTTCCTTGGAGTTTCAGTTTCTTCTACTGATATAGCACGGCTAAGTGCTTCAGCTATGGAATTATGTCGACCTAGTTTATGAACTACTTTATAGTCGTACTCCTCAAGCCTGATTCTCCACCTCATTAGGCGGGAGGATGGATTCTTGAGGTTGACTAACCATACCAGAGGTTTGTGGTCGGTGATCACTGTAAACTTCCTTCCATATGCGTATGGACGGAATTGCTCTATTCCGTATACAATGGCAAATAACTCCTTTTCTATTTAGGAGTACCGGGTCTCGGCTCCATTTAAGGCTCTACTAGCGTAGGCAATTGATCTATCGCACAATTCGCTGGTTTGCGATAGCACTGCTCCGACGGTGACCGAGATACATAATTTCCTTCCTCAGGAAATGGCACTTTTCTGCCTGTAGTTTCAGATTATACTGTCTTAATTTCTCGAATATGGTACCAAGCTTACTATTATGCTGTCTTAGATCATAACCGTGGATTACGATATCGTCCATGTAAATAAAGCAGTGGATTCCTTGGAGTTCCGTGAGTATATTGTTCATCGTTCTTTGAAAAGTGGCTGGAGCGCCTTTTAAACCAAACAGCATGCGGATATACTCGTAATGTCCGTATGGAGTACTGAACGCAGTCTTCTCACTATCTTGTGCGTCCATTTTTATCTGGTGGGATCCGTTTGTGAGGTCGAGAGTGGTAAAACATTTTGATCTCCCTAATTGGACTAATATATCAGTGATATTTGGTAAAGGGTACGCATCTCCGATGGTGACTTCATTTATTTTTCGGAAATCTACCACCAATCTCCATTTCTTATTCCCGTTTTCGTCTGCCTTTTTGGGAACCAACAGGAGGGGTGAGTTCCAAGGACTATTTAACGGTTTGATGATGTCGTTCCTTAACATATCCTGTATTTGCCGGTCGATCTCTTTTCGATTTGATTCTGGTAGTCGGTAAGGTTTTGTAAAAATGGGTGGTTGATCAGGGGCTGTGACAATTTTATGAGTGGCGGCATTAGTAAAAGAGAGTTGGTCGCCCTCGATGAAGAACAGATCGTTGTTTTCCCGGCAGATTTCTGTTATGCTAGCTGCGTCTTCGGGGTTACAGTGATCCACCTTGATCAACTCCCTAAGTTTTTTAATACGTTGTTTGGTTGGATCTTTTTCATAATCAGGGGTTACAACGTCGAATTCTTCTAGGTTTCTCTAGTCGAAATTGATGTTTTCCTTCTGCAAAATGATTTCTACCTCGTTATTGTTGAGGAGCAGAATTTTTACGGACTCGTTACTGGGTGTCGCGATGGTGTTGCCTATGACCACACCGGGTTGGATTTCTTTACTTATAGTTACTATTTCGCTTTTGGATGGAGTACGGAGATAACAACTTCCGCTCGAGCGGGGAGAGTTAAGTAGTTAATGGATTCCTCACAATTTGATATGATATTTGATTCTTCGTTAGATTTCTGGATTATTGGAGTAGTTTCCCGTGATTCGGGTTTACTGCTTTGTGCGTGAGGTATTATAATTTCCTTGTTGGCCGGATTCCTGATATCGTTTTGTTTGAGGTTTGTTGCAAGAGTAATAGTCTGTTGCCCGTAGTCTATACAAGCGTTAATTTTTTAAAAGAAATAGTGGCCTAATAACCCACTGTAGTTTAATGACGTTTTTCTGTCAATTATTTGAAAGGCGTGTTCGATCGTTTTTCCTTCGCCTAGGTTAAGTGTTCTCAGGATGGATCCTTTAGTGGGGGTTGAAGTAGAAAAGAGTGTGTTGACTTGGTAGATGATATTCTTGTTGAAGTGGGTATTAAGTTTTAGAACGTCTTCCCGGATTAGGCTGATTCCGGCCCCCGTGTCTAATATATGTATATTCGATGGAGGGTTCTTTACCGATATTTGTTGGGAGTGTAATAGTGAGAGTGGATTGTTTTATATATACTGGGAGCGTTATTGGTGTACGTCGGCTTGGACTATTACTTGCGGAGGTTGGCCGACATTCGTCCTCCGCCCTTGGGAATTTTCCGATTGAGTATTTCCTTCGCTTTTGGATCTGTGCAGTATCTCCTGATTTTGCGTACCGGTAGAGGGTTGTGGTTGGCTGTATTTAGCATTATTGAACAATCTTCTCCTACATTCTTCAATGGTGTTTCCTGGCCTTTTACAGTACCTGCAATATTGCTGGTGGTTTCCGCCGTTGGCATGGGCTAAGAAATTATTGGCTGGCCTTTGAAAATTTGTTTGGCGATTTCTTTGATCGCACTGTGGAGCTAGATGACCGACTTTCCCACATCTATAATATGTTGGTTGAGGCCTATGGGTCTGATTGTTAGAGGGGTATGTTACATTCTTGTGAATTTCGTTCCTTGGAGGGATAGAATTGAGACGGTTTTCCAGTCTGGTTGCATGTTCTAGGATATATTTCGTTATAGGACCCAGTTTTTTGTCGGTTTATACCTTGGCTAACATCTGTAGTTGGTTCTTCGAGAGTCCGTCCTCAAAAGCTCTCACTGCCTGAAGTTCGTTGTCTGTTAGAAGCGAATTTAGGAGAATTTCGTCTTCTGTATACGCGGTGGTTGCTTCATTGAGCAATGACAAATTCGTGACGATTTTCTGTACATAGTCCCTTGTGCTTTCTCCGGGTTTTTGACGGGTTTGCCCGAGTTGGGTCTGGAGATTAAACCGACATATTTTATTCTCGAATTTGTTGCAGAGAGCGTCTTTTAATTCGCCCCTAGAGTGAATTGGATTGTATTTTAATACATCGTTTGCGCTACCCGATAATTTACTTCGGATTATACCTTAAAATGATTTGTGTTCACCTTCACTTCGAACAATATCGTAAATATCGTTCGCGCATGCTAGAAGTTTGTGCAAGTCTTTGGAGTTCCCTTGGAATTCGGGAATTAGATGCTGGGCAATATTTAATGAAAACTTTCGTTCATTAGGGTAGAAACGGGTTGGGGAGAATACTTGGTTGGTTCTTCCCCTGTCTGGTGAGTTAGTACCTCAGTGGCTCTATATTATTCATTCTCAGTACTTTCAAAGAGGTTTATGTAAGTGGTGTGGGGATCAAAGTTTTGGACGATGTCGAGGTGGGTTTATCTGAACTCTTCCCAATATTTTTCTATAAGTTTTGTCTTTTGTGACACCACGGATTTCGTAAGGGAGGGAGAATTTAGTGGAGTTATTTCCTTACTTACTCGGAATATTGACCTACTTTGCTCTTTCTGGAGCTAATGAGTTTTTCTAAGAGAGTGATAGTCTGATTTTGGGTAGTTTCCTATGTGGTTATTGCTAGGACTTCTGGCAAGTTGTTGGTGACTCCTGAAGGGGAGGTTTCTTGGCTAAGAGAATCCATTTGGGCAAGTTTCTCTATTATATATACTCTAGTTTTATTGATTCTGGTAATGGTTTTTTCGAAGCACCGAGATTTAGTGTATTCGTGCGCGGGATTGAACTTTGGGTGGTCCCTAATTTTGATGTGGTTATCTTGGAAATTTTTCTTTAGTTTGGAGAGAGTTTTTAATGACGTATTAAGAGTTTTCTTAGAGGGGGAAATTTTTGCTCCATTTGAGATTTTTCTTAGCTCTACTACAATTTTGTCTTGGGCGTTATTGATGGAGATGTATCCTCGCTCCGTATTATCGGTTACAGGATTTAGAAGAAAATGAGATACAACAGCCCAATTGGTATACCGAGGGTGAACCTGAGAATGACATAAACAAGGACTGAGATATTGTGAATTACTAAGGGGTTATTTCCCAAATACGGAATCTGGTTCGCGGAATCTGGTTCTCTACTGACTGAGGGAATGATAAAACAATATGCGAGGATATCGTAATATACTAAAGTTAAAATAATTAGCGAGGTTATAGTTACAATGAATTCGTCGTTGTCGTCCATGGGAGATGAATAAGGCTTATAAATATTTTTTTTTTTTGTTCGTAGTTCTTAGGATGTGGATTCTGGTTCAGTCTCTGGCAAGAGGAGAAGCATGTAATAAGCGAGAGTACATCGCTTACTAGGGGAGTTGAAAAATTCAGGGCGGATTATGCAGTCTCAATTACACTCAAGTCGAAATGATCTAACGCACGTCCAGAGGGCGTCAGTAAAAATTTCTTGTCCTTCAGCGGGGATAGATTCAACGAGAGCCCCTATTCTTTGGGCTAAAGCGAACTTTTCGTCGTGGCTTAGGGAACAATTGTCCATAGAAGAGAGTGATTTTCAAAAATGTATGGAAGTTGAATTTATGTGTATTATATGTTATTTAATAAGAGTGGAGAAGTGTATATTGGGCTATTTTTGGATTTTAGCGGACTTAATTCTGCCAATAATAGCAGCTGGTAGTACGCAAGGGTACTTTGTCCTGCGTAGCATGTAAAGAAGTTCTGGGGGTAGTTCCGCGTTATGGAGAATTTGTAAATTAAGTGCCTCCACACAATCGTGAAGTGCGGCTGTAGTCTCTACCTGTTCATGGCGGGGCAATTTCGACACTTGGTTGCCTACGCGCATAACGATACTCAACCGTTCTTCGTTAGTCAGACGTAAATTTTCCATAAATCAAAGGGTAGTACAGACGATTTTAATTTAGTCGCGGATGTTTGTTGGAAAAGGAAAGGAGAAGTTTTAACCGTCGAGAATTATGGGTGTTATCTTTGTTTTTGTTGTTTATCAGAAATGAGCCTACGCAATACAATTATAATCGGTTTACAATTCTACTGAGCTTAAATGTGTACATTACTATTTAAGAGGGAAAAATAAAGGATTTTATATAAAAGAATGAAATCGAATGTCTGACCTGGGCTGGAACTCCTGCGTTGGGGTTTGATTTCTCATTCTATGATGAAACCTTCGTTGGAGCAAATCTGGCTCATTGGTGTCACACTTCTTGATGATTATACTATTATATTATTATTTGTATTATGTCTCCTCAGCCTGGCACGACAGGGAGACTCGCGCATTCTTCTAATAACGCAGCTAATCGGCAATGCTAGCCGTTTTTAATTTGTATTTTTATTAGCCACCTTTTTATCTTTAGCTCTCTGGATATTGAAAGATTCCTCACAGAATAGGGATTCGAATGAGAGCTTATTGTGTTTTGATGTTATTTCTCACTTTTGGTTCTTCTACACTTGGATCAAGGGTTTTTCACCATACATATTATTTCACCTTAGTATTTAATTTTAACGAGAGTTTATTCTTAGATTTTGTATTGTTTAACTAGGATCGATTTTTGCTTTTCGATCCCACCGCTGCCACCATTTATTTTTGTTGTGATGATTTGGACCTTTGGGATTTGTCCCTTGCTTTTTTTTATTATTGGTCTATTTGTTTTGTTTTTTTTTTTTTTTTTATCACAACAAGGAACAAAGAGTGCTATGTTCCAAGATCACTTGCACCCAGTTTTAAATTAAACACCGTTGATTATAAGTTATACGGATTTATTTTTATTTTTGATTTAAACACCTTAGACGGTCTTAATTTGTCAACATAATTAGTTAATTAAATTATTCTTAGAGCTAGTAAACCAGCTTCGAATGGAACACCTTTTATTAATCATTACACTATCTCTTATTAATTATTTGATTACTGTCCTTGAACAAATTAACACGAGCTATACTGTCTTATTTTCGTAATTAAGCGGTTACTGCATTTGAACAAAATTAACACGAACTATACTGTCTTATTTTCTTAATTAAGTGGTTACTGCATTTGAACATAATTAACACGAACTATACTGTCTTATTTTCGTAATTAAGCGGTTACTGCATTTGTACAAAATTAACACGGACTATACTGTCTTATTTTCTTAATTAAGTGGTTACTGCATTTGAACAAAATCCACACGAACTATCGGAATTTGATTAATCTACTCGACTATCTTAACTTGAAACGAATCTCAAATCAACTGACAAGGATGATAATTCCTGTCTTATTTTCTTAATTAAATGGTTACTGCACTTGAACTAGATTAACATGAAAACTATCGGAATTTGGCTAATCTACTCGACTATCTGAACTTGAAACGAATATCAAAACAACTGACAAGGATGATAATTCCGATCGCAACCATTCGTAATTGACATGGATCTCACTTCAATCGAAATCTTCTTACAGGACTCTGTTCCTGCCTTATATCTGTTTCCAAATCGCGCTCTGCATTGCCGATCGATATTCGATTGCCCAGTCGGCTAGCTTGGCGGCGATCGGAAGTAGCAAGCGTCACCACGCTTACCAAAAGGGGCGTTGCTGTGAAGTAAGGGCGCCAAACAGGCCTAAAAAATTGAGACGCTGTCATAAATTCAGCCGAAAAGCGGCAAGGTTCCAATTATCAATAATTTCTTGGATTTGAAAAAGAATGTTTTTTTTAAATGGTCGTAAAGAGGTAATGTTACAAAGGGAAAAGAAACTCGAAGGTTCTAATAAAAACAAAAGGAAGTTTCGTAAAGACAATTTGGAATTGTTTGAAGTGTCATAAAGACAGAAGGGTCGAAATAGTTTACTACTCTGTAGTCGACGGTTTGTCGACGACCCAGAGCGAGGTTGAGGAAAAGAACCTACCTGAAATGCTGAAACAAAACAGGGGTGGTGACCATATGGGTTCAGAGTCATAGTGTGCCAGAGAATTTTTTCAATGGGATTCGTTGGTGACTTCTTAGTGGATTTGGTGTTTTGATTCGCGGTTTCTAATGCGAGGTTTTCGTCACAACACACCCATAGGTTTCGGGAACCGTGTTCGGTATGGAATTTTACTTGGAACCGCAGTTGGTGGGCTTCAGGAGCCACTTTCAACTTCAAGTGCTGTCCCTATACTGATAGATTTCGGAAACCGTGTTCGGTAAGGAGTTTTAGTAGATTTGGTAAAGATGAGTTCCGTCCACTCACGGTCACACCTATGAGTGCCGATTCGGGATCCAGCTGCAACTGAAGGTTTTTCGAAAATTTCCTCTCGTTGCCATGATTTCACGAAATCCACCTTGTGTGCCGTAGCGCCATCTCTCAGCGACCAGTCTAGTTTTTTAGTACCGAGTAAACTGTGTACATTTTCGACATGCGTTTCGTTGGACATTTAAGGTTGTGGCAATTGAGTGTTGTGAAATCATTTAATTGCATGTTTCTTATGTTTTCAGGTTGATTTATGAGGATATACAGGGTGTCCCAAAAAGTATTGCAAAGCTGAAGCCCAGAGATAGAACAGCCCAAGACACACCCGAATAACCCCTAGGTATATTCTACGGTTTTTCGTAGTTTGGGAGTTACGACTGTTTTATTTTTTTTAACAGTTTCTGACCTTCAAAACATTTTTGTGCACAGTGATATGGATAGCATAGATGCAAGGTTGATTTTTTTTCTAATTAGTTGGATACACGACTGGACAAACACAATCATCACCTTTGTCCTCAGATATAAACACAGACCAAAAGATAAAAAGTAATCCCTCGAAGCGAAGAAGAAAAGATTTTCAAAAATCTTTGAAGACACTTTAAGAAAAAATGTCACATAATATTTTTTTTTCGATCTTATTTTAAAAATATGTCTGTTTCATCATCTATCTACCCTGATAACTTCATCGAGCTGTCTCTTCAATTTCGAAATTAAAATTTGATTCGACTAAAAATAAATACAACTAAAAATCATTTCGACTCCGATTTCGGACTTCGATTGTGTTACGCGGGAAGTTGCAACAATGTTGCATATTTGGGGAAGGCTACAATGTTTCAATAAAAGCCACCATGTTGCGTACTACGCAAAACTATTACGCGTCGCATCGTGGGTGGCACTGTTTATCAGCTCGTTAAATATTGTCTGGTGTCGATAAAATTTTGTCCTCGGTCCCAGGCAATATCAATTTTCATTTTGCTGACCGATCAGAACACTCGTGTTCTTTAGTCTGTCGAAAAAGTTCATTCAGATCGGCAAGACTAGATCCTTCATACGCGTATAATAGCTCAAGCTCTCTTTTTTTGTGATTTTTTCTAACAGATATAGGTGCTCCTAAGAGATTGACGGAAAATGCCTTTCTCACCACGTGATTATGCAGAAATGCATTATTATTATGGATTAGCTGGGGGAGTCGCTACTCGAGCGGATAGATTGTATTGGCATCATGTTGTCCGTAGAGGTGGGCCTCAACCGGAGAGGTTCCCAAGTGGTCGCATGATACAAAGAGTTCATGACGCTTACATGGAAGGTCGCATACCTGGGACAAGGTCTGGACGTCCTCGCGATCATAATGAAGACATGGTCGATGAAGTCTTCGAAGAAGTGAACCGAGATTGAACAATAGATGTCAGAGCCTTAGAACGCCGTACCGGGATTCCGAAGTCTCAGGCGCATAGCATACTTCAGCGTGAAAGTTTTCATCCGTACCATATTCAAAAGGTCCAACAGTTGAAACCGGAAAATTACCCAGGAAGGCTAAGTTTCTGCTAAGAAATGCTGCGGAATAAACGTGAAAATCCGCACTTTTTTAAAAGAATTCCGTGGACTGACGAATCGCACTTTAAACGATGTGGGATTTTCAATATCCATAACTATCACTCATGGAGTATTGAAAATCCACGCTTGTCGTGCATGCCTCAAACTTCCAAGAACAGTTCAATGTAAATTTATGGTGCGGAATCTTGAATGAGCAGTTGATTGGTCCATTTGAACTACCTGATCGGTTAAATAGCCAATGCTATCTACACTTCTTGGAAGAAAATCTCGACGATTTATTGGAAGATATTGATTTAATGACCCGGAACAATATCATGTTTCAAAATGACGGAGCACCTTGCCAGTACGCATCGATCGTCAGGCAACATTTAAACCAACGGTTTCCCAACAGATGGATTTGTCGCGGTGGACCACTTGCACGGCCGCCGCGATCTCCAGACTTAAATTCAATAGATTACTTCGTCTGGGGCTACTTCAAGGAATTAGTTTATACTAAGAAAATAAGAAACCTTTCAGAACTGCGAACAGAACTGCGCAGTGCAGAGCAAAAATTAAAAAGCAACAATATGGCATTCATTCGACTTCAGCAAAACTTTTTTAGAAGATGCGGTTTATGTGTAGAACGCAAAGGCCGCCATTTTGAAAGCTTCTTGTAGAAATGAAATAGAAAAATCGTAAATCATTTATAACTGTGTTTTATTCAATTAGCCTGTGCCATTAAAATCCAAAGATTTTTAGGTGTACCATACTTTGAATCAAATTTTAATTTTGAAATTGAAGAGACAGCTCGATGAAATTATCAGGGTAGATAGATGATGAAACAGACATGTTTTTAAAATAAGATCGAAAAAAAAATATTATGTGACTTTTTTTCTTAAAGAGTCTTCAAAGATTTTTGAAAATCTTTTCTTCTTCGCTTCGAGGGATTACTTTTTATCTTTTGCTCTGTGTTCACATCTGAGGACATAGGTGATGATTGTGTTTGTCTAGTCATGTATCCAACTAAGTTAGAAAAAAAAATCAACCCTGCATCTATGCTATCCATATCACTGTGCACAGATTGTTTTGAAGGTCAGAAACTGTTAAAAAAATTAAAACAGCCGTAACTAGAACATACATAGGGGTTATTCGGGTGTCTTGTGCTTTTCTATCTCTGGGCTTCAGCTTTGCACTACTTTTTGGGACACTCTGTATACATTTCAGTGTTGTTATGGTTACGCATGGTGGTGATGGTTATGCTTGGTGGTGATGGTTATGCTTGATGGGTATGGTTATGAGACGTATTAAGAATATCGTAAGTTTCCAATGTTGTGGTTATGCTTGATAGTAAGTATAGTGAATATGTTTAATGAGTTATGTCCTACGTTTTTTAGGTTCTCATATGTATTTCGATGTTGTTATTAGTATTGCGAGTACCGTGAAGATTTTATCATCACTTCTAATTTTATTTCTTTTTAAGTTAACCTCACAACATTCACAGCAACAGCGAGTAGTCTTCCATGGAGAGTAGTCTCCCCTCAATGGAGAGTCTTTCTTCAATGACTGACTAGTTTTCTGCGGGCGTACACCTCCGCCGAGAACTCGATATACTATGCCCTGGTGGATCTTTTTGATGGCTATTTATTTGGATATTTTGCTGTCCTGGTACTCTTGCCGATCGAAACTCAATCGAAGACCCTGAAAAAGCATTTCAGACAATGACCCTGAAAAAAACTGAAAGCGTCAGTCATGGTCCGCGCCATCGATTTTCCGTAAAGACTTTGGGATAAAATAAGATCAAATAAATAAGTTTTTCTTATTAATATTGACTTAAATCAATATCTTTAATACAATGGTTATATACAGTAGTACGGTTACAGAATAGTTATGAAAAGTTTATTGTTTTGCGCCTTGTTTTCATTTCCTCTTCGATGCTGCCATAGTTGTGAAATTTACTCGGCACTGGATATTTTAAGTTTTTTAAATTCGTTTTGGTGCAAGCTTACTCTGATTTGCCTTTTATTAAATTTTCCATTTAATACCGATTTATACTTGTATTTTGGCGAATATTTTTATTGTTCCATTTTAGATCCTGGTAGCTACTCTTAAACTCCTTACAATGACACCCAACCGATCGTCCTACCTGATCGCGTTCTCATGCTACACTGATTTATAATTTTACACGCATATTAACAATTATACGTAACCACGATGCACTAGCCCGATGATTTCACGTGCAAAACAAATGCTGCACGTAAAATCGTACATGAATGCTCTATCCAAAGCGACATCAACCTCTGTAATCGCATTATAAGCCTCGTAACTATTAGCGATTGAAATCTGAAGGTATATTTTACCGCAAGAAAGTTGAACTGGCTATCAGTGTACTTAACAAGCAAAAAGGCGTTTTTGCTTAAAAAAATTACAACAAGATTTTCATATTAGTTTGTACTTTAATTATTAAACTATTAATTACAAGGATTATGGAAAGTAGTACGGTAACAGGATAGATAAATCACAAGTTCATTGTCTTACGCCGTTTTTTTCTATCATCTTCGATGCGCCGTAGCTCTCGCACTTCCTCGGCACTAGACATTTTCGGTTTTGACGTGAAAGCGTCTTTCTTCTCGTTGAGACTAAAAACGTGATAACAATGGCTGAGGTCACAGTGGATAGAACATATTTGTACGTATATATTGTGCGGCACTCGATTTTCCCGTGACATTATCGGGCTTGTGCAAGCGCCCACGCGTGATTGTTGTTTTTTAGCGTTGGGTGAGGATATTTTTGAGTGTAGCGTGAGAACGCGTTACGCTAGGATGTTGATTGGGGTATCGTTGCCAAAAGCATGAGAAGGGCTACCAGGACCTAAAGCGAAACAATAAAAATATTTTCCGAAATATAAGCAAAAATCGGTATGAACTTTAAAATCTAAAATATATGGAAATATCGTCTCGTATGAGCGGTAAATATGCACCGAATTGTAAAAACCTCAAATCGCAGAAAACTAGCATCAAACCGAATATTATACACCAAAAATAATCAGTGCCGAGCAAGTGTGAGAGCTACGGCGAAATTGAAAAAGAAATAAAAAAATGGTGGAAAAAAATAAACTTGTGATTTATCTATTCTGTAACCGTACTACTCTCCATAACCATTGTAGTGAATAGTTTCATAATTAAAGTACATATTAGTTCGAAAATTTTGTTGTAATTTTTTCGCTCGTTAAATACACTGATAGCCAGTCAAACCTTCTGGCGCTACAAAACACCGTCAGATTTCAATCGCCTTTAGCTACGAGGCTAAGGATGCGACAACAACTATTAAGGTCACAATGGATAGGGAATTTCTGTACTCGTTTATGGTGCAGAAATTGTTTTGCGTGTGGCTAGTTCACTTACGCATGAATGTTGTTAATAAGCGATGCGTAAAATTATAAATTAGTGTAACGTGAGAACGCGATCATGTAGGACGTTCATTCGGGAGTCGTTGTAAGGAGTTTG
Organism: Chrysops caecutiens; assembly: GCA_963971475.1. Classification (NCBI taxonomy): domain Eukaryota; kingdom Metazoa; phylum Arthropoda; class Insecta; order Diptera; family Tabanidae; genus Chrysops; species Chrysops caecutiens. The sequence continues at coordinate 29,935,568 of OZ020569.1, forward strand.
AGAAGAACTACGAGGGCCTATAGTGAAACAATAAAAATAATCGCTGAAGTATAAGTGGAAATCGGTATTAAATTGAAAATTGTGCAAAAAAATTAAAGATATCGTCTCATATGAGTCGCAAATATCGGCCGAATTGAAGAAAACCCAAATCTCCGAGAGCTTGCTTCATAACGAATTCAAAAAAGCCTAAAGTTTCCATTGGCGAGTAAATGTCAGACCTACGGCAGCATTAAAGAAAAAATGAAAAACGGCGCGAAAAAATAAACTTGTGATTTATCTTTCCTTTCATCGTATTACTTTATATGACCATTGTATAAGAGACATTGATTTAAGAACATACTAGTTAGAAACACTTATTATAATTTTATCCCGAAGTTTTCACGGAAAATCTACGGCGCTGACCTTGAGTGAGCCTGTCGTTTTTTTAAATGTTTTTTTTTGAAATATTTTTTTTACACTTCGGTGGATATTTACGACTCATATGAGACGATATCTTCCACTTTTTCTGCATTTTCCAATTCATACCAATTTTTGCTTATATTTCGGAGAATATTTTTATTGTTTAACTTTAGGTCCTGGTAGCGCTTTTTATGCTTTTTACAATGATACCAGAATCAACGTTCTAGCTAAACGTATTCTTACGCTACACTGATAAATAACTTTACGCAACGCTAAAAACAACAATCACGCGTAGGCGCTTACACCAGCCTGATGACGTCACTCGCGGAACAAGCGCCACACAATAAACACGTACAAATATGTTCTATAAACTGTGAACTCAACCATTGCTATCAAATTTTCAATTTCGTAGTTATAAGCGATTGAAAAATGAAGGTGTTTTGTAACACAAGAATGTTAGACTGGCTACCAATGTACATACTCAACGGGAAGAAAGACGTTTTCACATCAAAAATCATTTTCCTATGTTGAACTGATGACTCTGGAAAAATCATTTTCATTCATGCGATTGAATTCATGGTCATATGCTCATGGTCAAATCATTTCAGCCGATGACTCTGGAAAAATCATGTTCCTATGTTGAACTGATGACTAAATCCATTCATAATTTGTGCACCTGCATTTGACCTTGCAATTTAAATGTTCGTACTTTTCCCACGGTTTCCGCGGTGTCGCATTTCCTTTCGCCATTTCGCGTCGCGTTATCAGTCCGTTGTTGGGAGCAAACAGGTAGTCTGCTGAGTCAGCAATTTTGCTTCGTTGGGCAGAGCCAACGGGCCGGGCTGGTCGCATTCTTCAGTTTTCCATCGATTATCGAGCGGTGTGGATATTTATTAACTTGATTTTCCCGTTTGAATTGATTTTAACTTGATAAATTTTCCCACCTGTTTAACTTGCTTTTCCAGGTTTACTAGCGTACTTTTGGTGAGTATTCTTTTGATTAATTGATTGTTTCTTTCGATTTTATTTCTAGCGATCAGAGATTGATTACTATTGATTGTTTAGCGAGGGTTTGGTGTTCATTCCTTTGCCGGATATATTCTTAATTTGTGGGTTGATCAGTTAATATGACAAGGGGGACGCCCCCTGCTCGCTACGCTCGCCAACCCCCGCCATTCGCTACGCTCACTCTAATAGCTCGCGCATGGCGCTATATATTCAGTAGCATTGTAAGTAAAAAGGTTATTTAGTTCAGACTGTAGTAGCAATCATTTCAGCTCATTTTGCGCGTCAAATTACATCTATATTGAATGAGGCCCTATCTATAATTATCGAAAACCTTACGGGTGCGGTTGCGTATCCTGAAAGATTTTAAAATTTTCTCATACAAAATACTTTTTGTAAGAATTCTTTCATCTTCTGCCAAATAACCTAGGCCTTGTGTTTCAGAAATACATATAGACACGCAATCGATCAAACGATCTAACTCTACTGGCTACAACATACAATTTACGGTGAGAAAATATTGGTAGTTGGAGTAAGATTCCTTCTTTTTGAAACTTTTAGGATTTATGGGATTTATTAATTGTCATCGCAAAAGCCAGAATGAGGGGAAATTGAGTTTTTTGAAAGGAAAAAACAGAAGCGTACTTGTATAATTAGGGTTTATTTGTGGTGTCGAAATACGTGTGATTCGGAAAACTCCTGCTAAAATCTCACAATCCAAACAATTTTCTTTTGCATTTGAACTAAATGGATAGGTGTACCATTGACCAAACAAGTCATGTCCCGTACTCAAATTACGAATAAGTAAAAGTAAGCAATTTGGTTTTGAAAGTAAATTTGTAGGATTAAGAGCCCTCTTACATCAACTGAGTTTAAAAATTCTACTGGAAAATTATTTTGCTCTCTATAATCGTCACACAATATGTTATCGGAACTCAAATATTCGTTCCTCTCTGGACAGACTGTTAAAGATTTCTGCATCGATGAAAGTGCAGTTTTCATATTTGGGTGCTAAAATAACCCAATTGAGAATATCGTTAGACTTTATGGTTTCAGATACATTGCCATAAGTTTCTGAATTCACGAAGTTGCTAACGAAATGGGAAAGAATTTCAATAACATCCTGGTTGTAAACTGGAAATGTGGGTAAAGTTCCATTACCAAGAGATTAAAGAAATTCAACGAATTCAATCTCACGAGGTGAAGCTCTCATGTTTTGGGTAAAAGTTATTTTGTGGATTTTGAAAATTTGGACCATGAAGTAAGGCAATTCTCAATAAGTGGTACACGTCTACCGTGAGATATAGCTGGCAATATTCGTCAAAAATCTCCACAGAGTAAAAAAGTCTTACATCCGAAAAGGTTAGTTGAAGTACCGAATGAATCGTTTACTGAACAAAATTTCTTTAATAGCTAATAAAGCATGCTTATATGAATCATTTTCTGAAGGATTTGTTAAAAATTCTTCACACATGAAAATTTTGAATTCATTCCACAAATCTAAAGCATTTGTAGGAAAGTTCATACCGCAAGTAGGCTCTGGCAAATAACTCTTTTAGCTGCTGAGACGACTTACACTCTTTTACTTCTAATAAATATTCATGCCGCTCTCCATCATTTCATGCGATACGTCGTGCATGTGCTGCAAATGTGCAGTAAATAATGTTCCCAACAGTACCCAAATCCTGATGGGACCTCGAACATGAAGCAAAATAGTCTCAAATGGAACATCTCAAAATAAAACATAAAATAATGTAGCAATAGCTCTACTACTTCCTCTTTGAGGTTTTTTCCATTTCTTTTCTTTATCTACCTAAATATAATGCATCGGCGTCTCTGTATATAGAAACTCGGACGAACTTATTCGATGGATTTCATAGAATACAGTCAATTTTGTTCTTCCGTGATTTTTAAGAGCTTGCTGAACATTTCCTTCCCTAAATACTACCTTTTGCCAATGAGGCAATTGACATTCAAGCCGAACTATTATATATTACGTGACTGGTAATGCATTGGATACTCATTCATGCGCCAATTAGCTTCCGTAGATCCAACATAGTGACCGGACAAAAAGCTATCGATTTCATCTATATAAACTTTCCCTCAACTCCACCTCAAACTCTTCGAAACTGTAATGAGGAACAGTCGTATCCCCTATAAACATATTTGTACATATATTTTAGGCTCTTAACTGTGCCAAGAATTTCCACATTTAAGTAGCAATCGAATTTCACTAAAAGATATGGATTTTGAGGAACAGCATAACGGTTGTCAACAGAGTGGCCACGAAAGTAAACTTTTATACCATTAACACGACGCATCTAACATTGGCAAGAGTTGTATTGTAGTAGTCCTAAGAAAAGGTATTGCTGCATTTACCAGCTGTCATACAGACGGGGATACAATTCAAAATACCACATGGACCGTGAATCATATGGTTTTTAATTAAATTATTAAGTTGTGGGAAATACCTATATATTGTAAATAAAATATATCTGGGATTTCCGTACAAACAAACCAACTTTCATTTCCTACCTTTTCTTTTTTCTCTTAATTGAGGTTTCAAAGTTGAGCAGACAAAAGTTTGGAAATATGATATAATTTCAGATTTTCAATTTTAAACAGTTTTTTGTTCGTAGCGGCTAAATGAAGCATTCCAACCCCCATTATTTTTTCAATTCCCAACTTTTGGCCATATATCATATTTCTCTAAATTATGTTTTTAAATGTGGGTCCATACAAAAGTTAGGAAATATGATAAAATTCAGACTTTCGCTCGCTTTCCATAAATATTCGTGAACGTTAACCTCGCGTCTCCTAGAAATAACTGTAAAATTGTATTGGATATTGGGAATCGAGGAATAGATTTTAAACTCACTTCTTCAATTTACTTTAAATATTTTATTTCATTAAAACCAGTAAGGAACAAATGAACTTGTCGCAATGAGAAAACAAAATCAACTAACTTAAAACTTATAATCTGATTTAAATTAAACCTTTGTCTCAATGATAAATTAACTAATTTATGATTGATCATAATGTATACAAAAGAAAACTATAAATCTTATAAAGAAACTTCTTGCAGAACAAAGCATTTCTCAAACCCTAAAAAGTATTTTAAATAAACATACTTAGCCTAAAGAAAAATTAAATTTTGTTTAAGTGATTAGGCATCGTAAGACCCACAATAAAACTGCATTATAAAATGCATCATAATTTCAACAAATGTGATTATCCATATTTTTCTTAAAATAAAATTTGCATATATTTTTATCAAATTAGCAAAAAACAATGGTATAAGTAAACGATGGCTTTAAACATGTCTGTGGTAATGCATCCATATTATTGTCTGTGGCCATATGCTCATTGTTTCGGCTTTTGTCTGGAAGAATGCAATTTTATAAGCCAAAGATTGCCTCCTTCCAGGCAAAAAGCAAAAGAATGAACATATGAATATTGTCTGTGATATGGCTGCATTTGCCGCTCACATTATCATTGACATAGATATTAGGTTTGAGTGAAAATAATACATGTATTTGGCATAAATGGTTAGTGATTCAGTCGAACGTATGATCTATGCAAATGATAATGTTAAATAAGTATGTTCTATATTTTGATTTTTTCGTAGACGAATGCAATTATTTGCTAATTCCTTTGGTTTGTGTCCCCAGAAGAAGAGTGATCCATTTGGTTTGATTTTCGACTAATTTAGTACTTGCCATTTATTAGGGACACAAACCAAAAATTAACATATGGTTGCATATTTCCAGGCAAAAAGCAAACCAATCACACGCATACATTCTGCCCAAAATCATCATCTACGCAATACGTGTGTTCAATTCACACATACTATCCCATTGAATTTTTTAATTTCAATTTAAAATTAAACTAATTTATAATTAAATTTAAGAAAAAAAATTAGGTGATTCACATAGAGGAAAAACTAATCTTTCAAATGGTATAATTTTTATCCTGCTAGGTCCCCCTGGTTTCCTCTAAAAGGGATAACAAAAAAACGTGTCGCCTATTTAGATGAGTGAATTATTAGTGGTTAGATTTCAGTCACAATCTCACGGGCTCTTGATTATTTATTGATTTTGTCTTCGTCCATCGATCGTGATGTTCTTATAATTGATTTCGCTCATCGGATTGTTTCTCGCTTTGCCCAACTTCGTCTCGGACGTTCTGGTTATCGATTGTGAGTATTGATTTTACATACTTATTGATTGGTTTTGGTTTCGTTCATCGCCTGGTTGTGTTATGCTTTTCATATATATTGATTGGTTTTGATTTCATTTATCGACTGTGATCAGGTTGTGCATTGATTTTCTTTTTTATTGATTATTGTTGAGTGGTCCAGTGGTTGATGGGTTGTTGTCTTTTGTTGGTCGTTCGTATATTCTTATTGATACTGGTTCTTTTAAAACTTCGATTGTTAAATTTTTGGTATATTAGGCGACAATAAAATTGCTGTCACCACGAACTTTCCCATCGGAACGCTTTCGATGAGGCAACACATAATGAGGTCGAGTCAGTCGGTAGTTGATTGCATATTGCATTATAAGTGGGGTCGGATCCAGACTATCAACCGATGCACAGCATGGGAAACTATGGAATGACTGAAGGCGGAGCCACACAGTGGTCAGCGTGGGGAACCACGAAATGGAATGGGAATAGAATGAAACCAGATGAAATGAAATGGAACGGAATTTGAGAATCCGTGGAATAAAACCTTGTTGTGCCTCGGGGGAATAAAACCTTATTTCTTCGGTCCGAGTAAAAAAGGGACATTCTTAAATTTATTTGATGTGTTCTAAATTTATTTGTTTCTGCGTTGCCTCGTGTGTGGTACATTACACCTTCCCCCCTTTGGAAGAGACATTTTTCGTAAATCATTGAGAGCAAGAAAAATCCCTCTTCTCTACATCATTAACTTAGAATGTATATTATTGTTTTTTGTTTTTTTTTTTTGTTAATTACATATTCAATGCGGCACGATTTTACCAAGTAGCATTTAGTAGCATTGATCTACACTAGGTACTTCTTAATTATGTTATTATATTTGTCAAAAATTAGCACGACTTATTGTACTTTTTAAGTCTATTTTTATATATGGTAGTTAGTTTATTGTTTGAATGTTTTATAGTATAGTTTTGTCCGGATATCTCAATGACTTCGTATGGTCCATCAAATATTGGATCCATTTTCCTTCTATTTCTTATTTTTATAAAAACTCGTTCTCCTGTGGGTGTATTATGATATGGATGCTGATATATGTATGAACGGTTTATATAGGTTTATTGAATCGTTTCTTAGATAACGGTTGCATATATCCTTGAACAAAGCAACATTTACATAATTAAAATTCTGAATTTCTGCAGAAAGTTTCAGAGCTCCATTCTGAATTTGATAATAAATTTCTTCATCCAATATTCGCATTTCCCGCTATGGATTCATTTATATATCTTTTCAATAACCGCTAGATTAGTATTGACTTGCCATCTTGACTTATGATGTTTAGTTCATTGTTTGCGGAGCGGTTTGCCATGAACTTTAATGACACTTTATTTTTTAATGATTTTTTTAAAACTCACACTTTTCCATACCTTAAGCAACCGAGCTGATGCTGTTCTCACCTCTTCATTCCCCCACAATATATAATATCCTAAACGAACCCCTCCCTTTTGATACCTTTACACCTCCTCAGAGATCATGCAACCCCATCAAAACCGGAACTATGGGCAATAACCAAAGCGACAGCCAGGCAAACGTTGTCAATCTCTACGGCAATCACCGTGTAGATGCTAGTACCCTTAATCCACCTCCTCCCACCACTAACAGCGTGGCAACGGCTAATAAGGTGACGAACTTATCCCTGAAGACTTCCAGCACCTTGCTGACCGTGCCAAAAGTCAGATCCATCTTTGTGACCGAGCTCATACCATCTACAACAGTTAAGGATATCATCAGACACATTTCCGACGTCATTGGCGTCGGCGTAACAGTAAGCGGCATCAAAGTCTTTAAGATTTCGGAGGGGAGGTAGTCATCCTTCCATCGCTCCACCCGAACTTTACGATCTACTGACGGATAAGTCTAATTGGCCAAAAGATGTGAACATGGATGAGTTCCTCCCAAGGACACGAACAAAATCCGCTATAGTGATTCTTCTGGTTGGTAGGGCTCTGGCGGAGGGTTCCCAACAATTCCTTGGCGCTCAGCAAGGAGTATCCTCACAAGCAAAAAACGGCCAGTCCTCTCAATCTATTATCGAAATGTGAGAGAACTTCGTTCAAAAACCCAAACGACCTACATCTCCTCACTATCCCTTTCACACGATATCCTCTCTCTCACTGAAATCTGGCTCCGCTCTTACATCAATGACCTCGAGGTCCTCGACCACCAGTTCACGATTTTCTGCAATGATCGCTCTCTAGGTGACCGTAAGCGACGTGGAAAAGGTGTCTGAATCGCTGTGCATTCCTCACTGGACGCATCCTTTCTCCCAGTATCCTCTCTAAAGCTCCTTGAACTCCTAGCTATCCGAATCCGCCACTCGACGATCCACCTGCTACATCCCACTCCGAACCATTGAAACTCCTTACCAACTCCTATCGGAAACTATTGACTTATTGGCCCGAAGGTAAGGACCACCTCCCAATCCTCAGAGATTTTAGTGTCCCATTCCTTACTTGGTCTGTTGATGAGGAGACGGAATGCTACAAAGCAGGTCACCCCTCTTCGATTGTTGACTGTATCGCCTCCAACAACCTATACCAGATCAGCTCCCTCAAGAACCATAATCAACGTCAATTGGACTTGATCTTCTTCTTCTTTAGCGTTAGCGTGTTTTTTTCTATTGCCATCCACCCCCTGGCGGCTCCTCCTATCCTCGGCTTAACTTTCGCTGAAACAACTATTTCTGCCTAAACTCTCACCTGAATAGGGCCTGTCGTCTCCAAGACATAGACACAGATGCAGATAACAGAAACAGCTCCATTTCTAAGTTGTACAATATCCTTTTCGACTGCATGTCCTGCTCTACACCTTTACTTACACCTCTCCCAATCGATTCCTCTCCTTGCTGGTACACGAAGGAACTCAGGACCCTGAGGAATAAACGTCATTCCAATTGTAACAAATACCTACCTTCTGGCCGACCGGACGACGACAATAAATTCTCTGCCTCATATTACAAACTCTGGCATTCCTCAGGGTAGTTACAATGGTCCTCTCTGGTGATCCTCACCATTGATGATGCCTTCAGAGTATTACACGACTCCACTATTCTGAGTTATGCTGACGACGCCAAAATCCTTAAATATGTACGCTACCCTTCCGACGACCTTCTTTTGAAAAAGATTTGCTATTTTCCAGATCGGAGTTTCCAGATCCGTATATAAGCAAGTCTCTGTTTTCCTCCCTAGCACGACCGATCCTTGAATATGCTTCTCAAGTTTAGTCCTCCCCTCATAAAGTACACTCTGGAAGGATCGAAGCTGTACAGAAACCCTTCCTGCGGAGCGCCCTTAGACATCTTCCGTGGTCCGATCCCTCCCACCTTCCCCCGTACGTAAACCGCTTGGGATTGATTGAACTGCAAACGCTCTACTGTTGCCGGACCATCGCCGATATATCCTTTGTACACAGTATCGTCCAGGGGAACATATGCGCACCTTTCATTATGAACCTGATCGCAACGCGTCATGACAATATGAACCTCAGACACATCAACATGTTCGAGATAAGCTTCCACCACACCGACGGCAGGATGGAGCCAGCTAATCGAATGTGCGGGCTTATAATCGTGTTGCACCGTACAAAATATCTGCACTGGGGGTCAGCTGCATCCGTATCCTTTTACTTAACTTGGCGGAGATAGCTCCTCCAGTGTAGTTAGCCAGGTTCACTCCGATTCGACGAACATTCTCTTCTAGTTATAAACCCAGTATATTTTTAATCTCTAAAGTATTGTTAAAATGATTTGAAATGTTGGCATCTTTATATTTTTCCTTGTAGGGGCCAAATACTTACTTGACTTTTAGAATCAACTTGAAAAAATGTGCCTTGCTTGTCGTCTTTACAGAAGATGCCAGAGACAGCTGTTTTCATCTGCTGGGTAACGCGCCCGCCGTGGTACTTTCGCTTTGTTAAAAAAGTGTCGTAGACTTGCACGGTTTTCCCCATTCCACCCAATTTGATAAACTAATTGTCTCAAGAATCTTTAGTAACCCACTACAGTTGAGTAACCTATTGTTGCCTTATCATTTTTAAAACGACGTTGTCTCCAAGCCTAAATAGAGCTGTGTGCTTCAGTAACTGTTTCTTTCGAAGCAAAACAAACAATTATGGCAATCACCTCAGAAATAAGGAGGTGACTTATGTAACCATCAAAAAAGGTCCTAATAGCACGACAATTAATTTTTCTGCAGGGCTTATACCCTTGATTTTTAGAGCTCTTACTTGAGTAGCACCAAACCAACCCAATTTGCTGGTGCTATCCAATTCGACCTTCATATGCAGATTGCAGCACACCGGAGGAATCGATTCCTTTGAAGCCAAGAGATTCAAATGATAACACAACTGAAGAGCTTTTATCGTTTTTAAAAATCAGAAGTATATCCCAAGTATCTACACCTCTAAAAGATGGGTGCAGTCCAGGATGCAAGTTTTTCCTCTGGATAATTAAAAATATATTTAATCAAGAAAAGAAGCGAAAGACTCAAAAAGTGGCAATTGAGTAAATTAACAAAGAAGTGAAAGTCTCGAAAAGTGGGAACTGAGAAGGTTTGGTTAGGTTAACAGGGTGGAGTGATCACACCAATTGTGCGACCCACTCCCAGTCGGTGGCCAGAAGACGCATTGTGACGCCTCTCCTACTGTTTTATCCTTTTATCCTCTGCCCTGAGACATTTCCTCACTTTGGCAAAGTTCCTCAATAGCTGAATATCTACGCACGCTATTTCCTCCAAACCTCTGAAGGATTTTCTCCCCAATAATCGCCTCCTACTTTCGGCCAATACTGGGCAGGAGCACAATAAATGTTCCACCGCCTCCTCTTCCTCGTCGCACTCCTGACAGAGTCTGTCGTTTGTGAGCCCCCACCTTTGGAGGTTTCTCCCCACCGGACAGTGTTCTGTAATGACCATTATGATGGTACGCTCCTCAATTCTGGGCCACAGTTGCCTTGAGTTGAAGCAGTCATCTCTTCTCCTCAATTCTGGGCCACAGTTGCCTTGAGTTGAAGCAGTCATCTTTGTTGCTCCATCTCTTGGCATGTTGATCCAAATTATCCTGCCGATGGTACCCTTCAACTACCTCATCTGTGGCTTTGTTGAGTTAGCTTCTTCAGCACTATGAATTTGGGTTCCGAACCTTGACAGTTTGTCCGCCTGTGGATTTCCATCCACATCGCTGTGTGCGGGAACCCAACAGAGGCTGACTTTGTCTCGGATCCAAGATAGTGCTTCTCGTCAACTCATCTAAGAGCTGCTTGGCTGTCGCTATAGATCGTGACTTCCTGAATTTCCACGTTGGTCAGCTACTTTAGTTTTGCTGCTCTCTCTATGGCGTCAATTTCCTTTTGCAATATACTACAGTCTTTGTTGAGTCTCTGTGACTTCTCGACTTCAAGTATCTCCGAGAATATGCCGACATCAGTCTTCGTTTCAGTTACTGAGAAGTCCGTGAAGACGCTTATTTCGCCTTCTTTCAAAACGAAACCATTTTTCCTCTCTTTCCTCTCTAGTTGGGATTCTGATATCCAACTTCTCCTCAAACCATTGCTTTGCCACCATGTAGTCCGCGTGCTGTGGAAGCACTCTGGCTTCCTTAATGCCTCCCATTTTCAACATCTCTTCCTGTCTACTAGCATGACCCTCCACTGTTTATTTCACTACTAGCACTGCCTCCACTGTTTTATTTCCCTCAACTTGAGGGCTGTTTTGGCTGCCAGACCCTTTGTAAAGAGGTCTAACGATTGCAATTTTAATATCGCCTCAAGCGCTGCCTGAGGTGTGCTCCTAATTGCGCCCGTTATGCTCATCGCTACTAGTCGCTGTACTTTTCCTAGCATCTGGTTATTGATCTCCTTGTCCATGGTTTTCCACCACACAAGGGCTTCATACGTGATAATGGTTCTAACGAATAAGTGCAGATCCCCTGTATAATCCGTGGCTGTAGACCCCATTTCCTATCAAACATCTTCCAACATGTGTAGAAAGTGTTTATTCCTTTTTTCAGCCTTTCCTCCACATTTCTCCTCCAGTTGAGTTTAGAGTTCAGGATAACTCCTAAATACTTCGCCTCTCCCGAGAGGTTTAGCTCTTGCCCTCTCACCTTTGGCAGTCTTACCTGCGGTATCTTGTATCTTCCGGTGAAGAGAACCAGTTTCATCTCTTCGGGATTTATCATTAGCCCGTTCTCCTCTGCCCAGTTATAAGTCTCTCTTAATGCTCCACCCAGGATGTCGCATATCGTTTGTAGGTCTTTGCCAGCTGTCAGTACGACATGCGTAGGCGGTAACCCTTATTCTTCTCCTCCTAAGGTCCTTTAAGATCGAGTTCATTACGATCAACAACATATTGCGACATTACCCCTCCTTGTGGCGTACGCCTTGTCGCCCATCTCTTGATCTTGTGATTTCGCTTCTGTACTGAAAGTTCTGCTATTTAGTATACTTATTATCCAGTACGTGATGCTGGGCTCCACGTTAAACTCCTCTCATGCCTCATTTATTGCATTAGTCTTAACAATGTTGAAAGCTCCCTCTATATCAAGAAACGTCCCTAGGGTATATTCCTTGTGCTGGAAGGATTTTTCAATCGCTCCGGCCACTTCATGCAGTGCTTTTTCAACCGATTTACCTTTAAGGTAGGTGTGCTGTGCTGTACAAACCTCGTCTATATTGGTTCGCTGTTTAATATTTAGATCCAAAAGCCTCTCCATTGTCTTCAATAGGTCTTTTGGTGTTGTGTTGCTCGACTTACCCGATTTAGGTATGAAGGCAACTCTCACTTCTCTCCATGCTTCCGGGATATATCCTAGCAATAAACACCCCTGGAAGATGCTCGTCAGTACCTCTGCTATACTGCCTATCGAATTTTGCAGCACGGCTGGTGTGATTCTTATGGGTCGAATGTTTTCACCGCCCATATTACCTTCTCCCTGTTGATTGTGACACTAATAGTATCTTCCATTCGACAAATCCTGACCCCTGGGCACCCTTGTCCTTATTCCAATGGCATCAGCCGCCGGGGAAATGAGTCTTCTTCATCAGTTCTAATGTCTCCTTGCATGATTCTGTCCACGAACCGTTTGGTCTCCTCAGTTTCCTGTAACTGTGACATCTTTGGAAAGAATTTTCCTGAACATTGAGGCTTCGTTCGCGTCCCCTATGGAGCTGAGAAAGTCGACCAATGAGACACATTTTGTCTCCCTCATCTTACATATATAATCATTGGACTGGCGCAGCCGCAATAACGAACTAAAACGCAGAGAAACTTTAAGGAAATAATATTGAGTAAAATTTAGTAGAACTGAATAAATTAAATTTATGTATAAAAAAACTGATAGGCCCAGTCAAGATCCGCGCCGTAGATTTTCCGTGAAAACTTCGGGATAAAATTAGATAAAATAAATAAGTGTTTCTTATTAGTATTTACTTAAATCAATATCATTGAAACAATGGTTATATACAGTAGAACGGTTACAGAATAGTAATGACAAGATTATTCTTTTGCGCTTTTTGTCATTTCTTCTTCCATAGTTATGAAATTTACTCGGCACTGGATATTTTAAGTTTTTCAATTTTATTCGTTTTGGTGCAAGTTTCTTTCTGATTTGCGTTTCATTCAATTCGGTGCTTATATACGACTCATATGCGACGATATCTTAAATTTTTTTTCAATTTTCTATTTAATACCGATTTATACTTAATAGGAATGCCAGTGGCAGTTGGAAATCGAATGCATACTCTAGAAATCAAAAGACTTATGTTTACTTGACCATAAAGAAATAGAATAGAGCAATGTATCCGAAACATTTTATTTTCAAACATCCGTCGACAACAAATTTCAGAAGAAACAGACCTGAACCGACATGCAAGAGTCTGGAACTATTCCTATTAAAATTATTATAACTAGGGGGGCGCCCCCTGCTCGCTACGCTCGCCAACCCCCGTAGTTCGCTACGCTCACTATAATAGCTCGCGCACGGCACTCCATATTTAGTAGCGTTGTAAGCAAAAAGGTGATTTAGTTCAGACTGCAATAGCAATCGTTTAAGCTCATTCACCACGTCAAGGTACACCTTTATTGAATGAGGCCCCACCTATAGCTATAAAAGACCTAGCGGATGCGGATTTAAAAAGATCTTAAAATTTCCTTATAAACAATATTTTTTGTAAAAATTCGATTATTTCCTGCCAAATGACCTTGCTCTGGTGTTTCAGAAATATAGAAACGCAATCCCTCAAACGATTTAACTCTACTGGCTGCAACATATAATTGTCCATGAGAAAAGACAGGTTGTCTGAGTAAGATGCCTACTTTTTGAAATGTTTGTCCCTGAGATTTATTGATTGTCATCGCAAAAGCCAAAATGACGGGAAATTGAGTTCTTTGAAAGGAAAAAGGCAGAAGTGTACCTGAATAATTAAGGTGTATCCGTGGTATCAAAATACGTGTGTTTCGAGCAACTCCTGTTAAAATCTCACAATCTAAACAATTATTGTGCATTTGAACTAAACGCATACGTGTGCCATTGACCAAGCCATGTCCTGTATTTAAATTACGAATGAGTAAAAGTATGCAATTTAGTTTTAAAATTAATTTGTGGGGGGGAAGCCCACTCACATCAACTGAGTTTAAAAATTCGACTGGAAAATTATTTTGCTCTCTATAATCATCACTCAAGATTTTATCGGAACTCAAATATATTCGTTCCTCTCCGGGCAGACTATTAAGAATTTCTGCATTGATGAAAGTGCAGTCTTGGTATTTGGGTGCTAATATAACCGAATTGAGTATATCGTTAGACTGTATGGTTTCAGATACATTGCCATAAGTATCTGCAATCACGGAGTTGCTGCTAACTAAATTAGAAGGAATTTCAATAACGTCTTGTCCGAAATCAGGAAATGTGGGTAAAGTTGCATTACCAAGAGATTTAAGAAATTCAACGAAATCAATTTCATGAGGTAAAGCTCGCATGTTTTTGATCAAAGTTATTTTGTGGAATTTTGAAAATTCGGACCATGAAGTAAGACAATTCTCAATAAGTGATACACGTGTACCGTGAGGTACAACTGGCAAAGTTTGTCGAAAATCTCCACATAGTAAAATAGTCTTACCTCCGAAAAGTTTAGTTGGAGTTCCGCATAAATCGTTTAAAAAACGGTCAATTAATTTGAGAGCATTAAGTGGGCACATTGAGATTTCATCTATGATAATAATAGATGCAGACTTTATAAACTGTGCTTGGGCACTGTTTACAGAGAGGCTTGATACGGAATTCTCTAAAATGGGTATAGGTACTTTGAAAACATTGTGAAGAGTTCGACCTTGAATTAAAAGAGTGGATGCAATACCACTGAAAGCGCACACAATACACTGTAGGTTCAAAGAATTCAATTTGCGAATAATTGCTGTTTGGACAAAAGTCTTACCATGACCAGCATGAGCTGTAAGACAAAAAATATTGCAACCAGTATTACTATTTAAAACTTCCTGCAAAACTAAATCAATAGCGGAACGCTGTTCGGCATTGGCACTTTGGAACATTTCTTCAAACATTGCTTGTTCTCTTTCTGGATCTACATTGACATTTGTTATAATACCTGATAAAGATTGAGGAATTGGAAGGCCTAGCTGTTCACATGACAAATTATGACTGAACAAAATTTCCTCTATAACTAATAAAGCACGGTTATATGAATCGTTTTCTGAAAAATTTCTTAAAAAGTCTTCACACATGAACATTTTGAATTCATTCCACAAATCTAAAGCATTGGCAGGAACGTTCATACCACAAATAATGGCAAATAACTCTCTTAACTGCTGAGGGGACTTAGATTCTTTTGCTTCTAATAAACATTCACGCCACTCCCGATCGTTTGATGCGATACCTCGTGCATGTGCAGCAGCTGAAAATGTGGGGTAAACAATGTTATCAACAGTACGCAAATCCTGAAAACAAATGGGACCTCGAACATGAAGCAAAAGTAATCTCAAATGAAACAGTTCAACATCTTTTGGAGAAACATAAAATAATCTAGCAATAGTACTACCCCCCTTTCTTAGACGTTTTTTCCATTTCTTTTCTTTATCTACCCAAACATAATTTATCGGCATCTCTGTATATAAAAGATTGGAGGAATCAATTTGATTGATTTCAAAGAAAGCAGTTAATTTTGTTCTTCTATGACTTTGAAGAGCTTGCTGAACATTTCCTTCCCTAAAAACTACATTTTGCCGTTGAGGCAAGTGACATTCAAGTCGACCTATATTATGTGACTGGTAATGCATTGGGTACTCATTTATGCGCCAGTAAGCTTCCGTAGATCCAACATAGCGACCGGACAAAAAGCTATCGATTTCATCTATATGAACTTCGCCCTGAACTCCATCACTAACCCTACCGAACTGTAATGAGGCACAGTCGTAACCCTTATAAACATATTTGTATATATATTTTATACTCTTAACTGTGCTACAAACTTCAACATTTAGGTGGCAATCAAATTTTGCTAGAAGATATGGATTGTAAGGGACAACATAACGATTGTCAACAGATTGGCCACGAACGTCGACTGTTCTACCATTATTACGACGCATATAAACAGGATAGCCATTTACGTTAGCCTGAGTTGTATTGGAAAAGTCTTTTGGAAAGCTTTTGCTGCATTTACCATCTCTCATACAAACGAAGTTAGGATTTAATAAACCACATGGACCGTGAATCATATGTTTTTTGACTAAATCATGAAGTTTAGGGTTAACTGAAATATTTGGAATTTCCGCACAAACAAATTTATCGATGTCATTTATTCTGTCAGTAGAATCTAAAGTAAGTAGGATATGAGCGTGTGGCAAACCACGCTTTTGAAATTCAATCGTGTATGTGAGTGCCTTAACTTTTCCGAAAATTTTAGATTTTTCTAGACATTCAATCAATTTTTTCAACTTTGAACGAAAAACACGGACGACAATGTGACGTTGAAAATTCGGACTATCACCAGGCGAAATGTTATTAATAATTTCTGGCCATTTGGGGTTGCATGTCATTGTGATAAAAAGTGAAGGTTTTCCATCATGCTGAACTATTGCCATAGCATCTAAATAATTTTGGTACATATTTCTTGGCGAACCAATAAAAGAAGATGGTAAAACTATTCTACGACCTACCGAATTAACAGAATCATTTGGATGCTGCTGTAAAAAATCTGTTAAGTTATTATATACATCAGCTCGAAGAGTGGCTTGATTTTGTCGAATAAAGTGCAAACGGCTTCCTTCTATACGGACATAGATGTCTACAATCCATTGCAGAAACAATTTCTGTGAAGAATGAAGAATACTGAATTCATCTCGAATGGCCAGTCGAAATGACGCATATTGCAGCATTGTAATCTTGTTTTGTGGAGCAGGAGCAGCAGAAGTAGATCTTATTGAATGTTTCAAATTCACGTGCCATCCAGTGTCACCATTGGGAAATAATAAGGGATAAGCTAATGGATCTAATGAAGGATCTAGGACCGAAACACTGTGAACGGAATTTGAATTTTTTGAAAAAGTAATCATATTTCGCTCAAAAGGGGGCTCCCCGTTAACACTTTTGAAAATGGTTGCAACATCCGTTTGAATTGCTTCATTGTAACGCCGCATATCTAAATCCTGATTAACTCTGATTACCATACTGACTTCAGCAGCATTGTTTTGAGGTTGCTGACAATATTCAGACATTGTTTTGAATGAGCGGATAGAAGGGTTGACCCGTTGTAACTGCTCTTCTAAAGAACGCATAATTCCTAAATCACATCTAACATTACTTCTATCACTCATTCTGTACTCAAGAGCAGTCTCCACATCATAAAAGTAAAGTTGCGCATAACATGGTATACGATTGGGCAAATTTTGCACAGCGCCAATACGATGATAAAATACGTTATGTATTTTGAAATGATAGACGCCGTTTAAAACATTCTCATCTAACTGTGCCTCTGAGCTAACCATAGGAAATGACGCGTTATAAGAACGAATATTTGCTAGATAGTTCTGAGCACGTTTTTTGTTCGCAATATTAGTAGAATTCACATCCTTCAACAAATTTTCAAAAAAGCTATTGGGCGTCAATACTGGCAAAACTACCTTTCCCTTATGACAACAGAGAGCAAAAGCATTATTTTCACGACCTGTAATTTCTAATTGAAAATGCCTAGCTGAACAAAAAGAGCAACGAAAGGTCATATTTCCTAAGTTGAACGAATTAAAGTTCCTTGGAGGCATATTTAGTGCACACTTATAAGATTCTTGCAATTCAACTAAACTGTTTTCATCAATTAAATTATTAGTTATAACTCTGTCTGCCCCTACCGAGATTCTACGCCTTTGTCTACGTCCACTATTGCCTGTTAACGATTGGGGACGCGGCATTTTAAAACAACAAATATAAATAAACAAACGAATAATATAAATAAACAAATGAAAAAGGAAATAATTAGAAGAAAACCTAATATGCAACAATTATAAATTGAAATAAAAACTGCACTCACGAAAATCCACTTAACCAAAATTCACTCACAATATTCTTTTTCAAATGCACTCACAATATATATTTAATTTATGATTATTATTATGAACACAATTTCCTTAATGATTTTGTCAATAAATCGACAGTTTATTTAGTTTATAGTCTTTTAAATAAATTTTTAAAAGAATTTGGTAAAACCAACGGTTAGTTAGCATTGACAATACTTCAAGCTTTGGATGACAGATTTGTGAGAAATAACGGATCTTTGAAGATTGTAAGGAGTTGCCATATCCTCAGTGTTCTAAATTTAATTTAGGTCTAGTAATTAGTAGTAGTTAGTAGTAATTAGTATTCATGAAATTGAAATAATTTTTTATTCCAATAGCAATTTAATTTTCGTTTTTATGTGCAGCATGATTGATCCATTCCATATGTTTCGATTTTCGAGAAAACTTGGCCCGTGCCATTTATTGAAGACACGAACCAGAACGATTACACCACATTACACCGTGTCTGACCAAATGACTGCATTCTTGCAGATATAAACTTTTTTGATTAGTAATTAGTAATTAGTATTCATGAAATTGAAATAATTTTTATTTCAATAACAATTTATTTTATTTTTTTATGTGAAACATGATTGATCCATTCCATATGTTTCGATATTCGACATACTTAGCCCGTGCCATTTATTGAAGACACGAACCAGAACGATTACACCACATTACACCGTGTCTGACCAAACGACTGCATTCTTGCAGACAACAACTTTTTTGATAAGTAATTAGTAATTAGTATTCATGAAATTGAAATAATTTTTATTTCAATAACAATTTATTTTATTTTTTTATGTGAAACATGATTGATCCATTCCATATGTTTCGATATTCGACATACTTAGCCCGTGCCATTTATTGAAGACACGAACCAGAACGATTACACCACATTACACCGTGTCTGACCAAATGACTGCATTCTTGCAGACAACAACTTTTTTGATTAGTAATTAGTAATTAGTATTCATGAAATTGAAATAATTTTTATTTCAATAACAATTTATTTTATTTTTTTATGTGAAACATGATTGATCCATTCCATATGTTTCGATATTCGACATACTTAGCCCGTGCCAATTATTGAAGACACGAACCAGAACGATTACACCACATTACACCGTGTCTGACCAAATGACTGCATTCTTGCAGACAACAACTTTTTTGTTTAGTAATTAGTAATTAGTTTTCATGAAATTGAAATAATTTTTATTTCAATAACAATTTATTTTATTTTTTTATGTGAAACATAATTGATCCATTCCATATGTTTCGATATTCGACATACTTAGCCCGTGCCATTTATTGAAGACACGAACCAGAACGATTACACCACATTACACCGTGTCTGACCAAATGACTGCATTCTTGCAGACAACAACTTTTTTGATTAGTAATTAGTAATTAGTATTCATGAAATTGAAATAATTTTTATTTCAATAACAATTTATTTTATTTTTTTATGTGAAACATGATTGATCCACTCCATATGTTTCGATATTCGACATACTTAGCCCGTGCCAATTATTGAAGACACGAACCAGAACGATTACACCACATTACACCGTTTCTGACCATATGACTGCATTCTTGCAGACAAAAACAAAGCCAATCAAAATATGGCTGCATTTGCGATAAATATGACCTATCCCACATTATCATTGCAATACCTGATGGGTTTGATTAAAAAAAAATCACCTATTTTGCATAAAAGATAGATTCTTCAATCAAACCTATCATCTATGGCAATGATAATGTAAGATCTGTGGCTATATCAATAGCCAATGATGCCATTTGTGCATAATTTTGGTTTGTGTCTGGAGGAATCCAAAGTTATATCAGTTGTCTGAGGTTTCATTTATTGCGGACACACACCGAAATTATGAGTATATGATTGCATTCTTCCAGGCACCGGAAATGTTCTTCCAGGCAATGTTATTTCATGTGGTTTTCGATTGGACACAAACTTTAAACAATTTCTAAATCAATTTTGTTGATCTAGATCAAAACATCATATTCGATTGGGTAGGAAAATTGATTTGTATTTTGATCTAGATCTTTTTTTTCAAGATCTTTATTTATTCTCAGACTGATATACGTCAAAACTGTAGTATGAATTGTAGTGGTAATAAGATTGTCAGATACGCAATATTCGGGGTGATTCTGGCTTTCGTTAAGTTAACAGATTTCTGTAAGTTAAAAGATTTGGTTTCTAACAGAATTCGTTAAGTTGGTATTCTGGCCAAAATTTACTCTCAAATCTGTTACGAAACCGGGTTTGTTCCAAATCTGTCAACTTTCTTAACAAAAAACCTGTTACGATTAAGTTGAACAATTTCGGGCATGTTACGGTAAACGATTTTTAACAAAAATCTGTTAACTTTTGGCACCCAGAATACCAATTTTGACCGTAAACCGCATTTAAACTTTACGAACTTCAACAACAAAATACATGGGCTGTCAAATTAACGGAATCTGTTAAGTGCGCACAGAATTGCCCCGATTAACGGCAAATGCTTGATTGTTTTCGTCTTTCCTAGAACAATGCAATCATGCTTGATTGTTTTGGTGTGCGTTCCCACTACGTGCACGTGCTGGTTTTCCTAAAAATCAAACATTTATTGGGTACACAAACCACAACAAACCAAATATGACATAGATGACAGGTTTGATTTAAAAGAATACAACCATTTGGCAGAAACGGTATATTATTCACTCAAACGTATCATCTATGGCAATCATAATGTGAGATAACTAATATGCAGCCATATGCTGATCGTTTTGGTTTGTGTCCCCAATTTATGACTGATCTTTTTGGTTAGATTTTCGACTAATTTCGTACTTGCCATTTATTAGGGACACAAACCAAAAATCATCATATGGTTGCATATTTTCAGGTAAAAAGCAAACCAATACCACACATACATTCTTCCCAAAAGCATCATCTACGCTATACGTGTGCTTAATTCACACATACTATCCCATTGAATTTTTTAATTTCAATTTAAAATTAAACTAATTTATAATTAAATTTAAGAAAAAAAATTAGGTGATGCACATAGAGAAAAAACTAATCTTTCGAATGGTATAATTTTTATCCTGGTAAGTCCACCTGGTTTCCTGTAAAAGGGATAACAAAAAAACGTGTCGCCTATTTATATATAGATAATTAGAATTGAAAATAGAAGTGCAACAAATTGAAAAAGTAATGTTTAACTAAGATCACATAGTACCTTGAATCGTGAAATTAAACACATTTGTGAAAAAAGCCAATAAGATTCTTTAACCTCGCCTTCGATTAACTATTAACATCGACTACAAATATTTTCTGGCTTTCTAAGAAAGAAACAATACAGGGAAAGTAGAGTGGATAAACAAATTTGATACAATTTCAAAATCTCAAATAACTTATCATTTTTGAAAATTGAATTTGTCAGATATAAATCATTGCACTCAGGCGAAACATTCTGTAGAGCACACTTCTCATTTATAAAAATTATTGAAGGATCAATGTAATTTCAAATCTACTTTAATTTAATAAACTCAATGATTTGGTCTTTTAGTATACCGACTTCCGTGCGAGGCGAAACACTGTCGCCTAGTAATTTTTCAAAAATTTCTTTCCATCATTCGTCACATTGGATATAACGTGCACTAATTCCTTTCGGGAACAATATTCTTTTACATAAAAACAAAATAGCACATGAAAATAATAGCTTTGCGAAAATTGTAATTGAACACATGCATATATGGTTACGGCCATAGAAAAATTGCAGACGATTAGCAGTAAGGTATTTGGTGTTGATCATTTAGATTTGCTGTTTGTTATCGATCAAAAAGGTCACGGACCACTGCACGGTAGCCTCATCCGATAGGTACCGTAACCATTCTTTCAGTAAACTATTCATTCTAGGAAAACGTGCACACCAGACTTCTGATAGTATGAGATCCATTCACTCTTGAGGATAATTAAAATCGAAAATTCAATCATGTTACGGTAGCAGATGAAATGTCAAAGTTTGCCTGCTTTTAAGAGGTTCCCAATATGGAATTAATGGCCGAAAACTTCTTTATAAACAATATTATTTGTGAAAACTCTATGGTCGTTAGACAAATGGCCCTGATCGGAAGTATGTGTTATATAACATCGCAATCCATGAAAGGAGCGAACTCTACCGGCATCAACATTTAATTTTCCGTGAGTAAATACCGGTTGTCGTAGTAAAATGCCATCTTTTTGGAATGATTGCCCCTGCGACTTATTGATGGTCATTGCAAAAGCTGGAATCACTTGGAACTGGGTACGTTGAAATGAAAAGGGTAAAAGTGTGCCAGAGTGTGTTAATTGAATACGTGGAATTAAGATTCTTATGTAACGTGCAACACCTGTCAAAACTTGGCAATCAATGGAATTTCTATGCATTTGTTTTACACGCAATTGTGTCCCATTTACCAATGCATTCTTTGTATTTAAAGTACGTAACATATTGATAACACAATACAATTCTCTTTTAATACTAGCTTATGTGGCGGCAACCGCTAACAGTGAGTGAATTTAAAAATTCAACTGGATAATTGTTTTGTTCCTCTTCATCATCAAAAATAATTTTATCAAAACTGAAGTACGCTTTTTCTTCTCCTTGCATACGACCAATTATTTCAGAATTAAACGTGCAATCATCATTTCTCGGGGCTAATATGACGGAATCCAAGAGTTCAGAAGATAAAATAGTTTCTGAGATATCGCCAAACATATCTTGTATAACATTCTCAGGAGAAGAATACAAATGCATTGGAATTTCAATAATACTATCATTAAATTTTGAGAAAGTTGTCCGACCACCTCCACCATTTGATTTAAGAAAATCAACAAATTCAAGTTCATGAGGGAGAGCTCTCATATTTTGTGTTAAATTAACGTGATGAAAAGTAGAAAATTCAGGCCAAGATGTAATAGAACTCTCAATAATGGTAACACGTGATCGTGAGGAACTACAGGTTAAATTTGGCGCGGGTCACAAGATAGGAAAATAGTTTAACCTCCAAATAATTTGTTTCTATTTGCATTTACACTCAAGTCTCTCAACAGCCTCTCAATCAATTTCATTCCATGAAGTGGGCACATAAATGCTTCATCAATAAGAATCAATGCAGCTGAATGAATGTAATGGCCTTGAGCACTGTTAGCAGTAACATTTGACACTGAATTTTCTAAGATCGGAATAGGTAACTTAAAAACATTATGCAAAGTTCGGCCACCAATCAAGAGAGCAGAGGCTATACCACTGATGGCGGTGGCTATACATCGAAGATTTAAAAAGTTTAATTTATGAATGATTGCTGTTTGGACAAACGTTTTTCCACAACCCGCATGCGCCGTCAAACAAAAAACATTGCTACCAGTATCGTGATGTAATACTTCGCGTAAAATTCTATCAATTATATTGCGTTGTTCACTATTGGCTCTCTCATACATTTCACTTAAAAGGAACGCTGCATCATCTGGATCGAAATGGTCTCAGTCTACGTTAGCAGACACATAAGTCGGGTTTGGTAGGCCAAGTTGTTGATATGAAAGATTATGTGTCAGAAGGATATCCTCTATCTCCAAAAGGTTTCGATTATAAGAAATGTCTACACTGCAATCGCTTAGAAAATCTTCAGTCATAAACATTTTAAATTCATTACATAGAGCCGTTCCATTCCATAGATTCCATTTGCTGGAATATTCGAACCACAAACAAATCCAAATAATTGTCGCAATTGTCGAGGTGATTTTGTTTCCTTCGCTTCATTTAAACATTCACGCCATTCACTATCATTACATGCAATACCACGTGCGTGACATGCATCAACAAATGTTAAATGATTAATAGAATCATACGTACGTAAATCGTCAAAGGACTGTGGACCACGAACATGCAATAAAAGTAAACGTAGGCGATATAATTCAATATCTTTTGGTGATACAACGTATAATCGTGAAATGATTTTATCGCCGCCACGTTTTCTCCTGGTCCAACATTTCCGTGAATCATTCCCCACATAATCAATAGTTCGAAAGATCATTCCTATCAATTCAAAAAATGCCAATAATTTTGTCCTTGAACGATTTGCAACTGCTTGGCGCTCGGTTCTTTCTCTGCAAACGATATTCTGACGATTTGGCAAGTGACAGTCAAGACGTATAATCGTATGCGATTGAAAGTGGAATGAATATTCAAATATACGCCAGCCAGCCTCAGTGGAACCAACAAATCATCCATTAAGCAAATTTTGAATTTCATCCATCTGAATACCACCATTAGCCTCACCATTCACAACTCCAAACTCTAGTGATGCACAATAATACCCTTTGTACACATACTTGTATATATACTTAACACTCTTGACAGTAGTACAAACTTCGACATTCAAATGACAATCGAACTTTGCCAGAACATATGGATTATAAGGAACGACGTATCGATTGTCAACTGAATGTCCACTTACATCAATGTTTGCACCGTTAGTACGTCGTTTATAAACAGGGTAACCATTTACACTATCCCGCGTATTATCACAAAAGTCTTTCGGAAAATTTTTCAGGCACTTTCCATCTCTCATGCACACTGAATTTGGATTTAATAAACCACATGGTCCATGAACCATGTGCTGTTTAACTTATTTATGCTATTTATTTATGACAAACTGATCGATGCTAGCTGTTCCATCAATTTCATCGTCACTATTCAATGTTATCAGCACAAGTGCATGGGGAGACCACGTTTTTGAAATTCAATAGTATAGATTAATGCTTCTACTTTACCAAAAATTTGCCTTTTCAATATTGAATCGATAAGTTCTCTGAGTTTGGATTTGAAGACATGGACAACAACATCAGGACGAAAATTGGCGTTAGCTTCACCAAGAACCTCAACAATTTCTGGCCAACCTGGGTTACATGTCATGGTCACAAACAACGACGGCTTGCCGAAATGTTATACGATAGACATCGCATCTAAATAATTTTGAAACATATTTCTAGGTGAGCCAGTGAAAGATGATGGTAAAATTATTTTACGGCCCACTCCATGGACACCATTAGCACCGTTTGGATTTTGTTGAACAAAGTCAGTCAAATTATTATACAATTTGGCACGAAGTGCTACCTGATTTTGACGTATGAAATGAAGTCTGGTACCTTCGATTCGAACATACATATCGACCACCCACTGAAGGAATAATTTTGTAAGCATTGTAATTTTGTTGCGTGAAAGAGTAGAAGAAGTAGAGGGTGTGTTGTGTGCCATGTTTACATGCCAGTATCACCGTTTGGGAATAGAAGTGGATAACCCAAAGGATCTAATGAAGAATCTAGTACAGAAATGCTGCGAGCTGAATCAGACAATTTTGAAAATACAACCATTTCGGACGGGGGTTCGCCGTCATCATTCTTGAAAATAGCAGCGACATCAGTTTGTACAGCATCATTGAAACGTCGAAGATCGGTATTCCGATTGACTTTAATAACTATAATAACCGTCTGCAGCTGAATTTTCCGGTTGTTGACAAAATTCAGCCATTGATCTGAATGAGCGAATAAAATTATTCACACGATCTAATTCAACACCCAATTCACGCATTAAATCAACATGACATCCCTGATTCGCACTCACACGCATTCTATGTTGAACTGCAGTATCAACATCAAAAAAGTAAACCTGTGCATAGATTGGTGGATGACCATAATTTGGAGTCAATGCACCAGCGCGATGATAAAAAATATCGTGAATCTTAAAATGGTATACACCATTCAAAGCGGTATCAGACAACTTAGCTTCAGAACTAACCATTGCAAATGAGGAATTGTAGAACGAATATTTTGAAAATAATTTTTCGAACGACTTTTAACAGCAACGTCAGAAGAGTAGAGTCCTTCACAAAGGCTCTGGAAAATCTATTGTGAGTTAGGATAGGTAAATTGACTTTGCATTTATGGCAACATGATGTAAACGCCTGCGTGTTACGTAGAGCAACTTCCGATTGAAAATGCTTAGCACCACAAAGTGAACAACACAAATTTAAAGAGCCACATTTATGAGATACAAAATCACTGATTGGATAAGCCAACGAAATTTTATATGAATCCACTAAATTTTGAGGATCACTTTCATTTGACGTATTTACAATTACACTTCTCAGTGATCTCATACTATCCCTTCTATTACGCCGCTCCACACTGCCGGATACCCTCACTCGGCGAGGCATCGTGAACTGAAAATAAAACCAAAAAATTACGTAGCTGAAATAGATGAAACTAATAAATTGCGTTGAAAGCAAAAATCCAATAGTTTTTTCACCAAAATTTTACTTCGTTAAAACGTTTTTCAATTTGTTTTGAGAAAAACCGCACAAAGTTGAAAGTACACAAAATGATGATCACCAAAATTAAACAGTTTTAAAAAAATTTGTTAAAATTTCAAAATTCCGACCACAATAAAAGAACAATTGGAATTAATAATTTTGGATATATGCACTTCCAAAACATATGGAATTCCACCATCGTGTTATTGCATTGATCTCGCTCTGATAGGAGCATGAGCGAAAGAATATTGTTGAAGAGAGAAATCGACAATTTCTTTTTCTCATGGTCCTATCAGAGCGTGAGCGTGAGGAAAAGAAATTTTCCATTTACACACTCCAGAATCATTTGTATGTAGGTATTATTTTGGGATGTGTAATTCTTTTGCTCATGCTCTTATCAGAGCGTGAGCAATGCATATGCGGGAGTGTGAGCCTTATGGATGTATCACCTTTGGCTGTATGAGTGTATAATTCCTCTTATTCGCGCTCTCGAATATGCATTGCTCACGCTCTCATAAGAGCATGAGCAAACGAACTACGCACCCCAAACATACATCATCATATGTCTCTGGGGTGCCCGACTTTTCTTATCAGCGCGAGTGAGAGGAAGAGAAATGGTTTCCTTACTTAGTCCAACAGTGTGAACAGATAAAGCAGAATCCTTCTATATATACAAAGAATATTCATTTCGATTCGATTCGAGTCTCATTACTAATTCAAATAGACGAATTCTACTATGTCTGGTCACACTGTTGGACTGTGTAAGGAAACAATTTCTCTTCCTCTCACTCGCGCATACGCAATAAACTCGCGCTGATAAGAAAAGAAATTGTCCAATCACGCACCCCAGAGCCATATGTTGACATTATCTTTGGGGTGCGTAGCTCATTGTACCAATGCAAATATACCAATGCATATTTGGGAGAGAGAATAAGAGGAATTATCCACTTACACAGCCAAAGAGCATGAAACAAAGAATTACGCACGCCAATGGCACATCTATATGTATATGGCTCAAACCCACGCATATAATTTCACACCCTCTGATAAAAGCATGAGCAAAAGAATTTGTATGACCAGAGTTAACAGAAACCTGTGATTTTAGAAAATTTTAGCATTATAACATTAAACTGCAGCACAAAATTGGTAGCATTCGGTCTTTAATAACATATTTGAAAATCGGGATATAATTTTATTTAGTAATATATTTGAACAAATGCATTTTCTTGATCCGTAAAATATTATTTACGAAGAATTCGGATTTTTTAGTTTCAAAATTTCCCATTCCGGTACTTGAGCCTGACATGTAAAAAAATTGACACCAGGAGGAATCGGGAGGAAGTTCTGGTAGCACAACACTAAAACCTTTTGAATCAATATTCCCTCAAATGAATAACTTGAAAACCGACCTACTGAACAAATTTATGAATGAGCACGTTTCGGAAATCCTCCATGTCAAACAGCCAGCAAGAGACCAGGATGGATGCGTAAAAATATATGATCAACATGGCCAAAACTCAACGCTCCTTTATCAAAAAACACCGACAAACCCGAGAAAGATGATAATTGAAAAACTAAAATCAGAAAGTATCAAAACCACTATCAGAAAGATTTGCAGAATTTAACAGATTTTGCCCGAACATCTAGCATAAAGTTGAATCTTAATCTGGTCACACTGAAAGGAATTTCACACCACACACGCACATGCTTTGCACATGCTCATGCAAAAGAAATTGTCGATTTCTCTCTTCGACAATACTCTCTTGCACATGCTATTATAAATCCGTGGTCAATGCAACAACAAATGCATTGATATTATTTTTATTAATTACGGGTAGACTACTTGACCAATTTTTCTGCACCTCTCCGGCAACATATCTTTTAAATTGTGCATTTTTGACAAAATCGGACATGTAGTTTGCCCGTAAGATGGGTCACAAAATTTGTGTTTGCGTATTAATTATAGTATAGATATTTTGGCGAATATTTCTATTATTTCACTTGAGGTCCTGGTAGTTACTCTCAAACTTCACTTCAAAAGAAATAACACATGAAACAAATAGATTAAAAAAAATTTTTTATTCATTATGTGAAAATTAAAGTTATAACAAAGACTGATGATGGAAAAGTCAGAGGCAACAAAATATGGCTCATTCAATCGCAAAATCAACTCTAACTAAAAGATTTTCGAGTTTTTTTGAGAAATTAGGGCATTTTTTAATCGATAATTCAGATCCTGAATTTTCTACCAGTGAAGCGTACGCCGAAACAGACGAAGATTCCAACGCAAACAAGGACAACGAAGAAAGAACAGACAACGAAACGGAAAAATATTGGGAGGAGAAATCAGTATTGATGTCAGAAAATCAAGAATACCTAAAAATAACACAAAAAGGCAATCAAATTGAAGAAAAAATAGAAACAGAAGTAATACAACAGACAACAGTGGAAGAAAATAACCAAAACCGGCGAATTTGTACCTGTCTCGAAGAGTTGTTCCAGGTCACTAAACACTTCCGCTGTGGGCATTACTTCCCCTGTGCTTGTATGTTGTAACATGTATTCAGATAGTTTTGCCTGACGTCGGTTATGTTCCCTGGCTTCTCCGTTCAGGTTTTTCAGGTTTTTTTTCACCCCCCATAAAAGTTTTACTTTGGAAATCTCGGGTGTTTTCCTCCCTGGTGTGGCTACGCTCAAGGTTCGTTTTACCAGCTGCTGTTACGTCCACAGAATGGACGTCATCCATACTTCGGTTTTGGTTTTCCTCGAATTAAATAACTGTTCCTTGCCCATTACCTGTGGGCACGAGAACGAGCTTCTTTGCGGGCCCTCGATGTTACAATGTCTGGACAGGATGTGTCCTATGATGGTCCCCTTTGAGGAAACTTCCCCTGAAATCGTGTTGAGTATGACAATCTTTTCCTGTTTATGTCTTTTTTCATTGATTCATTAATATCTCCCTGCTTTTTTTTTTTTTTTTTTTTTTTAAGTTCGTAAAGCCCATCGCTGAAAAGGCATTGGGGTTGAAAGCGGTGGATAAACCCATGAACTAGGTTCCTAGTCAGCCAAATTAATAAATTGGTCCATCCTCAGTGACGCAATTACCTAAGAATATCACATAGGAAGAATACCGCGCCCGGAACTTAGCCAGATGAAAGACCGCACGGCCATTCCCTCAGCCCGACGTTCGTATCCCAAAACACTGCACGGGAAAAGAGGAAGTCCATCGTCGCCTGCTATTGGCCGTAGGGCTTTATGAAATTTATTTCGGCTCCTGTGTCCACTATGAACTTATTCCTGCTTCTTCTCTTAATATTTAGGAGTACACTTACTATGTGGATATCGGGACATGTTTCACACCGATTTTCTGTTTCTCTTAGCGACGACTCGCGGTGTGCCCGGTCGTATCTTCGCAATTTTCCGTTTGTAGGTTTACTTCTTGTTTTTATAGCTGCAACCGTTCCCATCTCCCCTTAAATAACACCGGTCTTTCGCATGTCAACCATCCAAAAAGAAGTTGCATTTCTCGTTTGCTGTGTTCGCGGTGGCGCCCTCTATATCCATTTGAAGCTAGGTTTTATTGATTTCTGCCGTGCGCGTGACAGTTTTGAATCGTGTGGCCATATGTCTTACAACTCGCGCAGAATGGCGTCATTTGCTTCGTATGACATTCAGCTATCACGTTTCCTGCTCTTCCACACAAATGACATCTTATCTGACGTTTATCTTGTTGCTCCCGGGGTGTATCTTGTATGAGTTGGTTTTCTTCAGCTTCCGGCTGAATTGGGGTTTGTGGAACTTATTCTACTTTTATTCGCCGGTTTCGTGGATTCTCTACCATTGTTTTTTTTTTTGTTGGCACTCCAATAACTCGGTCACTATTGCACATTACATTCGATTATCTTAAAGTTACCGTATCAGGGCGATCGAGTCAATTATAGGTGTGCACAGCTCTTACAAATTAATTAATTATGAGGAAACATTTAAAACGTTTAGTTTAGGAGATTAAATGAATAAGTCAACTTAGTAATTATAAGTATTATAAGAAAAACAAGAGTTTGAGAAAGTATTTCAAAGAAAGTTTCAGAGCTAATATTACTAATTGCAAATATAAAATATACAATGAACTAAATTTTTCAGATGATCATCAGTTCAGATTCAAGGTTAACGTTATTAGCAACATATTGTACCCCTCAGATGTTTACGAAATTGATGCAGGCCATTGGAGAAAATTTCAGTGCTGTTAGTAGACGCATATGGTCTTTGCCCTCATCATTCGATTCAACGGCGCTGAGTGTCCGAGATTGGTACCAGATGTTAAGGGCGCAAACACAGTCAAGTTGCGATGACGACTAAGCTGAGAGTGCTGAGGTACTGATATACGAATCTAACCCAGGAGGCATGGTACGTCGAGTTGGCCGTTGATTATTTTGTGCAGAACTACTTGATCGGCTATCTTTCTTCGGCTTTCTAAGGACATCATGCTGAAGTGAGGAAGTCTGTCGGAGTAATCAGCTTCTTGTGGACAAATGTTTGATTTGAATCGAAGGAACCTGATGAAACTTTTCTGAATTCGTTCTATTCGTTCGATTTGAATTCGATAACTAGGATTCCACACTGGAGACGCGTAGTCCTAGATGCTCCTAACCAAGGTGTTAAAGAGTACTTTTAGTGCCACAATGGTTCTGAAGTCCTTGCAAGTTCGTTTAACGGACCCCAGCATTCTAGCTGCTCCAGCAACAATGGTGTCGATGTGTAGCTTGCATATGAGAATGCTGTCAAGATAGACACCTAAATCGCAGATCATATTCACCTTCTGCAGTGCTGTTTCAGCCATGCGACCATGATCCACCTACCATAGAGGATGACTGTAGCAGATTACGTTTTTTTGTAAATATGATCTGGTAACATTTTTCGGCGTTTAGTGTCATCCGGTTTTTTATGCACCGATTTTGTAAGGAATCAATGTCTTCTTGAAGAAGGAGTATGTTTCTATGTGATTCTATTACTCTTTATAATTTTAAGTCATCCGCAAAAATGTAACACACGCTATGCCCCATACTATCAACTCTGTCATTGATAAATATGATATGTTAAATAAAATCGGACCCAAATGAGATCCTTGGGGAACGCCAGACGTGGAACAATATCACGGGGAATGATGTCCCTTTACTCTTTGCGTTCTATCCGTTAAATAGGATTCAAACCACGATAAATGCTGTCCGAATATGCCTCCAATTTACATCTTTTGCAGCAAAATCTTATGGTCTACTTTGTCAAATGTGCTGCTGAAATCGGTGTAAATGTAGTCAAGTTGCTTGCGAGAGTCCACAGCTCTACTTAGGTTAGTGACGTCTTCAACTAAGTTGGTCGTAGTGGATTTATTAAAGCGAAAACCATGTTGCTGGGCAGCTAAGACTATTCTGAAGTGTGACATCAGGATAGGGATAAGAAGGGATTCAAAACCTTTTGGAAACACTGATAAAATTGATATTGGACGGTAATTCACGATGCTGTCTGCCTCCCTCTTTTTGAAGATAGGAATAACGTTCGCTATTTGCCACACCGACGGAAATTTAGATGTTAAAAATAATTTGAAGAGGTACTGCTAAGCTTTCCGCACAATTTTTGACAAACAATGGAGGAAGGCCATCTGGTCCGGGATCTTTGCAAACGTTAAGGGTAGGCATTGGCATTGCATCTCATGATATTTGATTAGATGAAAAATAGGTGGCAAAAGGTTCGCAAATGTCATCGATGGTATGTCAGAGTAGTTAGATTTCTTAGCATTCACGAAAGACCAGAATAGTTTGGGATTGAGAGCTATCCACTTCTCAACGGTCTCCAAGTAATTCTTGCAGCTGGTTTTGATCATCACATTGGCTCTCTGACCTAACAGTCTGTATTCGAACTTGTCGCGGGGATTGTGGTACCTTCTAAAACGTTTCCTAATTGTTTCCCTCTCGTTCAGTAGTCTTATTAGGGCATTTGGAAACCATATAGGGTATTGACCGAGCAATAATTGGGTATTCGGGACAGTATCGTTCGTGATGTTTTTGAGATGCTTTTTTAAAACTTCTACCATAGCATTGACTTCGCGACATTCAGCAAAGCATATCTTCCAGTGAATTTGGTTTAATCTATCGTAAATTAGCATATAATTTGTTCTCCGGGAGTTGAGTTTAGTAGTATTTTGAAAGTATTGTAAATTCGATGTCTTGTCTCTGAGATGCATGATTTTATGGAGACTGATATCTCAGCTGACATAACATCTCGTATCTCGTGGCAGATAGTTTCAAGTAACTCATCGGTGAAGGGGTTTGCATAACTGGTCCCTGCAGAGCTATCCTCACGTGGCCGTTTCTGGTTGAGTGTTCCCGTTCGCGTATCAGTGAGAACCGCCTTAGGCGGAGTACGTCCGATCTTGACATACTACTATTAATTATTTATAAGAATCTGCACAATATTTCAAAATTAAATTCTCTGCTCCGTTGCTAAAAAACGCGTTCGTTGTTCCTAACTGAAACTTTGTTCAAAACTCTTTGAGTCTGGTTTTATAGTTAAGTTTTCAAATTTCGTTCATTGCTCCTAACTGAAATTTGTTCGAACTACATGAGTCTGGTTTTATTGTTCACTTTTCAAGATTTACTGATTTACTTTTCGCTTTTCAAAGTTTACTGTTCACATCTTTAAAGAAAATCTATGTTAAAGAAATTTATTGTAATTTGGATTTGTTTGCCATTGCAGAGAACTCTAAAAGAGCTATTAAGACCAATTGCATATTTGCCAATAAACACATTTGCCGAAATATAAGTAAAAATCGGCATTAAATGGAAAACTGAGAAAAATTGAAAGTATCCTTTTATACGTGTCATAAATATGCGCGGAATTGAATAAAACGCAAATCAGAGAAAGCTTGCATCAAAACGAATTCCACAAACCTAAAATTCCCAGTGCTGATCAAGTGTCAGTGCTACGGCAGCAATGAAGAAGAAATGGAAAGACGGCGTTAAATAAGAAACTTTTGATTTATCTTTTCTGCCACCGTGCCACTCTATACAACCATTGTATTAAAGAGATTGATTTTAGTACATACTAATTAAAAACACTTATTATAATATTATGCCGAAGATTTCACGGAAAATCTACGGCGCGGACCTTGACCGGGCCTTTTGTTTTTTTTTTTATTTCTTAAAGAAGGAACTTTGTAACTATGTGGTTTTTTATATCAATGTGTCACTTCAATTCATATTTTATGATTGTATATTTATTAATTCTTATATATTTAATAATGCTGAATTATTTATCTCCTTTTGGTCATTAAATAGATTCCCAGAATTTTTCACTTCATTTATTTCTAGAGATTCCAACATATTCAGTTTGTACCATTTTTTTTCTATATGTAGTATTTCAAAAGTCCTCGTTAAATAATTATGTGTTTTTCTTCTAATAATTGTTTACAATAATTTTAATAATGCTTATTATGTTTGTAACTTGTTCTTTTATTCTTGTTTTAAAATTACGACCGGTTTGGCCTATTTAAACTTTATCACAAGAACCAGAATATAACTTATATACTCCTGATTTATTTGCTTTGGCTATTTTAGTTTTATTATCTATATATAAATAGGCGACACGTGTTTTTGTTATCCCTTTTACAGGAAACCGGGTGGAATTACCAGCATAAAAATTATACCATTCGAAAGATTAGTTTTTCCTCTATGTGCACCACCTAATTTTTTTCTTAAATTTAATTATAAATTAGTTTACTAGTACTAAATTAGTCGAAAATCAAACCAAATGGATCAATCTTTTACCGGTGACACAAACCAAAAGAATTAACATATAATTGCATTCCTCTACGAAAAAGTTAAAATATAGAACATACTTATTTAACATTATCATTTGCATAGATCATACGTTCGACTGAATAAACAACCACTTATGCCAAATACGTGCATTCTTTTCACTCAAACCTAATATCTATGCCTATGATAATGTGAGGGGCAAATGCAGCCATATCACAGACAATATTCACATGTTCATTCCTTCGTTTTTTGCCTGGAAGAAGGCAACCGTTGGCTAATAAAATTGCATTCTTCCAGACAAAAGCCAAAACAATGAACATATGGCCACGGACAATAATATGGATGCATTACCACGGACAAATTTAAAGCCATCGTTTACTTATGCCATTGTTTTTTTGCTAATTTGATAAAAATATATGCAAATTTTATTTCAAAAAATATGGAAAATCACAATTTTAAAGTTATTTCTAGAAAACGCGAAGTTATCTTTCACGAATATTTATGGAAAGCGAACGAAAGTCTGAATTTTATCATGTGTCCCAACTTTTGTATGGACCCACATTTAAAACATAATTTAGAGAAATACGATATATGGCCAAAAGTTGGGAAATGTAAAAATAAAAGGGGTTGGTCGTACCCCCTAGAATGCTTGATTTAGCCGCTACGAGCAAAAAACTGTTTAAAATTGAAAATCTGAAATTATATCATATTTCCAAACTTTTGTCTGCTCGCCCTTAAAACCTCAATTTAGAGAAAAAAGAAAAGGTGGGAAATGAAGGTTGGTACGTTTGTACGGAAATTCCAGATATATTTTTGTTACAATATACAATGCATTTCCCACAACTTCATAATTTAGTTAAGAACCACATGATCCACGGTTCATCCTGTATCCCCGTCTGTATCAGAGATGGTAAATGCAGCAAAAGCTTTTCTAAGGACTTTTACAATACAACTCAGGGCAATGTTAGATGCGCCGTGTTAATGGTATAACAGTTGACTTTCGTGGCCACTCTGTGGACAACCGTTATGCTGTTCCTTAAAATCCATATCTTTTAGCGAAATTTGATTGCTACTTAAATGTGGAAGTTCTTGGCATAGTTAAGGGCCTAAAATATATGCACAAATATGTTAACAAGGGATACGACTGTGCCTCATTACAGTTTGGAAGAGTTTGAGGTGGAGTTGAGGGCAAAGTTTATATAGATGAAATCAATAGCTTTTTGTCCGGTCACTTTGTTGGATCTACGGAAGCTAATTGGCGCATGAATGAGTATCCAATGCATTATCAGTCACGTAATATAGTATAGTTCGACTTCAATGTTACTTGCCTCACCGGCAAAATGTAGTCTTTAGAGAAGGAAATGATCAGCAAGCTCTTACAAATCACAGAAGAACAAAATTGACTGCATTCTATGAAATCAATCGAATTATTTCTTCCGAGTTTCTATATACAGAGACGCCGATACATTATATTTAGGTAGATAAAGAAAAGAAATCGAAAAACCTCAAAGAAAAAGTAGTAGAGCTATAGCTACATTATTTTATGTTTTATGTTGAGATGTTCCATTTGAGACTATTTTCCTTCATGTTCGAGGTCCCATCAGGATTTGGGTACTGCTGGGAACATTATTAACTGCACATTTTCAGCACATGCACGACGTGTCGCATGAAATTATGGAGAGTGGCGTGAATATTTATTAGAAGTAAAAGAGTGTTAGTCCTCTCAGCAGTTAAGAGAGTTATTTGCCATATCCTATTTGTGGTATGAACGTTCCTACAAATGCATTAGATTTGTGGAATGAATTCAAAATATTCATGTGTGAAGACGTTTTAAGAAATTCTTCAGAAAATGATTCATATAACCGTGCTTTATTAGCTATTGAGGAAATTTTGTTCAGTAAACGATTCCTTCGGTACTCCAACTAAACTTTTCGGATATAAGACTATTTTACTCTGTGGAGATTTTTGACGAATATTGCCACCTACATCTCACGGTACACGTGTACCACTTATTGAGATACCACTTATTGCCTTACTTCATGGTCCAAAATTTCAAAATTCGACAAAATAACTTTTACTCAAAACATGAGAGCTTTACCCCATGAGATTGAATTCGTTGAATTTCTTAAATCTCTTGGTAATGGAACTTTACCCACATTTCCAGATTACAGCCAAGATGTTATTGAAATTCCCACCCATTTAGTTAGCTGCAACTTCGTGATTCCAGATACTTAAGGCAATGTATCTGAAACCATAAAGTCTAACGATATTCTCAATTCGGTTATATTAGCACCCAAATATGAAGGCTGTACTTTCATTGATGCAGAAATCTTTAACAGCCTGGCCGGAGAAAAACTAATATATTTGAGTTCCGATAAAATCTTGAGTGATGATTATAGAGAGCAAAATAATTTTCCAGTAGAATTTTTAACTCAGTTGATGTAAGTTGGCTCCCGATCCCACAAATTTATTTTAAAAACCAAATTACATACTTTTACTTATTCGTAATTTGTGCACAGGACATGACTTGCTTGGTCAATGGTACACCTATTTGTTTAGTTCAAATGCAAAAAAAAATTTTTTGGATTGTGAGATTTTAGCAGGAGTTTTCCGAAACACACCTATTTTGACACGTGTGACGTATTTTTGCCTTTTTCTTTTCAATAAACTCAAGTTCCCGTCATTCTGGCTTTTGCGATGACAATTAATAAATTCCAGGGGCAAACGTTTCAAAAATTAGGAATCTTACTCAAACAACCTATATTTTCTCACCGTTAATTGTATGTTGTAGCCAGTAGAGTTAGATCGTTTAACCGATTGCATGTTTATATGTATTTCTGAAACACAAAGCCAAGGTCATTTGGCAGAAGATGAAAGAATTTTTACAAAAAGTATTTTGTATGAGAAAATTTTAAGATCTTTTAAGATCCGCAACCGCACACGCAAGGTTTTTGATAATTAGGGCCTCATTCAATATAAATGTACTTTGACGACAAAATGAGCTGAAACGATTGCTACCACAGTCTGAACTAAATAACCTTTTTACTTACATGGTTACTTTTACTTTTACATGGTCCAAAATTTCAAAATTCCACAAAATAACTTTTACTCAAAACATGAGAGCTTTACCCCATGAGATTGAATTCGTTGAATTTCTTAAATCTCTTGGTAATGGAACTTTACCCACATTTCCAGATTACAGCCAAGATGTTATTGAAATTCCTACCCATTTAGTTAGCTGCAACTTCGTGATTCCAGATACTTATGGCAATGTATCTGAAACCATAAAGTCTAACGATATTCTCAATTCGGTTATATTAGCACCCAAATATGAAGGCTGTACTTTCATTGATGCAGAAATCTTTAACAGCCTGGCCGGAGAAAAACGAATATATTTGAGTTCCGATAAAATCTTGAGTGATGATTATAGAGAGCAAAATAATTTTCCAGTAGAATTTTTAACTCAGTTGATGTAAGTTGGCTCCCGATCCCACAAATTTATTTTAAAAACCAAATTACATACTTTTACTTATTCGTAATTTGTGTACAGGACATGACTTGCTTGGTCAATGGTACACCTATTCGTTTAGTTCAAATTCAAAAAAAAATTTTTTGGATTGTGAGATTTTAGCAGGAGTTTTCCGAAACACACCTATTTTGACACGTGTGACGTATTTTTGCCTTTTTCCTTTCAATAAACTCAAGTTCCCGTCATTCTGGCTTTTGCGATGACAATTAATAAATTCCAGGGGCAAACGTTTCAAAAATTAGGAATCTTACTCAAACAACCTATATTTTCTCACCGTTAATTGTATGTTGTAGCCAGTAGAGTTAGATCGTTTAACCGATTGCGTGTTTATATGTATTTCTGAAACACAAAGCCAAGGTCATTTGGCAGAAGATGAAAGAATTTTTACAAAAAGTATTTTGTATGAGAACATTTTAGGATCTTTTAAGATCCGCAACCGCACACGCAAGGTTTTTGATAATTAGGGCCTCATTCAATATAAATGTACTTTGACGACAAAATGAGCTGAAATGATTGCTACTACAGTCTGAACTAAATAACCTTTTTACTTACAATGCTACTGTATATATAGCTCCATGCGCGAGCTATTAGAGTGAACGGAGCGAACGGCGGGGGTTGGCGAGCGTAGCGAGCAGGGGGCGCCCCCTAGTTCTTTATAAATCTACTCAAATTATTATATGTTTTAAAACTTATTGTTACATTAAATTTCTGCAAATATGTTTTAATTTGATCTGCGGTTTGTCCGTGTCATGAAATATTGCAAAACCTTTTATTGATTGTCACTGTTATTTTAGTGATTATCACTGTTATTAGTGAGATTGCGCATATTGCAACTGTTATTTTAGTGATGATCACTGTTATTAGTGAAGTTGTGCAGATTGTCACTTTTATTTTAGTGATGATCACAGTTATTAGTGAGATTGCGCATATTGCAACAGTTATTTTAGTGATGATCACTGTTATTAGTGAGGTTGTGCATATTGTCACTGTTATTTTAGTGATTATCACTGTTAGTAGTGAGGTTGTGCAGATTGTCACTGTTATGTTAGTGATTATCACTGTTATTAGTGAGTTTGCGCATATTGCAACTGTTATTTTCGTGATGATCGCTGTTATGAGTGACGTTGTGCAGATTGTCACTGCTATTTTAGTGATTATCACTGTTTTTAGTTAGAATGCCCATATTGCAACTGTTAGTTTAGTGATGCTCACTGTTATTAGTGAGGTTGTGCGGATTGTCACTGTTATTTTAGTGATTATCACTGTTATTAGTGAGATTGCGCATATTGCAGCTGTTATTTAAGTGATTATCACTGTTATTAGTGAGGTTGTGCAGATTGTCACTGTTATTTTAGTGATTATCACTGTGATTAGTGAAAGTGCGCATATTGCAACTGTTATTTTAGTGATTATCACTGTTGTTATTGAGGTTGTGCAGATTGTCACTGTTATTTTAGTGATTATCATTGTTATTAGTGAGATTGCGCATATTGACACTGTTATTTTATTGATGATCACTGTTATTAGTGAGGATGTGAAGATTGTCACTGTTATTTTAGTGATTATCACTGTTATTATTGAGATTGGGCATATTGCAACTGTTATTTTAGTGATGACCACTGTTATTAGTGAGATGGCGCATATTGAACTTGTTATTTTAGTGATAATCACTGTTATTAGTGAGGTTGTGCAGATTGTCACTGTGAGTGATCATCACTGTTATTAGTGAGATTGCGCATATTGCAACTGTTATTTTAGTGATGATCACTGGTATTAGTGAAGTTGTGCAGATTGTAACTGTTTTTTTAGTGATTATCACTGTTATTAGTGAAATTGCGCATGTTGCAACTGTTATTTTAGAGATGATCACTGTTATTAGTGAGGTTGTGCAGATTGTCACTGTTATTTTAGTGATCATCACTGTTATTAGTGAGGTTGTGCAGATTGTCAGTGTTAGTTTAGTGATTTTCACTGTTACTAGTGAGATTGCGCATATTGCAACTGTCATTTTAGTGATTATCACTGTTATTAGTGAGGTTGTGCAGATTGTCACTGTTATTTTAGTGATTATCACTGCTATTAGTGAGATTGCGCATATTGCAACTGTTATTTTAGTGATGATCACTGTTATTAATGAGGTTGTGCAGATTGTCACTGTTATTTTAGTGATGATCACTGTTATTAGTGAGGTTGTGCAGATTGTCTTTGTTATTTTAGTGATTATCACTCTTATTAGTGAGATTGCGCATATTGCAACTGTTATTTTAGTGATGATCACTGTTATTAGTGAGGTTGTGCAAATTGTCACTGTTATTTTAGTGATGATCACTGTTATTAGTGAAGTTGTGCAGATTGTCACTTTTATTTTGGTGATGATCACAGTTATTAGTGAGATTGCGCATATTGCAACTGTTATTTTAGTGATGATCACTGTTATTAGTGAAGTTGTGCAGATTGTCACTTTTATTTTAGTGATGATCACAGTTATTAGTGAGATTGCGCATATTGCAACTGTTATTTTAGTGATGATCACTGATATTAGTGAGGTTGTGCAGATTGTCACTGTTATTTTAGTGATTATCACTGTTATTAGTGAGGTTGTGCAGATTGTCACTGTTATGTTAGTGATTATCACTGTTATTAGTGAGATTGCGCATATTGCGATTGTTATTTTAGTGATGATCGCTGTTATGAGTGACGTTGTGCAGATTGTCACTGTTATTTTAGTGATTATCACTGTTACTAGTGAGAATGCCCATATTGCAACTGTTAGTTTAGTGATGATCACTGTTATTAGTGAGGTTGTGCGGATTGTCACTGTTATTTTAGTGATTATCACTGTTATTAGTGAGATTGCGCATATTGCAACTGCTATTTTAGTGATGATCACAGTTATTAGTGAGATTGCGCTTATTGCAGCTGTTATTTAAGTGATGATCACTGTTATTAGTGAGGTTGTGCAGATTGTCACTGTTATTTTAGTGATTCTCACTGTGATTAGTGAGATTGCGCATATTGCAACTGTTATTTTAGTGATTATCACTGTTATTATTGAGGTTGTGCAGATTGTCACTGTTATTTTAGTGATTATCATTGTTATTAGTGAGATTGCGCATATTGACACTGTTATCTTAATGATGATCGCTGTTATTAGTGAGGATGTGCAGATTGTCACTGTTATTTTAGTGATTATCACTGTTATTAGTGAGATTGCGCATATTGCAACTGTTATTTTAGTGATGACCACTGTTATAAGTGAGATGGCGCATATTGCAACTGTTATTTTAGTGTTAATCACTGTTATTAGTGAGGTTGTGCAGATTGTCACTGTGAGTGATTATCACTGTTATTAGTAAGATTGCGCATATTGCAACTGTTATTTTAGTGATGATCACTGGTATTAGTGAAGTTGTGCAGATTGTCACTGTTTTTTTAGTGATTATCACTGCTATTAGTGAGATTGCGCATAATGCAACTGTTATTTTAGTGATGATCACTGTTATTAATGAGGTTGTGCAGATTGTCACTGTTATTTTAGTGATGATCACTGTTATAAGTGAGGTTGTGCGGATTGTCACTGTTATTTTAGTGATTATCACTGTTATTAGTGAGATTGCGCATATTGCAACTGTTATTTTAGTGATGATCGCTGTTATGAGTGACGTTGTGCAGATTGTCACTGCTATTTTAGTGATTATCACTGTTTTTAGTGAGAATGCCCATATTGCAACTGTTAGTTTAGTGATGCTCACTGTTATTAGTGACGTTGTGCAGATTGTTACTGTTTTTTTAGTGATTATCACTGTTATTAGTGAAATTGCGCATATTGCAACTGTTATTTTAGAGATGATCACTGTTATTAGTGAGGTTGTGCAGATTGTCACTGTTATTTTAGTGATTATCACTGTTATTAGTGAGGTTGTGCAGATTGTCAGTGTTAGTTTAGTGATGATCACTGTTATTAGTGAGGTTGTGCAGATTGTCTTTGTTATTTTAGTGATTATCACTCTTATTAGTGAGATTGCGCATATTGCAACTGTCATTTTAGTGATGATCACTGTTATTAGTGAGGTTGTGCAAATTGTCACTGTTTTTTTAGTGATGATCACTGTTATTAGTGAAGTTGTGCAGATTGTCACTTTTATTTTAGTGATGATCACAGTTATTAGTGAGATTGCGCATATTGCAACTGTTATTTTAGTGATGATCACTGTTATTAGTGAAGTTGTGCAGATTGTCACTTTTATTTTAGTGATGATCACAGTTATTAGTGAGATTGCGCATATTGCAACTGTTATTTTAGTGATGATCACTGTTATTAGTGAGGTTGTGAAGATTGTCACTGTTATTTTAGTGATTATCACTGTTATTAGTGAGGTTGTGCAGATTGTCACTGTTATGTTAGTGATTATCACTGTTATTAGTGAGGTTGCGCATATTGCAACTGTTATTTTAGTGATGATCGCTGTTATGAGTGACGTTGTGCAGATTGTCACTGTTATTTTAGTGATTATCACTGTTATTAGTGAGAATGCCCATATTGCAACTGTTAGTTTAGTGATGATCACTGTTATTAGTGAGGTTGTGCGGATTGTCACTGTTATTTTAGTGATTATCACTGTTATTAGTGAGATTGCGCATATTGCAACTGTTATTTAAGCGATGATCACAGTTATTAGTGAGATTGCGCATATTGCAGCTGTTATTTAAGGAATGATCACTGTTATTAGTGAGGTTGTGCAGATTGTCACTGTTATTTTAGTGATTATCACTGTGATTAGTGAGATTGCGCATATTGCAACTGTTATTTTAGTGATTATCACTGTTATTATTGAGGTTGTGCAGATTGTCACTGTTATTTTAGTGATTATCATTGTTATTAGTGAGATTGCGCATATTGACACTGTTATCTTAATGATGATCGCTGTTATTAGTGAGGATGTGCAGATTGTCACTGTTATTTTAGTGATTATCACTGTTATTAGTGAGATTGCGCATATTGCAACTGTTATTTTAGTGATGACCACTGTTATTAGTGAGATGGCGCATATTGCAACTGTTATTTTAGTGATAATCACTGTTATTAGTGAGGTGTTGCAGATTGTCACTGTGAGTGATTATCACTGTTATTAGTAAGATTGCGCATATTTCAACTGTTATTTTAGTGATGATCACTGGTATTAGTGAAGTTGTGCAGATTGTCACTGTTTTTTTAGTGATTATCACTGCTATTAGTGAGATTGCGCATATTGCAACTGTTATTTTAGTGATGATCACTGTTATTAATGAGGTTGTGCAGATTGTCACTGTTATTTTAGTGATGATCACTGTTATTAGTGAGGTTGTGCAGATTGTCACGTTATTTTAGTGATTATCACTGTTATTAGTGAGATTGCGCATATTGCAACTGTTATTTTAGTGATGATCATTGTTATAAGTTAGGTTGTGCAGATTGTCACTGTTATTTTAGTGATTATCACTGTTATTAGTGAGATTGCGCTTATTGCAACTGTTATTTTAGTGATCATCACTGTTATTAGTGAGGTTGTGCAGATTGTCACTGTTATTTTAGTGATCATCACTGTTATTAGTGAGATTGCGCATATTGCAACTATTATTTTACTGATTATCACTGTTATTTGTGAGGTTGTGCAGATTTTCACTGTTATTTTAGTGATTATCACTGTTATTAGTGAAGATGTGCAGATTGTCACTGCTATTTTAGTGATTATCACTGTTATTAGTGAGATTGCGCATATTGCAACTATTATTTGAGTGATGATCACTGTTATTAGTGAGGTTGTGCAGATTGTCACTGTTATTTTAGTGATTATCACTGTTATTAGTGAGATTGCGCATATTGCAACTGTTATTTTAGTGATGATCATTGTTCTTAGTGAGGTTGTGCAGATTGTCACTGTTATTTTAGTGATTATCACTGTTATTAGTGAGATTGCGCATATTGCAACCGCTGTTTCAGTGATGATCACTGTTATTAGTGAGGTTGTGCAGGTTGTCACTGTTATTTTAGTGATTCTCACTGTTATTAGTGAGGTTGTGCAGATTGTCACTGTTATTTTAGTGATTATCACTGTTATTAGAGAGATTGCGCATCTTGCAACTGTTATTTAAGTGATGATCACTGTTATTAGTGAGATTGCGCATATTGCAACTATTATTTTAGTGATGATCACTGTGATTAGTGAGGTTGTGCACAATGTCACTGTTATTTTAGTGATTATCACTGTTATTAGTGAGATTGCGCATATTGCCACTGTTATTTTAGTGATGATCATTGTTATTAGTGAGGTTGTGCAGATTGTCACGTTATTTTAGTGATTATCACTGTTATTAGTGAGATTGCGCATATTGCAACTGTTATTGACGTGATAACGTCTAATAAATCGATGGCCGGCTGCACACACGAAAATTCATGACTCATTGTCACGTTCCGCCTGAGCTGAGCGTGCAAGCGAGAGCTTCAGTGCATTTTCTTTTCATTTTGCCTTTGCCTATTGCAAAGCGATCTTCAAATTGTTGTTGGATTAATAATATTCGTGTGCGTGTGTGAAACAGCAAACTGTGAAGCTTTGGTTATGGCTTATCAGAGCCAGAGCGCGCCAATATCTTTCGCATAAATTAGCATGTTCATGAAAATATTATTGATATAACAACAATTTGAAAATTTGAAATGGGAAATTAAACTATTTTTTATAGTAAGGTCGAATTTAGTCTTCAAAGCAAAATTGTTTAAACCGGATTAACTTCAGCTAATTTCCCTAAACCGGATTAAATTTAGCCGGTTAAACTATAATTTTTTCATCAATGTTTTCTTATGACGTTATCACGTAAAATTATCGTCCGTAAACCGCCTTTACAGACAACCAAAATTTTTTTTAGTGATGATCATTGTTATTAG
This sequence comes from Chrysops caecutiens, assembly GCA_963971475.1. Taxonomy (NCBI): domain Eukaryota; kingdom Metazoa; phylum Arthropoda; class Insecta; order Diptera; family Tabanidae; genus Chrysops; species Chrysops caecutiens. The sequence goes on from OZ020569.1 coordinate 29,980,376, forward strand.
TTAGGTTGTGCAGATTGTCACTGTTATTTTAGTGATTATCACTGTTATTAGTGAGATTGCGCATATTGCAACTGTTATTTTAGTGATCATCACTGTTATTAGTGAGGTTGTGCAGATTGTCACTGTTATTTTACTGATTATCACTGTTATTTGTGAGGTTGTGCAGATTTTCACTGTTATTTTAGTGATTATCACTGTTATTAGTGAAGATGTGCAGATTGTCACTGCTATTTTAGTGATTATCACTGTTATTAGTGAGATTGCGCATATTGCAACTATTATTTGAGTGATGATCACTGTTATTAGTGAGGTTGTGCAGATTGTCACTGTTATTTTAGTGATTATCACTGTTATTAGTGAGATTGCGCATATTGCAACTGTTATTTTAGTGATGATCATTGTTCTTAGTGAGGTTGTGCAGATTGTCACTGTTATTTTAGTGATTATCACTGTTATTAGTGAGATTGCGCATATTGCAACCGCTGTTTCAGTGATGATCACTGTTATTAGTGAGGTTGTGCAGGTTGTCACTGTTATTTTAGTGATTCTCACTGTTATTAGTGAGGTTGTGCAGATTGTCACTGTTATTTTAGTGATTATCACTGTTATTAGAGAGATTGCGCATCTTGCAACTGTTATTTAAGTGATGATCACTGTTATTAGTGAGATTGCGCATATTGCAACTATTATTTTAGTGATGATCACTGTGATTTGTGCACAATGTCACTGTTATTTTAGTGATTATCACTGTTATTAGTGAGATTGCGCATATTGCCACTGTTATTTTAGTGATGATCATTGTTATTAGTGAGGTTGTGCAGATTGTCACGTTATTTTAGTGATTATCACTGTTATTAGTGAGATTGCGCATATTGCAACTGTTATTGACGTGATAACGTCTAATAAATCGATGGCCGGCTGCACACACGAAAATTCATGACTCATTGTCACGTTCCGCCTGAGCTGAGCGTGCAAGCGAGAGCTTCAGTGCATTTTCTTTTCATTTTGCCTTTGCCTATTGCAAAGCGATCTTCAAATTGTTGTTGTATTAATAATATTCGTGTGCGTGTGTGAAACAGCAAACTGTGAAGCTTTGGTTATGGCTTATCAGAGCCAGAGCGCGCCAATATCTTTCGCATAAATTAGCATGTTCATGAAAATATTATTGATATAACAACAATTTGAAAATTTGAAATGGGAAATTAAACTATTTTTTATAGTAAGGTCGAATTTAGTCTTCAAAGCAAAATTGTTTAAACCGGATTAACTTCAGCTAATTTCCCTAAACCGGATTAAATTTAGCCGGTTAAACTATAATTTTTTCATCAATGTTTTCTTATGACGTTATCACGTAAAATTATCGTCCGTAAACCGCCTTTACAGACAACCAAAATTTTTTTTAGTGATGATCATTGTTATTAGTTAGGTTGTGCAGATTGTCACTGTTATTTTAGTGATTATCACTGTTATTAGTGAGATTGCGCATATTGCAACTGTTATTTTAGTGATCATCACTGTTATTAGTGAGGTTGTGCAGATTGTCACTGTTATTTTAGTGATCATCACTGTTATTAGTGAGATTGCGCATATTGCAACTATTATTTTACTGATTATCACTGTTATTTGTGAGGTTGTGCAGATTGTCACTGTTATTTTAGTGATTATCACTGTTATTAGTGAGGATGTGCAGATTGTCACTGCTATTTTAGTGATTATCACTGTTATTAGTGAGATTGCGCATATTGCAACTGTTATTTTAGTGATGATCACTGTTATTAGTGAGGTTGTGCAGATTGTCACTGTTATTTTAGCCATAATCACTGTTATTAGTGAGATTGCGCAAATTGAAACTGTTATTTTAGTGACGATCAATGTTATTAGTGAGGTTGTGCAGATTGTCACTGTTATTTTAGTGATGATCACTGTTATTAGTGAGGTTGTGCAGATAGTCACTGTTATTTTAGTGATAATCACTGTTATTAGTGAGGTTGCGCATATTGCAACTGTTATTTTAGTGATTATCACTGTTATTAGTGAGGTTGTGCAGATTGTCACTGTGCTTTTAGTGATGATCACTGTTATTAATGAGATTGCGCATATTGCAGCTGTTATTTTGGTGATGATCACTGTTATTAGTGAGGTTGTACAGATTGTCACTGTTATTTTAGTGATTATCACTGTTATTAGTGAGATTGCGCATATTGCAACTGTTATTTTAGTGATGATCACTGTTATTAGTGAGGTTGTGCAGATTGTCACTGTTATTTTAGTGATGATCACTGCTATTAATGAGATTGCGCATATTGCAACTGTTATTTTAGTGATGATCACTGTTATTAGTGAGATTGCGCATATTGCAACTGTTATTTTAGTGATGATCACTGTTATTAGTGAGGTTGTGCAGATTGTCTTTGTTATTTTAGTGATTATCACTCTTATTAGTGAGATTGCGCATATTGCAACTGTTATTTTAGTGATGATCACTGTTATTAGTGAGGTTGTGCAAATTGTCACTGTTATTTTAGTGATGATCACTGTTATTAGTGAGATTGCGCATATTGCAACTGCTGTTTCAGTGATGATCACTGTTATTAGTGAGGTTGTGCAGGTTGTCACTGTTATTTTAGTGATTCTCACTGTTATTAGTGAGGTTGTGCAGATTGTCACTGTTATTTTAGTGATTATCACTGTTATTAGTGAGATTGCGCATATTGCAACTGTTATTTAAGTGATGATCACTGTTATTAGTGAGATTGCGCATATTGCAACTATTATTTTAGTGATGATCACTGTTATTAGTGAGGTTGTGCACAATGTCACTGTTATTTTAGTGATTATCACTGTTATTAGTGAGATTGCGCATATTGCAACTGTTATTTTAGTGATGATCATTGTTATTAGTGAGGTTGTGCAGATTGTCACGTTATTTTAGTGATTATCACTGTTATTAGTGAGATTGCGCATATTGCAACTGTTATTTTATTGATGATCATTGTTATTAGTTAGGTTGTGCAGATTGTCACTGTTATTTTAGTGATTGTCACTGTTATTAGTGAGATTGCGCATATTGCAACTGTTATTTTAGTGATCATCACTGTTATTAGTGAGGTTGTGCAGATTGTCACTGTTATTTTAGTGATCATCACTGTTATTAGTGAGGATGTGCAGATTGTCACTGCTATTTTAGTGATTATCACTGTTATTAGTGAGATTGCGCATATTGCAACTATTATTTGAGTGATGATCACTGTTATTAGTGAGGTTGTGCAGATTGTCACTGTTATTTTAGTGATTATCACTATTATTAGTGAGATTGCGCATATTGCAACTGTTATTTTAGTGATGATCATTGTTCTTAGTGAGGTTGTGCAGATTGTCACTGTTATTTTAGTGATTATCACTGTTATTAGTGAGATTGCGCATATAGCAACTGCTGTTTCAGTGATGATCACTGTTATTAGTGAGGTTGTGCAGGTTGTCACTGTTATTTTAGTGATTCTCACTGTTATTAGCGAGGTTGTGCAGATTGTCACTGTTATTTTATTGATTATCACTGTTATTAGTGAGATTGCGCATATTGCAACTGTTATTTAAGTGCTGATCACTGTTATTAGTGAGATTGCGCATATTGCAACTATTATTTTAGTGATGATCACTGTTATTAGTGAGGTTGTGCACAATGTCACTGTTATTTTAGTGATTATCACTGTTATTAGTGAGATTGCGCATATTGCCACTGTTATTTTAGTGATGATCATTGTTATTAGTGAGGTTGTGCAGATTGTCACGTTATTTTAGTGATTATCACTGTTATTAGTGAGATTGCGCATATTGCAACTGTTATTGACGTGATAACGTCTAATAAATCGATGGCCGGCTGCACACACGAAAATTCATGACTCATTGTCACGTTCCGCCTGAGCTGAGCGTGCAAGCGAGAGCTTCAGTGCATTTTCTTTTCATTTTGCCTTTGCCTATTGCAAAGCGATCTTCAAATTGTTGTTGTATTAATAATATTCGTGTGCGTGTGTGAAACAGCAAACAGTGAAGCTTTGATTATGGCTTATCAGAGCCAGAGCGCGCCAATATCTTTCGCATAAATTAGCATGTTCATGAAAATATTATTGATATAACAACAATTTGAAAATTTGAAATGGGAAATTAAACTATTTCTTATAGTAAGGTCGAATTTAGTCTTCAAAGCAAAATTGTTTAAACCGGATTAACTTCAGCTAATTTCCCTAAACCGGATTAAATTTAGCCGGTTAAACTATAATTTTTTCATCAATGTTTTCTTATGACGTTATCACGTAAAATTATCGTCCGTAAACCGCCTTTACAGACAACCAAAATTTTTTTTAGTGATGATCATTGTTATTAGTTAGGTTGTGCAGATTGTCACTGTTATTTTAGTGATTATCACTGTTATTAGTGAGATTGCGCATATTGCAACTGTTATTTTAGTGATCATCACTGTTATTAGTGAGGTTGTGCAGATTGTCACTGTTATTTTAGTGATCATCACTGTTATTAGTGAGATTGCGCATATTGCAACTATTATTTTACTGATTATCACTGTTATTTGTGAGGTTGTGCAGATTGTCACTGTTATTTTAGTGATTATCAGTGTTATTAGTGAGGATGTGAAGATTGCCACTGCTATTTTAGTGATTATCACTGTTATTAGTGAGATTGCGCATATTGCAACTGTTATTTTAATGATGATCACTGTTATTAGTGAGGTTGTGCAGATTGTCACTGTTATTTTAGTGATTATCACTGTTATTAGTGAGATTGCGCAAATTGCAACTGTTATTTTAGTGACGATCAATGTTATTAGTGAGGTTGTGCAGATTGTCACTGTTATTTTAGTGATGATGACTGTTATTAGTGAGGTTGTGCAGATAGTCACTGTTATTTTAGTGATAATCACTGTTATTAGTGAGGTTGCGCATATTGCAACTGTTATTTTAGTGATTATCACTGTTATTAGTGAGGTTGTGCAGATTGTCACTGTGCTTTTAGTGATGGTCACTGTTATTAGTGAGATTGCGCATATTGCAACTGTTATTTTGGTGATGATCACTGTTATTAGTGAGGTTGTGCAGATTGTCACTGTTATTTTAGTGATTATCACTGTTATTAGTGAGATTGCGCATATTGCAACTGTTATTTTAGTGATGATCACTGTTATTAGTGAGGTTGTGCAGATTGTCACTGTTATTTTTGTGATGATCACTGCTATTAATGAGATTGCGCATATTGCAACTGTTATTTTAGTGATGATCACTGTTATTAGTGAGGTTGTGCAGATAGTCACTGTAATTTTAGTGATTATCACTGTTATTAGTGAGGTTGCGCATTTTGCAACTGTTATTTTAGTGATTATCACTGTTATTAGTGAGGTTGTGCAGATTGTCACTGTTATTTTAGTGATTATGACTGTTATTAGTGAGATTGCGCATATTGCAACTGTGCTTTTAGTGATGATCACTGTTATTAGTGAGATTGCGCATATTGCAACTGTTATTTTGGTGATGATCACTGTTATTAGTGAGGTTGTGCAGATTGTCACTGTTATTTTAGTGATTATCACTGTTATTAGTGAGATTGCACATATTGCAACTGTTATTTTAGTGATGATCACTGTTATTAGTGAGGTTGTGCAGATTGTCACTGTTATTTTAGTGATTATCACTGTTATTAGTGAGATTGCGCATATTGCAACTGTTATTTTAGTGATGATCACTGTTATTAGTGAGATTGCGCATATTGCAACTGTTATTTTAGTGATGATCACTGTTATTAGTGAGGTTGTGCAGATTGTCACTGTGCTTTTAGTGATGATCACTGTTATTAGTGAGATTGCGCATATTGCAACTGTTATTTTGGTGATGATCACTGTTATTAGTGAGGTTGTGCAGATTGTCACTGTTATTTTAGTGATTATCACTGTTATTAGTGAGATTGCGCATATTGCAACTGTTATTTTAGTGATGATCACTGTTATTAGTGAGATTGCGCATATTGCAACTGTTATTTTAGTGATGATCACTGTTATTAGTGAGGTTGTGCGGATTGTCACTGTTATTTTAGTGATTATCACTGTTATTAGTGAGATTGCGCATATTGCAACTGTTATTTTAGTGATTATCACTGTAACTAGTGAGGTTGTGCAGATTGTCACTGTTATTTTAGTGATTCTCACTGTTATTAGTAAGGTTGTGCAGATTGTCACTGTTATTTTAGTGATTATCACTGTTATTAATGAGATTGCGCATATTGCAACTGTTATTTTAGTGATTATCACTGTTATTAGTGAGGTTGTGCAGATTGGCACTGTTATTTTAGTGAGCATCACTGTTATTAGTGAGATTGCGCATATTGCAACTGTTATTTTAGTGATTATCACTGTTATTAGTGAGATTGCGCATCTTGCAACTCTTATTTTAGTGATGATCACTGTTATGAGTGAGGTTGTGCAGATTGTCACTGTAAGTTTAGTGATTATCACTGTTATTAGTGAGATTGCGCATATTGCAACTGTTATTTTAGCTATGATCAATGTTATTAGTGAGGTTGTGCAGATTGTCACTGTTATTTTAGAGATGATCACTGTTATTAGTGAGACTGTGCATATTGCAACTGTTATTTTAGTGATGATCACTGTTATTAGTGAGGTTGTGCAGATTGTCACTGTTATTTTAGTGATGATCACTGTTATTAGTGAGGTTGTGCAGATTGTCAGTGTTATTTTAGTGATTATCACTGTTATTACTGAGGTTGTGCAGATTGTCACTGTTATTTTAGTGATTCTCACTGTTATTAGTGAGGTTGTGCAGATTGTCACTGTTATTTTAGTGATTATCACTGTTAGTATTGAAATTGCGCAATTTGCAACTGTTATTTTAGTGATTATCACTGTTATTAGTGAGGTTGTGCAGATTATTACTGTTATTTTAGTGATCATCACTGTCATTAGTGAGATTGCGCATATTGCAACTGTTTTTTTAGTGATTATCACTGTTATTTGTGAGGTTGTGCAGATTGTCACTGTTATTTTAGTGATTATCACTGTTATTAGTGAGGATGTGCAGATTGCCACTGCTATTTTAGTGATTATCACTGTTATTAGTGAGGTTGCGCATATTGCAACTGTTATTTTAGTGATGATCACTGTTATTAGTGAGGTTGTGCAGAGTGTCACTGTTATTTTAGTGATTATCACTGTTATTAGTGAGATTGCGCAAATTGCAACTGTTATTTTAGTGATGATCAATATTATTAGTGAGATTGTGCAGATTGTCACTGTTATTTTAGTGATGATCACTGTTATTAGTGAGGTTGTGCAGATAGTCACTGTAATTTTAGTGATTATCACTGTTATTAGTGAGGTTGCGCATTTTGCAACTGTTATTTTAGTGATTATCACTGTTATTAGTGAGGTTGTGCAGATTGTCACTGTTATTTTAGTGATTATGACTGTTATTAGTGAGATTGCGCATATTGCAACTGTGCTTTTAGTGATGATCACTGTTATTAGTGAGATTGCGCATATTGCAACTGTTATTTTGGTGATGATCACTGTTATTAGTGAGGTTGTGCAGATTGTCACTGTTATTTTAGTGATTATCACTGTTATTAGTGAGATTGCGCATATTGCAACTGTTATTTTACTGATGATCACTGTTATTAGTGAGGTTGTGCAGATTGTCACTGTTATTTTAGTGATGATCACTGCTATTAATGAGATTGCGCATATTGCAACTGTTATTTTAGTGATGATCACTGTTATTAGTGAGATTGCGCATATTGCAACTGTTATTTTAGTGATGATCACTGTTATTAGTGAGGTTGTGCGGATTGTCACTGTTATTTTAGTGATTATCACTGTTATTAGTGAGATTGCGCATATTGCAACTGTTATTTTAGTGATGATCACTGTAACTAGTGAGGTTGTGCAGATTGTCACTGTTATTTTAGTGATTCTCACTGTTATTAGTGAGGTTGTGCAGATTGTCACTGTTATTTTAGTGATTATCACTGTTATTAATGAGATTGCGCATATTGCAACTGTTATTTTAGTGATTATCACTGTTATTAGTGAGGTTGTGCAGATTGGCACTGTTATTTTAGTGAGCATCACTGTTATTAGTGAGATTGCGCATATTGCAACTGTTATTTTAGTGATTATCACTGTTATTAGTGAGGTTGTGCAGATTGTCACTGTGCTTTTAGTGATGATCACTGTTATTAGTGAGATTGCGCATATTGCAACTGTTATTTTGGTGATGATCACTGTTATTAGTGAGGTTGTGCAGATTGTCACTGTTATTTTAGTGATTATCACTGTTATTAGTGAGATTGCGCATATTGCAACTGTTATTTTAGTGATGATCACTGTTATTAGTGAGGTTGTGCAGATTGTCACTGTTATTTTAGTGATGATCACTGCTATTAATGAGATTGCGCATATTGCAACTGTTATTTTAGTGATGATCACTGTTATTAGTGAGATTGCGCATATTGCAACTGTTATTTTAGTGATGATCACTGTTATTAGTGAGGTTGTGCGGATTGTCACTGTTATTTTAGTGATTATCACTGTTATTAGTGAGGTTGTGCAGATTGGCACTGTTATTTTAGTGAGCATCACTGTTATTAGTGAGATTGCGCATATTGCAACTGTTATTTTAGTGATTATCACTGTTATTAGTGAGGTTGTGCAGATTGTCACTGTGCTTTTAGTGATGATCACTGTTATTAGTGAGATTGCGCATATTGCAACTGTTATTTTGGTGATGATCACTGTTATTAGTGAGGTTGTGCAGATTGTCACTGTTATTTTAGTGATTATCACTGTTATTAGTGAGATTGCGCATATTGCAACTGTTATTTTAGTGATGATCACTGTTATTAGTGAGGTTGTGCGGATTGTCACTTTTATTTTAGTGATGATCACAGTTATTAGTGAGATTGCGCATATTGCAACTGTTATTTTAGTGATGATCACTGTTATTAGTGAGGTTGTGCAGATTGTCACTGTTATTTTAGTGATTATCACTGTTATTAGTGAGGTTGTGCAGATTGTCACTGTTATGTTAGTGATTATCACTGTTATTAGTGAGGTTGCGCATATTGCAACTGTTATTTTAGTGATGATCGCTGTTATGAGTGACGTTGTGCAGATTGTCACTGTTATTTTAGTGATTATCACTGTTATTAGTGAGACTGTGCATATTGCAACTGTTATTTTAGTGATGATCACTGTTATTAGTGAGGTTGTGCAGATTGTCACTGTTATTTTAGTGATGATCACTGTTATTAGTGAGGTTGTGCAGATTGTCACTGTTATTTTAGTGATTATCACTGTTATTACTGAGGTTGTGCAGATTGTCACTGTTATTTTAGTGATTCTCACTGTTATTAGTGAGGTTGTGCAGATTGTCACTGTTATTTTAGTGATTATCACTGTTAGTATTGAAATTGCGCAATTTGCAACTGTTATTTTAGTGATTATCACTGTTATTAGTGAGGTTGTGCAGATTGTCACTGTTATTTTAGTGATTATCACCGTTATTAGTGAGATTGCGCAAATTGCAACTGTTAATTTAGTGATGATCAATATTATTAGTGAGATTGTGCAGATTGTCACTGTTATTTTAGTGATGATCACTGTTATTAGTGAGATTGTGCAGATAGTCACTGTAATTTTAGTGATTATCACTGTTATTAGTGAGGTTGCGCATTTTGCAACTGTTATTTTAGTGATTATCACTGTTATTAGTGAGGTTGTGCAGATTGTCACTGTTATTTTAGTGATTATGACTGTTATTAGTGAGATTGCGCATATTGCAACTGTGCTTTTAGTGATGATCACTGTTATTAGTGAGATTGCGCATATTGCAACTGTTATTTTGGTGATGATCACTGTTATTAGTGAGGTTGTGCAGATTGTCATTGTTATTTTAGTGATTATCACTGTTATTAGTGAGATTGCACATATTGCAACTGTTATTTTAGTGATGATCACTGTTATTAGTGAGATTGCACATATTGCAACTGTTATTTTAGTGATGATCACTGTTATTAGTGAGGTTGTGCGGATTGCAACTGTGCTTTTAGTAACGATCACTGTTATTAGTGAGATTGCGCATATTGCAACTGTTATTTTGGTGATGATCACTGTTATTAGTGAGGTTGTGCAGATTGTCACTGTTATTTTAGTGATTATCACTGTTATTAGTGAGATTGCGCATATTGCAACTGTTATATTAGTGATGATCACTGTTATTAGTGAGGTTGTGCAGATTGTCACTGTTATTTTAGTGATGATCACTGTTATTAGTGAGATTGCGCATATTGCAACTGTTATTTTAGTGATGATCACGGTTATTAGTGAGATTGCGCATATTGCAACTGTTATTTTAGTGATGATCACTCTTATTAGTGAGGTTGTGCAGATTGTCACTGTTATTTTAGTGATTATCACTGTTATTAGTGAGATTGCGCATATTGCAACTGTTATATTAGTGATGATCACTGTTTTTAGTGAGGATGTGCAGATTGCCACTGCTATTTTAGTGATTATCACTGTTATTAGTGAGATTGCGCAGATTGCAACTGTTATATTAGTGATGATCACTGTTATTAGTGAGGTTGTGCAGATTGTCACTGTTATTTTAGTGATGATCACTGTTATTAGTGAGGTTGTGCAGATTGTCACTGTTATTTTAGTGATGATCACTGTTATTAATGAGATTGCGCATATTGCAACTGTTATTTTAGTGATGATCACTGTTATTAGTGAGATTGCGCATATTGCAACCGTTATTTTAGTGATGATCACTGTTATTAGTGAGGTTGTGCGGATTGTCACTGTTATTTTAGTGATTATCACTGTTATTAGTGAGATTGCGCATATTGCAACTGTCATTTTAGTGATGATCACTGTTACTAGTGAGGTTGTGCAGATTGTCACTGTTATTTTAGTGATTCTCACTGTTATTAGTGAGGTTGTGCAGATTTTCACTGTTATTTTAGTGATTATCACTGTTATTAATGAGATTCCGCATATTGCAATTGTTATTTTAGTGATTATCACTGTTATTAGTGAGGTTGTGCAGATTGGCACTGTTATTTTAGTGATCATCACTGTTATTAGTGAGATTGCGCATATTGACACTGTTATTTTAGTGATAATCACTGTTATTTGTGAGGATGTGCAGAATGTCACTGTTACTTTAGTGATTATCACTGTTATTAGTGAGGATTTGCAGATTGTCACTGTTATTTTAGTGATTATCACTGTTATTAGTGAGATTGCGCATATTGCAACTGTGTTATGCATGTGTTTAACACTTTTTCTTTTGTGGTGTTAAATCATGCATGCTGTTGATTGCCGATGGTACACTACAGGATCACACTATTGGTTCACAAGAGTTCAGACCAAAATACAGTTTGCCCATTCAAGTGGGATTGTTTATTTCCTATTACCTACAGAATTTGTGATGATCACTGTTATTAGTGAGATTGCGCATATTGCAACTGTTATTTTAGTGATGATCACGGTTATTAGTGAGATTGCGCATATTGCAACTGTTATTTTGGTGATGATCACTGTTATTAGTGAGGTTGTGCAGATTGTCACTGTTATTTTAGTGATTATCACTGTTATTAGTGATATTGCGCATATTGCAACTGTTATTTTAGTGATGATCACTGTTATTAGTGAGGTTGTGCAGATTGTCACTGTTATTTTAGTGATGATCACTGTTATTAATGAGATTGCGCATATTGCAACTGTGCTTTTAGTAACGATCACTGTTATTAGTGAGATTGCGCATATTGCAACTGTTATTTTGGTGATTATCACTGTTATTAGTGAGGTTGTGCAGATTGTCACTGTTATTTTAGTGATTATCACTGTTATTAGTGAGATTGCGCATATTGCAACTGTTATTTTAGTGATGATCACTGTTATTAGTGAGGTTGTGCAGATTGTCACTGTTATTTTAGTGATTATCACTGTTATTAGTGAGATTGTGCAGATTGTCACTGTTATTTTAGTGATTATCACTGTTATTAGTGAGATTGCGCATATTGCAACTGTTATTTTAGTGATGATCACTGTTATTAGTGAGATTGCGCATATTGCAACTGTTATTTTAGTGATGATCACTCTTATTAGTGAGGTTGTGCAGATTGTCACTGTTATTTTAGTGATTATCACTGTTATTAGTGAGATTGCGCATATTGCAACTGTTATATTAGTGATGATCACTGTTATTAGTGAGGTTGTGCAGATTGTCACTGTTATTTTAATGATGATCACTCTTATTAGTGAGGTTGTGCAGATTGTCACTGTTATTTTAGTGATTATTACTGTTATTAGTGAGATTGCGCATATTGCAACTGTTATTTTAGTGATGATCACTGTTACTAGTGAGGTTGTGCAGATTGCCACTGTTATTTTAGTGATTATCACTGTTATTAGTGAGATTGTGCAGATTGTCACTATTATTTTAGTGATAATCACTGTTATTAGTGAGATTGCGCATATTGCAACTGTTATTTTAGTGATGATCACTGTTATTAGTGAGATTGCGCATATTGCAACTGTTATTTTATTGATGATCACTCTTATTAGTGAGGTTGTGCCGATTGTCACTGTTATTTTAGTGATTATCACTGCTATTAGTGAGATTGCGCATATCGCAACCGTTATTTTAGTGATGATCACTGTTTTGAATGAGGTATGCAGATTGTCACTGTTGTTTTACTGACTATCGCTGTTATTAGTGAGGCTGTGCAGATTGTCACTGTTATTTTAGTGATTATCACTGTTATTAGTGAGGTTGTGCAGATTGTCACTGTTATTTTAGTGATTATCACTGTTATTAGTGAGATTGCGCATATTGCAACTGTTATTTTAGTGATGATCACTGTTATTAGTGAGGTTGTGCAGATTGTCACTTTTATTTTAGTGATTATCACTGTTATTAGTGAGACTGCGCATATTGCAACTGTTATTTTAGTGATGATCACTGTTATTAGTGAGGTTGTGCAGATTGTCACTGTTATTTTAGTGATGATCACTGTTATTAGTGAGGTTGTGCAGATTGTCACTGTTATTTTAGTGATTATTACTGTTATTAGTGAGATTGCGCATATTGCAACTGTTATTTTAGTGATGATCACTGTTACTAGTGAGGTTGTGCAGATTGCTGCTGTTATTTTAGTGATTATCACTGTTATTAGTGAGATTGTGCAGATTGTCACTATCATTTTAGCGATAATCACTGTTATTAGTGAGATTGTGCATATTGACACTGTTATTTTAGTGATGATCACTGTTATTAGTGAGGTTGTGCAGATTGTCACTGTTATTTTAGTGATTATCACTGTTATTAGTGGGATTGCGCATATTGCAACTGTGCTTTTAGTGATGATCACTGTTATTAGTGAGATTGCGCATATTGCAACTGTTATTTTGGTGATGATCACTGTTATTAGTGAGGTTGTGCAGATTGTCACTGTTATTTTAGTGATTATCACTGTTATTAGTGAGATTGCGCATATTGCAACTGTTATATTAGTGATGATCACTGTTATTAGTGAGGTTGTGCAGATTGTCAGTGTTATTTTAGTGATGATCACTGTTATTAGTGAGATTGTGCATATTGCAACTGTTATTTTAGTGATGATCACTGTTATTTGTGAGATTGCGCATATTGCAACTGTTATTTTAGTGATGATCACTGTTATTAGTGAGGTTGTGCAGATTGTCACTGTTATTTTAGTGATTATCACTGTGATTAGTGAGATTGCGCCTATTGCAACTGTTATTTTAGTGATGATCACTGTTACTAGTGAGGTTGTGCAGATTGTCACCGTTATTTTAGTGATTATCACTGTTATTAGTGAGGTTGCGCAGATAGTCACTGTTATTTTAGTGATTTTCACTGATATTAGTGAGGTTGCGCATATTGCGACTGTTATTTTAGTGATTATCACTGTTATTAGTGAGGTTGTGCAGATTGTCACTGTTATTTTAGTGATTATCACTGTGGTTAGTGAGATTGCGCATATTGCAACTGTTATTTTAGTGATTTTCACTGTTATTAGTGAGATTGCGCATATTGCAACTGTTATTTTAGTGATGATCACTGTTGTTAGTGAGGTTGTGCAGATTGTCACTGTTATTTTAGTGATTTTCACTGTTATTAGTGAGGTTGCGCATATTGCAACTGTTATTTTAGTGATTATCACTGTTATTAGTGAGGTTGTGCAGATTGTCTCTGTTACTTTAGTGATTATCACTGTTATTAGTGAGATTGCGCATATTGCAACTGTTATTTTAGGGATGATCACTGTTATTAGTGAGGTTGTGCAGATTGTCACTGTTATTTTAGTGATTATCACTGTTATTAGTGAGATTGTGCAGATTGTCACTGTTATTTTAGTGATTATCACTGTTATTAGTGAGATTGCGCATATTGCAACTGTTATTTTAGTGATGATCACTGTTATTAGTGAGGTTGTGCAGATTGTCACTGTTATTTTAGTGATTATCACTGTTTTTAGTGAGATTGCGCATATTGCAACTATTATTTTAGTGATGATCACTGTTACTAGTGAGGTTGTGCAGATTGTCACTGTTATTTTAGTGGTGATCACTGTTACTAGTGAGATTGCGCAAATTGCAACTGTTATTTTAGTGATTATCACTGTTATTAGTGAGGTTGTGCAGATTGTCACTGGTATTTTAGTGATTATCACTGTTATTAGTGAGATTGCGCATACTGCAACTGGTATTTTAGTGATTATCACTGTTATTAGTGAGGTTGTGCAGATTGTCACTGTTAGTTAGATTGTTATTAGTGAGATTGCGCATATTGCAACTGTTATTTTAGTGATGATCACTGTTGTAAGTGATGTTGTGCAGATTGTCCCTGTTATTTTAGTGATTATCACTGTTATTAGTGAGATTGCGCATATTGCAACTGTTATTTTAGTGATGATCACTGTTATTAGTGAGGTCGTGCAGATTGTCACTGTTATTTTAGTGATGATCACTGTTATTAGTGAGGTTGTGCAGATTGTCACTGTTATTTTCGTGATTATCACTGTTATTAGTGAGATTGTGCATATTGCAGCTGTTATTTTAGTGATGATCACTGTTATTAGTGAGGTTGTGCAGATTGTCACTGTTATTTTAGTGATGATCACTGTTATTAGTGAGACTGCGCATATTGCAACTGTTATTTTAGTGATGATCACTGTTGTTAGTGAGGTTGTGCAGATTGTCACTGTTATTTTAGTGATTTTCACTGTTATTAGTGAGGTTGCGCATATTGCAACTGTTATTTTAGTGATTATCACTGTTATTATTGAGGTTGTGCAGATTGTCACTGTTACTTTAGTGATTATCACTGTTATTAGTGAGATTGCGCATATTGCAACTGTTATTTTAGTGATGATCACTGTTGTTATTGAGGTTGTGCAGACTGTCACTGTTATTTTAGTGATTTTCACTGTTATTAGTGAGGTTGCGCATATTGCAAGTGTTATTTTAGTGATTATCACTGTTATTAGTGAGGTTGTGCAGATTGTCACTGTTACTTTAGTGATTATCACTGTTATTAGTGAGATTGCGCATATTGCAACTGTTATTTTAGAGATGATCACTGTTATTAGTGATGTTGTGCAGATTGTCACTGTTATTTTAGTGATTATCACTGTTATTAGTGAGATTGTGCAGATTGTCACTGTTATTTTAGTGATTATCACTGTTATTAGTGAGATTGCGCATATTGCAACTGATATTTTAGTGATGATCACTGTTGTTAGTGAGGTTGTGCAGATTGTCACTGTTATTTTAGTGATTTTCACCGTTATAAGTGAGATTGCGCATATTGCAACTGTTATTTTAGTGATGATCACTGTTA
Source organism: Chrysops caecutiens (assembly GCA_963971475.1). Classification (NCBI taxonomy): domain Eukaryota; kingdom Metazoa; phylum Arthropoda; class Insecta; order Diptera; family Tabanidae; genus Chrysops; species Chrysops caecutiens. The sequence continues at coordinate 29,996,326 of OZ020569.1, forward strand.
TTAGTGAGGTTGTGCAGATTGTCACTGTTATTTTAGTGATTATCACTGTTATTAGTGAGATTGCGCATATTGCAACTGTTATTTTAGTGATGATCACTGTTGTAAGTGAGGTTGTGCAGATTGTCCCTGTTATTTTAGTGATTATCACTGTTATTAGTGAGATTGCGCATATTGCAACTGTTATTTTAGTGATGATCACTGTTATTAGTGAGGTTGTGCAGATTGTCACTGTAATTTTAGTGATGATCACTGTTATTAGCGAGGTTGTGCAGATTGTCACTGTTATTTTCGTGATTATCACTGTTATTAGTGAGATTGTGCAGATTGCAACTGTTATTTTAGTGATGATCACTGTTATTAGCGAGGTTGTGCAGATTGTCACTGTTATTTTAGTGATGATCACTGTTATTAGTGAGATTGCGCATATTGCAACTGTTATTTTAGTGATGATCACTCTTATTAGTGAGGTTGTGCAGATTGTCACTGTTATTTTAGTGGTTATCACAGCTATTAGTGAGATTGCGCATATTGCAACCGTTATTTTAGTGATGATCACTGTTTTGAATGAGGTTGTGCAGATTGTCACTGTTATTTTAGTGATTATCACTGTTATTAGTGAGATTGCGCATATTGCAACTGTTATTTTAGTGATGATCACTCTTATTAGTGAGATTGCGCATATTGCAACTGTTATTTTTGTGATGATCACTGTTATTAGTGAGGTTGTGCAGATTGTCACTGTTATTTTAGTGATTATCACTGGTATTAGTGAGATTGCGCATATTGCAACTGTTATTTTCCTGATTATCACTGTTATTAGTGAGATTGTGCATATTGCAACTGTTATTTTAGTGATGATCACTGTTATTAGTGAGGTTGTGCAGATTGTCACTGTTATTTTAGTGATGATCACTGTTATTAGTGAGATTGCGCATATTGCAACTGTTATTTTAGTGATGATCACTGTTATTAGTGATGTTGTGCAGATTGTCACTGTTATTTTAGTGATGATCACTGTTATTAGTGAGATTGCGCATATTGCAACTGCTATTTTAGTGATGATCACTGTTATTAGTGAGATTGCGCATATTGCAACTGTTATTTTAGTGATGATCACTGTTATTAGCGAGGTTGTGCAGATTGTCACTGTTATTTTAGTGATGATCACTGTTATTAGTGAGATTGCGCATATTGCAACTGTTATTTTAGTGATGATCACTCTTATTAGTGAGGTTGTGCAGATTGTCACTGTTATTTTAGTGGTTATCACAGCTATTAGTGAGATTGCGCATATTGCAACTGTTATTTTAGTGATGATCACTGTTATTAGTGAGGTTGTGCAGATTGTCACTGTTATTTTAGTGATTATCACTGTGATTAGTGAGATTGCGCCTATTGCAACTGTTATTTTAGTGATGATCACTGTTACTAGTGAGGTTGTGCAGATTGTCACCGTTATTTTAGTGATTATCACTGTTATTAGTGAGGTTGCGCAGATAGTCACTGTTATTTTAGTGATTTTCACTGATATTAGTGAGGTTGCGCATATTGCGACTGTTATTTTAGTGATTATCACTGTTATTAGTGAGGTTGTGCAGATTGTCACTGTTATTTTAGTGATTATCACTGTGGTTAGTGAGATTGCGCATATTGCAACTGTTATTTTAGTGATTTTCACTGTTATTAGTGAGATTGCGCATATTGCAACTGTTATTTTAGTGATGATCACTGTTGTTAGTGAGGTTGTGCAGATTGTCACTGTTATTTTAGTGATTTTCACTGTTATTAGTGAGGTTGCGCATATTGCAACTGTTATTTTAGTGATTATCACTGTTATTAGTGAGGTTGTGCAGATTGTCTCTGTTACTTTAGTGATTATCACTGTTATTAGTGAGATTGCGCATATTGCAACTGTTATTTTAGGGATGATCACTGTTATTAGTGAGGTTGTGCAGATTGTCACTGTTATTTTAGTGATTATCACTGTTATTAGTGAGATTGTGCAGATTGTCACTGTTATTTTAGTGATTATCACTGTTATTAGTGAGATTGCGCATATTGCAACTGTTATTTTAGTGATGATCACTGTTATTAGTGAGGTTGTGCAGATTGTCACTGTTATTTTAGTGATTATCACTGTTTTTAGTGAGATTGCGCATATTGCAACTATTATTTTAGTGATGATCACTGTTACTAGTGAGGTTGTGCAGATTGTCACTGTTATTTTAGTGGTGATCACTGTTACTAGTGAGATTGCGCAAATTGCAACTGTTATTTTAGTGATTATCACTGTTATTAGTGAGGTTGTGCAGATTGTCACTGGTATTTTAGTGATTATCACTGTTATTAGTGAGATTGCGCATACTGCAACTGGTATTTTAGTGATTATCACTGTTATTAGTGAGGTTGTGCAGATTGTCACTGTTAGTTAGATTGTTATTAGTGAGATTGCGCATATTGCAACTGTTATTTTAGTGATGATCACTGTTGTAAGTGAGGTTGTGCAGATTGTCCCTGTTATTTTAGTGATTATCACTGTTATTAGTGAGATTGCGCATATTGCAACTGTTATTTTAGTGATGATCACTGTTATTAGTGAGGTCGTGCAGATTGTCACTGTTATTTTAGTGATGATCACTGTTATTAGTGAGGTTGTGCAGATTGTCACTGTTATTTTCGTGATTATCACTGTTATTAGTGAGATTGTGCATATTGCAGCTGTTATTTTAGTGATGATCACTGTTATTAGTGAGGTTGTGCAGATTGTCACTGTTATTTTAGTGATGATCACTGTTATTAGTGAGACTGCGCATATTGCAACTGTTATTTTAGTGATGATCACTGTTGTTAGTGAGGTTGTGCAGATTGTCACTGTTATTTTAGTGATTTTCACTGTTATTAGTGAGGTTGCGCATATTGCAACTGTTATTTTAGTGATTATCACTGTTATTATTGAGGTTGTGCAGATTGTCACTGTTACTTTAGTGATTATCACTGTTATTAGTGAGATTGCGCATATTGCAACTGTTATTTTAGTGATGATCACTGTTGTTATTGAGGTTGTGCAGACTGTCACTGTTATTTTAGTGATTTTCACTGTTATTAGTGAGGTTGCGCATATTGCAAGTGTTATTTTAGTGATTATCACTGTTATTAGTGAGGTTGTGCAGATTGTCACTGTTACTTTAGTGATTATCACTGTTATTAGTGAGATTGCGCATATTGCAACTGTTATTTTAGAGATGATCACTGTTATTAGTGATGTTGTGCAGATTGTCACTGTTATTTTAGTGATTATCACTGTTATTAGTGAGATTGTGCAGATTGTCACTGTTATTTTAGTGATTATCACTGTTATTAGTGAGATTGCGCATATTGCAACTGATATTTTAGTGATGATCACTGTTGTTAGTGAGGTTGTGCAGATTGTCACTGTTATTTTAGTGATTTTCACCGTTATAAGTGAGATTGCGCATATTGCAACTGTTATTTTAGTGATGATCACTGTTATTAGTGAGGTTGTGCAGATTGTCACTGTTATTTTAGTGATTATCACTGTTATTAGTGAGATTGCGCATATTGCAACTGTTATTTTAGTGATGATCACTGTTGTAAGTGAGGTTGTGCAGATTGTCCCTGTTATTTTAGTGATTATCACTGTTATTAGTGAGATTGCGCATATTGCAACTGTTATTTTAGTGATGATCACTGTTATTAGTGAGGTTGTGCAGATTGTCACTGTAATTTTAGTGATGATCACTGTTATTAGCGAGGTTGTGCAGATTGTCACTGTTATTTTCGTGATTATCACTGTTATTAGTGAGATTGTGCAGATTGCAACTGTTATTTTAGTGATGATCACTGTTATTAGCGAGGTTGTGCAGATTGTCACTGTTATTTTAGTGATGATCACTGTTTTTAGTGAGATTGCGCATATTGCAACTGTTATTTTAGTGATGATCACTCTTATTAGTGAGGTTGTGCAGATTGTCACTGTTATTTTAGTGGTTATCACAGCTATTAGTGAGATTGCGCATATTGCAACCGTTATTTTAGTGATGATCACTGTTTTGAATGAGGTTGTGCAGATTGTCACTGTTATTTTAGTGATTATCACTGTTATTAGTGAGATTGCGCATATTGCAACTGTTATTTTAGTGATGATCACTCTTATTAGTGAGATTGCGCATATTGCAACTGTTATTTTTGTGATGATCACTGTTATTAGTGAGGTTGTGCAGATTGTCACTGTTATTTTAGTGATTATCACTGGTATTAGTGAGATTGCGCATATTGCAACTGTTATTTTCCTGATTATCACTGTTATTAGTGAGATTGTGCATATTGCAACTGTTATTTTAGTGATGATCACTGTTATTAGTGAGGTTGTGCAGATTGTCACTGTTATTTTAGTGATGATCACTGTTATTAGTGAGATTGCGCATATTGCAACTGTTATTTTAGTGATGATCACTGTTATTAGTGATGTTGTGCAGATTGTCACTGTTATTTTAGTGATGATCACTGTTATTAGTGAGATTGCGCATATTGCAACTGCTATTTTAGTGATGATCACTGTTATTAGTGAGATTGCGCATATTGCAACTGTTATTTTAGTGATGATCACTCTTATTAGTGAGGTTGTGCAGATTGTCACTGTTATTTTAGTGATTATCACTGCTATTAGTGAGATTGCGAATATTGCAACCGTTATTTTAGTGATGATCACTGTTTTGAATGAGGTTGTGCAGATTGTCACTGTTATTTTAGTGATTATCACTGTTATTAGTGAGATTGCGCATATTGCAACTGTTATTTTAGTGATGATCACTGTTATTAGTGAGGTTGTGCAAATTGTCACTGTTATTTTAGTGATTATCACTGTTATTAGTGAGATTGCGCATATTGCAACTCTTATTTTAGTGATGATCACTGTTATTAGTGAGATTGCGCATATTGCAACTCTTATTTTTGTGATGATCACTGTTATTAGTGAGGTTGTGCAGATTGTCACCGTTAGTTTAGTGATTATCACTGTTATTAGTGAGATTGCGCATATTGCAACTGTTATTTTAGTTATGATCAATATTATTAGTGAGGTTGTGCAGATTGTCACTGTTATTTCAGAGATGATCACTGTTATTAGTGAGACTGCACATATTGCAACTGTTATTTTAGTGATGATCACTGTTATTAGTGAGGTTGTGCTGATTGTCACTGTTATTTTAGTGATGATCACTGTTATAAGTGAGGTTGTGCGGATTGTCACTGTTATTTTAGCGATTATTACTGTTATTAGTGAGATTGCGCATATTGCAACTGTTATTTTAGTGATGATCACTGTTACTAGTGAGGTTGTGCAGATTGCCACTGTTATTTTAGTGATTATCACTGTTATTAGTGAGATTGTGCAGATTGTCACTATTATTTTAGTGATAATCACTGTTATTAGTGAGATTGTGCATATTGACACTGTTATTTTAGTGATGATCACTGTTATTAGTGAGGTTGTGCAGATTGTCACTGTTATTTTAGTGATTATCACTGTTATTAGTGAGATTGCGCATATTGCAACTGTGCTTTTAGTGATGATCACTGTTATTAGTGAGATTGCGCATATTGCAACTGTTATTTTAGTGATGATCACTGTTATTAGTGAGGTTGTGCAGATTGTCACTGTTATTTTAGTGATTATTACTGTGATTAGTGAGATTGCGCCTATTGCAACTGTTATTTTAGTGATGATCACTGTTACTAGTGAGGTTGTGCAGATTGTCACCGTTATTTTAGTGATTATCACTGTTATTAGTGAGGTTGCGCAGATAGTCACTGTTATTTTAGTGATTTTCACTGATATTAGTGAGGTTGCGCATATTGCGACTGTTATTTTAGTGATTATCACTGTTATTAGTGAGGCTGTGCAGATTGTCACTGTTATTTTAGTGATTATAACTGTTATTAGTGAGATTGCGCATATTGCAACTGTTATTTTAGTGATGATCACTGTTGTTAGTGAGGTTGTGCAGATTGTCACTGTTATTTTAGTGATTTTCACTGTTATTAGAGAGGTTGCGCACATTGCAACTGTTATTTTAGTGATTATCACTGTTATTAGTGAGGTTGTGCAGATTGTCACTGTTACTTTAGTGATTATCACTGTTATTAGTGAGATTGCGCATATTGCAACTGTTATTTTAGTGATGATCACTGTTATTAGTGAGGTTGTGCAGATTGTCACTGTTACTTTAGTGATTATCACTGTTATTAGTGAGATTGCGCATATTGCAACTGTTATTTTAGTGATGATCACTGTTATTAGTGAGGTTGTGCAGATTGTCACTGTTATTTTAGTGATTATCACTGTTATTAGTGAGATTGTGCAGATTGTCACTGTTATTTTAGTGATGATCACTGTTATTAGTGAGATTGCGCATATTGCAACTGTTATTTTAGTGATGATCACTGTTATTAGTGATGTTGTGCAGATTGTCACTGTTATTTTAGTGATGATCACTGTTATTAGTGAGATTGCGCATATTGCAACTGCTATTTTAGTGATGATCACTGTTATTAGTGAGATTGCGCATATTGCAACTGTTATTTTAGTGATGATCACTCTTATTAGTGAGGTTGTGCAGATTGTCACTGTTATTTTAGTGATTATCACTGCTATTAGTGAGATTGCGAATATTGCAACCGTTATTTTAGTGATGATCACTGTTTTGAATGAGGTTGTGCAGATTGTCACTGTTATTTTAGTGATTATCACTGTTATTAGTGAGATTGCGCATATTGCAACTGTTATTTTAGTGATGATCACTGTTATTAGTGAGGTTGTGCAAATTGTCACTGTTATTTTAGTGATTATCACTGTTATTAGTGAGATTGCGCATATTGCAACTCTTATTTTAGTGATGATCACTGTTATTAGTGAGATTGCGCATATTGCAACTCTTATTTTTGTGATGATCACTGTTATTAGTGAGGTTGTGCAGATTGTCACCGTTAGTTTAGTGATTATCACTGTTATTAGTGAGATTGCGCATATTGCAACTGTTATTTTAGTTATGATCAATATTATTAGTGAGGTTGTGCAGATTGTCACTGTTATTTCAGAGATGATCACTGTTATTAGTGAGACTGCACATATTGCAACTGTTATTTTAGTGATGATCACTGTTATTAGTGAGGTTGTGCTGATTGTCACTGTTATTTTAGTGATGATCACTGTTATAAGTGAGGTTGTGCGGATTTGTCACTGTTATTTTAGCGATTATTACTGTTATTAGTGAGATTGCGCATATTGCAACTGTTATTTTAGTGATGATCACTGTTACTAGTGAGGTTGTGCAGATTGCCACTGTTATTTTAGTGATTATCACTGTTATTAGTGAGATTGTGCAGATTGTCACTATTATTTTAGTGATAATCACTGTTATTAGTGAGATTGTGCATATTGACACTGTTATTTTAGTGATGATCACTGTTATTAGTGAGGTTGTGCAGATTGTCACTGTTATTTTAGTGATTATCACTGTTATTAGTGAGATTGCGCATATTGCAACTGTGCTTTTAGTGATGATCACTGTTATTAGTGAGATTGCGCATATTGCAACTGTTATTTTAGTGATGATCACTGTTATTAGTGAGGTTGTGCAGATTGTCACTGTTATTTTAGTGATTATTACTGTGATTAGTGAGATTGCGCCTATTGCAACTGTTATTTTAGTGATGATCACTGTTACTAGTGAGGTTGTGCAGATTGTCACCGTTATTTTAGTGATTATCACTGTTATTAGTGAGGTTGCGCAGATAGTCACTGTTATTTTAGTGATTTTCACTGATATTAGTGAGGTTGCGCATATTGCGACTGTTATTTTAGTGATTATCACTGTTATTAGTGAGGCTGTGCAGATTGTCACTGTTATTTTAGTGATTATAACTGTTATTAGTGAGATTGCGCATATTGCAACTGTTATTTTAGTGATGATCACTGTTGTTAGTGAGGTTGTGCAGATTGTCACTGTTATTTTAGTGATTTTCACTGTTATTAGAGAGGTTGCGCACATTGCAACTGTTATTTTAGTGATTATCACTGTTATTAGTGAGGTTGTGCAGATTGTCACTGTTACTTTAGTGATTATCACTGTTATTAGTGAGATTGCGCATATTGCAACTGTTATTTTAGTGATGATCACTGTTATTAGTGAGGTTGTGCAGATTGTCACTGTTACTTTAGTGATTATCACTGTTATTAGTGAGATTGCGCATATTGCAACTGTTATTTTAGTGATGATCACTGTTATTAGTGAGGTTGTGCAGATTGTCACTGTTATTTTAGTGATTATCACTGTTATTAGTGAGATTGTGCAGATTGTCACTGTTATTTTAGTGATTATCACTGTTATTAGTGAGATTGCGCATATTGCAACTGTTATTTTAGTGATGATCACTGTTATTAGTGAGGTTGTGCAGATTGTCACTGTTATTTTAGAGATGATCACTGTTATTAGTGAGACTGCGCATATAGCAACTGTTATTTTAGAGATGATCACTGTTATTAGTGAGGTTGTGCAGATTGTCACTGTTATTTTAGTGATGATCACTGTTATTAGTGATGTTGTGCAGATTGTCACTGTTATTTTAGTGATTATCACTGTTATTAGTGAGATTGCGCATATTGCAACTGTGCTTTTAGTGATGATCACTGTTATTAGTGAGATTGCGCATATTGCAACTGTTATTTTGGTGATGATCACTGTTATTAGTGAGGTTGTGCAGATTGTCACTGTTATTTTAGTGATTATCACTGTTATTAGTGAGATTGCGCATATTGCAACTGTTATATTAGTGATGATCACTGTTATTAGTGAGGTTGTGCAGATTGTCACTGTTATTTTAGTGATGATCACTCTTATTAGTGAGGTTGTGCAGATTGTCACTGTTATTTTAGTGATTATTACTGTTATTAGTGAGATTGCGCATATTGCATCTGTTATTTTAGTGGTGATCACTGTTACTAGTGAGGTTGTGCAGATTGCCACTGTTATTTTAGTGATTATCACTGTTATTAGTGAGATTGTGCAGATTGTCACTATTATTTTAGTGATAATCACTGTTATTAGTGAGATTGCGCATATTGCAACTGTTATTTTAGTGATGATCATTGTTATTAGTGAGATTGCGCATATTGCAACTGTTATTTTAGTGATGATCACTCTTATTAGTGAGGTTGTGCGGATTGTCACTGTTATTTTAGTGATTATCACTGCTATTAGTGAGATTGCGCATATTGCAACCGTTATTTTAGTGATGATCACTGTTTTGAATGAGGTATGCAGATTGTCACTGTTGTTTTACTGACTATCACTGTTATTAGTGAGGCTGTGCAGATTGTCACTGTTATTTTAGTGATTATCACTGTTATTAGTGAGGTTGTGCAGATTGTCACTGTTATTTTAGTGATTATCACTGTTATTAGTGAGATTGCAACTGTTATTTTAGTGATGATCACTGTTATTAGTGAGGTTGTGCAGATTGTCACTGTTATTTTAGTGATTATCACTGTTATTAGTGAATTTGCGCATATTGCAACTGTTATTTTAGTGATGATCACTGTTATTAGAGAGATTGCGCATATTGCAACTGTTATTTTTGTGATGATCACTGTTATAAGTGAGGTTGTGCAGATTGTCACTGTTAGTTTAGTGATTATCACCGTTATTAGTGAGATTGCGCATACTGCAACTGTTATTTTAGTTATGATCAATATTATTAGTGAGGTTGTGCAGATTGTCACTGTTATTTTAGAGATGATCACTGTTATTAGTGAGACTGCGCATATTGCAACTGTTATTTTAGTGATGATCACTGTTATTAGTGAGGTTGTGCAGATTGTCACTGTTATTTTAGTGATGATCACTGTTATTAGTGAGGTTGTGCAGATTGTCACTGTTATTTTAGTGATTATTACTGTTATTAGTGAGATTGCGCATATTGCAACTGTTATTTTAGTGATGATCACTGTTACTAGTGAGGTTGTGCAGATTGCCACTGTTATTTTAGTGATTATCACTGTTATTAGTGAGATTGTGCAGATTGTCACTATTATTTTAGCGATAATCACTTTTATTAGTGAGATTGTGCATATTGACACTGTTATTTTAGTGATGATCACTGTTATTAGTGAAGTTGTGCAGATTGTCACTGTTATTTTAGTGATTATCACTGTTATTAGTGAGATTGCGCATATTGCAACTGTGCTTTTAGTGATGATCACTGTTATTAGTGAGATTGCGCATATTGCAACTGTTATTTTGGTGATGATCACTGTTATTAGTGAGGTTGTGCAGATTGTCACTGTTATTTTAGTGATTATCACTGTTATTAGTGAGATTGCGCATATTGCAACTGTTATATTAGTGATGATCACTGTTATTAGTGAGGTTGTGCAGATTGTCAGTGTTATTTTAGTGATGATCACTGTTATTAGTGAGACTGCGCATATTGCAACTGTTATTTTAGTGATGATCACTGTTATTAGTGAGATTGCGCATATTGCAACTGTTATTTTAGTGATGATCACTGTTATTAGTGAGGTTGGGCAGATTGTCACTGTTATTTTAGTGATTATCACTGTGATTAGTGAGATTGCGCCTATTGCAACTGTTATTTTAGTGACGATCACTGTTACTAGTGAGGTTGTGCAGATTGTCACCGTTATTTTAGTGATTATCACTGTTATTAGTGAGGTTTCGCAGATAGTCACTGTTATTTTAGTGATTTTCACTGATATTAGTGAGGTTGCGCATATTGCGACTGTTATTTTAGTGATTATCACTGTTATTAGTGAGGTTGTGCAGATTGTCACTGTTATTTTAGTGATTTTCACTGTTATTAGCGAGGTTGCGCATATTGCAACTGTTATTTTAGTGATGATCACTGTTGTTAGTGAGGTTGTGCAGATTGTCACTGTTATTTTAGTGATTTTCACTGTTATTAGTGAGGTTGCGCATATTGCAACTGTTATTTTAGTGATTATCACTGTTATTAGTGAGGTTGTGCAGATTGTCTCTGTTACTTTAGTGATTATCACTGTTATTAGTGAGATTGCGCATATTGCAACTGTTATTTTAGTGATGATCACTGTTATTAGTGAGGTTGTGCAGATTGTCACTGTTATTTTAGTGATTATCACTGTTATTAGTGAGATTGTGCAGATTGTCACTGTTATTTTAGTGATTATCACTGTTATTAGTGAGATTGCGCATATTGCAACTGTTATTTTAGTGATGATCACTGTTATTAGTGAGGTTGTGCAGATTGTCACTGTTATTTTAGTGATTATCACTGTTTTTAGTGAGATTGCGCATATTGAAACTGTTAATTTAGTGATGATCACTGTTACTAGTGAGGTTGTGCAGATTGTCACTGTTATTTTAGTGATGATCACTGTTACTAGTGAGATTGCGCATATTGCAACTGTTATTTTAGTGATTATCACTGTTATTAGTGAGGTTGTGCAGATTGTCACTGGTATTTTAGTGATTCTGACTGTTATAAGTGAGATCGCGCATATTGCAACTGCTATTTTAGTGATGATCACTGTTATTAGTGAGGTTGTGCAGATTGTCACTGTTATTTTAGTGATGATCACTGTTATTAGTGAGGTTGTGCAGATTGTCACTGTTATTTTAGTGATTATCCCTGTTATTAGTGAGATTGCGCATACTGCAACTGTTATTTTAGTGATTATCACTGTTATTAGTGAGGTTGTGCAGATTGTCACTGTTAGTTAGATTGTTATTAGTGAGATTGCGCATATTGCAACTGTTATTTTAGTGATGATCACTGTTGTAAGTGAGGTTGTGCAGATTGTCCCTGTTATTTTAGTGATTATCACTGTTATTAGTGAGATTGCGCATATTGCAACTGTTATTTTAGTGATGATCACTGTTATTAGTGAGGTTGTGCAAATTGTCACTGTTATTTTAGTGATGATCACTGTTATTAGTGAGGTTGTGCAGATTGTCACTGTTATTTTCGTGATTATCACTGTTATTAGTGAGATTGTGCATATTGCAACTGTTATTTTAGTGATGATCACTGTTATTAGTGAGGTTGTGCAGATTGTCACTGTTATTTTAGTGATGATCACTGTTATTAGTGAGACTGCGCATATTGCAACTGTTATTTTAGTGATGCTCACTGTTGTTAGTGAGGTTGTGCAGATTGTCACTGTTATTTTAGTGATTTTCACTGTTATTAGTGAGGTGTTGCAGATTGTCACTGTTACTTTAGTGATTATCACTGTTATTAGTGAGATTGCGCATATTGCAACTGTTATTTTAGTGATGATCACTGTTGTTAGTGAGGTTGTGCAGATTGTCACTGTTATTTTAGTGATTTTCACTGTTATTAGTGAGGTTGCGCATATTGCAACTGTTATTTTAGTGATTATCACTGTTATTAGTGAGGTTGTGAAGATTGTCACTGTTACTTTAGTGATTATCACTGTTATTAGTGAGATTGCGCATATTGCGACTGTTATTTTAGTGATGATCACTGTTATTAGTGAGGTTGTGCAGATTGTCACTGTTATTTTAGTGATTATCTCTGTTATTAGTGAGATTGTGCATATTGTCACTGTTATTTTAGTGATTATCACTGTTATTAGTGAGATTGCGCATATTGCAACTGTTATTTTAGTGATGATCACTGTTGTTAGTGAGGTTGTGCAGATTGTCACTGTTACTTTAGTGATTTTCACTGTTATTAGTGAGATTGCGCATATTGCAACTGTTATTTTAGTGATGATCACTGTTATTAGTGAGGTTGTGCAGATTGTCACTGTTATTTTAGTGATTATCACTGTTATTAGTAAGATTGCGCATATTGCAACTGTTATTTTAGTGATGATCACTGTTGTAAGTGAGGTTGTGCAGATTGCCCTGTTATTTTAGTGATTATCACTGTTATTAGTGAGATTGCGCATATTGCAACTGTTATTTTAGTGATGATCACTGTTATTAGTGAGGTTGTGCAGATTGTCACTGTTATTTTAGTGATGATCACTGTTATTAGTGAGGATGTGCAGATTGTCACTGTTATTTTCGTGATTATCACTGTTATTAGTGAGATTGTGCATATTGCAACTGTTATTTTAGTGATGATCACTGTTATTAGTGAGGTTGTGCAGATTGTCACTGTTATTTTAGTGATGATCACTGTTATTAGTGAGATTGCGCATATTGCAACTGTTATTTTAGTGATGATCACTGTTATTAGTGAGATTGCGCATATTGCAACTGTTATTAGTGAGGTTGTGCAGATTGTCACTGTTATTTTAGTGATGATCACTGTTATTAGTGAGATTGCGCATATTGCAACTGCTATTTTAGTGATGATCACTGTTATTAGTGAGATTGCGCATATTGCAACTTTTATTTTAGTGATGATCACTCTTATTAGTGAGGTTGTGCAGATTGTCACTGTTATTTTAGTGATTATCACTGCTATTAGTGAGATTGCGCATATTGCAACCGTTATTTTAGTGATGATCACTGTTTTGAATGAGGTTGTGCAGATTGTCACTGTTATTTTAGTGATTATCACTGTTATTAGTGAGATTGCGCATATTGCAACTGTTATTTTAGTGATGATCACTCTTATTAGTGAGGTTGTGCAGATTGTCACTGTTATTTTAGTGATTATCACTGTTATTAGTGAGGTTGTGCAGACTGTCACTGTTATTTTAGTGATTATCACTGTTATTAGTGAGATTGCGCATATTGCAACTGTTATTTTAGTGATGATCACTGTTATTAGTGAGATTGCGCATATTGCAACTGTTATTTTAGTGATGATCACTGTTATTAGTGAGGTTGTGCAGATTGTCACTGTTATTTTAGTGATTATCACTGTAATTAGTGAGATTGCGCATATTGCAACTGTTATTTTAGTGATGATCACTGTTATTAGTGAGATTGCGCATATTGCAACTGTTATTTTAGTGATGATCACTGTTATTAGTGAGGTTGTGCAGATTGTCACTGTTATTTTAGTGATTATCACTGTTATTAGTGAGATTGCGCATATTGCAACTGTTATTTCAGTGATTATCACTGTTATTAGTGAGGTTGTGCAGATTGTCACTGTTATTTTAGTGATTATCACTGTTATTAGTGAGATTGCGCAAATTGCAACTGTTATTTTAGTGATGATCACTGTTATTAGTGAGGTTGTGCAGTTTGTCACTGTTATTTTAGTGATGATCACTGTTATTAGTGAGGTTGTGCCGATTGTCACTTTTTTTTTTAGTGATTATCACTGTTATTAGTGAGATTGCGCATATTGCAACTGTTATTTTAATGATTATTGCTGTTATTAGTGAGGTTGTGCAGATTGTCACTGTTATTTTAGTGATAATCACTGTGATTAGTGAGATTGTGCATATTGCAACTGTTATTTTAGTGATGATCACTGTTATTAGTGAGGTTGTGCAGATTGTCACTGTTATTTTAGTGATTATCACTGTTATTAGTGAGATTGCGCGTATTGCAACTGTTATTTTAGTGATGATCACTGTTATTAGTGAGATTGCGCATATTGCAACTGTTATTTTAGTGATGATCACTGTTATTAGTGAGGTTGTGCAGATTGTCACTGTTATTTTAGTGATTATCACTGTTATTAGTGAGATTGCGCGTATTGCAACTGTTATTTTAGTGATGATCACTGTTATTAGTGAGATTGCGCATATTGCAACTGTTATTTTAGTGATGATCACTGTTATAAGTGAGGTTGTGCAGATTGTCACTGTTATTTTAGTGATTATCACTGTGATTAGTGAGATTGTGCATATTGCAACTGTTATTTTAGTGATGATCACTGTTATTAGTGAGGTTGTGCAGATTGTCACTGTTATTTTAGTGATTATCACTGTTATTAGTGAGATTGCGCGTATTGCAACTGTTATTTTAGTGATGATCACTATTATTAGTGAGATTGCGCATATTGCAACTGTTATTTTAGTGATGATCACTGTTATTAGTGAGGTTGTGCAGATTGTCACTGTTATTTTAGTGATGATCACTGTTATTAGTGAGATTGTGCATATTGCAACTGTTATTTTAGTGATGATCACTGTTATTAGTGAGGTTGTGCAGATTGTCATTGTTATTTTAGTGATTATCACTGTTATTAGTGAGATTGCGCGTATTGCAACTGTTATTTTAGTGATGATCACTGTTATTAGTGAGATTGCGCATATTGCAACTGTTATTTTAGTGATGATCACTGTTATTAGTGAGGTTGTGCAGATTGTCACTGTTATTTTAGTGATGATCACTGTTATAAGTGAGGTGTCGCATATTGCAACTGTTATTTTAGTGATGATCACTGTTATTAGTGAGGTTGTGCAGATTGTCACTGTTATTTTAGTGATTATCACTGTTATTAGTGAGGTTGTGCAGATTGTCACTGTTATTTTAGTGATGATCACTGTTATTAGTGAGATTGCGCATATTGCAACTGTTATTTTAGTGATGATCACTGTTATTAGTGAGATTGCGCATATTGCAACTGTTATTTTAGTGATGATCACTGTTATTAGTGAGGTTGTGCAGATTGTCACTGTTATTTTAGTGATGATCACTGTTATTAGTGAGATTGCGCATATTGCAACTGCTATTTTAGTGATGATCACTGTTATTAGTGAGATTGCGCATATTGCAACTTTTATTTTAGTGATGATCACTCTTATTAGTGAGGTTGTGCAGATTGTCACTGTTATTTTAGTGATTATCACTGCTATTAGTGAGATTGCGCATATTGCAACCGTTATTTTAGTGATGATCACTGTTTTGAATGAGGTTGTGCAGATTGTCACTGTTATTTTAGTGATTATCACTGTTATTAGTGAGATTGCGCATATTGCAACTGTTATTTTAGTGATGATCACTCTTATTAGTGAGGTTGTGCAGATTGTCACTGTTATTTTAGTGATTATCACTGTTATTAGTGAGGTTGTGCAGACTGTCACTGTTATTTTAGTGATTATCACTGTTATTAGTGAGATTGCGCATATTGCAACTGTTATTTTAGTGATGATCACTGTTATTAGTGAGATTGCGCATATTGCAACTGTTATTTTAGTGATGATCACTGTTATTAGTGAGGTTGTGCAGATTGTCACTGTTATTTTAGTGATTATCACTGTAATTAGTGAGATTGCGCATATTGCAACTGTTATTTTAGTGATGATCACTGTTATTAGTGAGATTGCGCATATTGCAACTGTTATTTTAGTGATGATCACTGTTATTAGTGAGGTTGTGCAGATTGTCGCTGTTATTTTAGTGATTATCACTGTTATTAGTGAGATTGCGCATATTGCAACTGTTATTTCAGTGATTATCACTGTTATTAGTGAGGTTGTGCAGATTGTCACTGTTATTTTAGTGATTATCACTGTTATTAGTGAGATTGCGCAAATTGCAACTGTTATTTTAGTGATGATCACTGTTATTAGTGAGGTTGTGCAGTTTGTCACTGTTATTTTAGTGATAATCACTGTTATTAGTGAGGTTGTGCCGATTGTCACTTTTTTTTTTAGTGATTATCACTGTTATTAGTGAGATTGCGCATATTGCAACTGTTATTTTAGTGATTATTGCTGTTATTAGTTAGGTTGTGCAGATTGTCACTGTTATTTTAGTGATAATCACTGTGATTAGTGAGATTGTGCATATTGCAACTGTTATTTTAGTGATGATCACTGTTATTAGTGAGGTTGTGCAGATTGTCACTGTTATTTTAGTGATTATCACTGTTATTAGTGAGATTGCGCGTATTGCAACTGTTATTTTAGTGATGATCACTGTTATTAGTGAGATTGCGCATATTGCAACTGTTATTTTAGTGATGATCACTGTTATTAGTGAGGTTGTGCAGATTGTCACTGTTATTTTAGTGATTATCACTGTTATTAGTGAGATTGCGCGTATTGCAACTGTTATTTTAGTGATGATCACTGTTATTAGTGAGATTGCGCATATTGCAACTGTTATTTTAGTGATGATCACTGTTATAAGTGAGGTTGTGCAGATTGTCACTGTTATTTTAGTGATTATCACTGTGATTAGTGAGATTGTGCATATTGCAACTGTTATTTTAGTGATGATCACTGTTATTAGTGAGGTTGTGCAGATTGTCACTGTTATTTTAGTGATTATCACTGTTATTAGTGAGATTGCGCGTATTGCAACTGTTATTTTAGTGATGATCACTATTATTAGTGAGATTGCGCATATTGCAACTGTTATTTTAGTGATGATCACTGTTATTAGTGAGGTTGTGCAGATTGTCACTGTTATTTTAGTGATGATCACAGTTATTAGTGAGATTGTGCATATTGCAACTGTTATTTTAGTGATGATCACTGTTATTAGTGAGGTTGTGCAGATTGTCATTGTTATTTTAGTGATTATCACTGTTATTAGTGAGATTGCGCGTATTGCAACTGTTATTTTAGTGATGATCACTGTTATTAGTGAGATTGCGCATATTGCAACTGTTATTTTAGTGATGATCACTGTTATTAGTGAGGTTGTGCAGATTGTCACTGTTATTTTAGTGATGATCACTGTTATTAGTGAGGTGTCGCATATTGCAACTGTTATTTTAGTGATGATCACTGTTATTAGTGAGGTTGTGCAGATTGTCACTGTTATTTTAGAGATGATCACTGTTATTGCTGTTATTTTAGTGATGATCACTGTTATTAGTGAGGTTGTGCAGATTGTCACTGTTATTTTAGTGATTACACTGTTATTAGTGAGGTTGTGCAGATTGTCACTGTTATTTTAGTGATTATCACTGTGATTAGTGAGATTGTGCATATTGCAACTGTTATTTTAGTGATGATCACTGTTATTAGTGAGGTTGTGCAGATTGTCACTGTTATTTTAGTGATTATCACTGTTATTAGTGAGATTGCGCGTATTGCAACTGTTATTTTAGTGATGATCACTGTTATTAGTGAGACTGCGCATATTGCAACTGTTATTTCAGTGATGATCACTGTTATTAGTGAGGTTGTGCAGATTGTCACTGTTATTTTAGTGATGATCACTGTTATTAGTGAGATTGTGCATATTGCAACTGTTATTTTAGTGATGATCACTGTTATAAGTGAGGTTGTGCAGATTGTCACTGTTATTTTAGTGATGATCACTGTTATTAGTGAGATTGCGCATATTGCAACTGGTATTTTAGTGATGATCACTCTTATTAGTGAGGTTGTGCAGATTGTCACTGTTATTTTAGTGGTTATCACAGCTATTAGTGAGATTGTGCATATTGCAACCGTTATTTTAGTGATGATCCCTGTTTTGAATGAGGTTGTGCAGATTGTCACTGTTATTTTAGTGATTATCACTGTTATTAGTGAGATTGCGCATATTGCAACTGTTATTTTAGTGATGATCAATCTTATTAGTGAGGTTGTGCAGATTGTCACTGTTATTTTAGTGATTATCACTGTTATTAGTGAGGTATGCAGATTGTCACTGTTGTTTTACTGACTATCGCTGTTATTAGTGAGGCTGTGCAGATTGTCACTGTTATTTTAGTGACTATCACTGTTATTAGTGAGGTTGTGCAGATTGTCACTGTTATTTTAGTGATTATCACTGTTATTAGTGAGATTGCGCATATTGCAACTGTTATTTTAGTGATGATCACTGTTATTAGCGAGGTTGTGCTGATTGTCACTGTTATTTTAGTGATTATCACTGTTATTAGTGAGATTGCGCATATTGCAACTGTTATTTTAGTGATGATCACTCTTATTAGTGAGATTGCGCATATTGCAACTGTTATTTTTGCGATGATCACTGTTATTAGTGAGGCTGTGCAGACTGTCACTGTTATTTTAGTGATTATCACTGGTATTAGTGAGATTGCGCATATTGCAACTGTTATTTTCGTGATTATCACTGTTATTAGTGAGATTGTGCATATTGCAACTGTTATTTTAGTGATGATCACTGTTATTAGTGAGGTTGTGCAGATTGTCACTGTTATTTTAGTGATGATCACTGTTATTAGTGAGATTGCGCATATTGCAACTGTTATTTTAGTGATGATCACTGTTATTAGTGAGGTTGTGCAGATTGTCACTGTTATTTTAGTGATGATCACTGTTATTAGTGAGATTGCGCATATTGCAACTGCTATTTTAGTGATGATCACTGTTATTAGTGAGATTGCGCATATTGCAACTGTTATTTTAGTGATGATCACTCTTATTAGTGAGGTTGTGCAGATTGTCACTGTTATTTTAGTGATTATCACTGCTATTAGTGAGATTGCGCATATTGCAACCGTTATTTTAGTGATGATCACTGTTTTGAATGAGGTTGTGCAGATTGTCACTGTTATTTTAGTGATTATCACTGTTATTAGTGAGATTGCGCATATTGCAACTGTTATTTTAGTGATGATCACTGTTATTAGTGAGGTTGTGCAGATTGTCACTGTTATTTTAGTGATTATTACTGTGATTAGTGAGATTGCGCCTATTGCAACTGTTATTTTAGTGATGATCACTGTTACTAGTGAGGTTGTGCAGATTGTCACCGTTATTTTAGTGATTATCACTGTTATTAGTGAGGTTGCACAGATAGTCACTGTTATTTTAGTGATTTTCACTGATATTAGTGAGGTTGCGCATATTGCGACTGTTATTTTAGTGATTATCACTGTGATTAGTGAGGTTGTGCAGATTGTCACTGTTATTTTAGTGATTATCACTGTTTTTAGTGAGATTGCGCATATAGCAACTGTTATTTTAGTGATGATCACTGTTGTTAGTGAGGTTGTGCAGATTGTCACTGTTATTTTAGTGATTTTCACTGTTATTAGTGAGGTTGCGCATATTGCAACTGTTATTTTAGTGATTATCACTGTTATTAGTGAGGTTGTGCAGATTGTCACTGTTACTTTAGTGATTATCACTGTTATTAGTGAGATTGCGCATATTGCAACTGTTATTTTAGTGATGATCACTGTTATTAGTGAGGTTGTGCAGATTGTCACTGTTATTTTAGTGATTATCACTGTTATTAGTGAGATTGTGCAGATTGTCACTGTTATTTTAGTGATTATCACTGTTATTAGTGAGATTTCGCATATTGCAACTGTTATTTAAGTGATGATCACTGTTATTAGTGAGGTTGTGCAGATTGTCACGGTTATTTTAGAGATGATCACTGTTATTAGTGAGACTGCGCATATAGCAACTGTTATTTTAGAGATGATCACTGTTATTAGTGAGGTTGTGCAGATTGTCACTGTTATTTTAGTGATGATCACTGTTATTAGTGAGGTTGTGCAGATTGTCACTGTTATTTTAGTGATTATCACTGTTATTAGTGAGATTGCGCATATTGCAACTGTGTTTTTAGTGATGATCACTGTTATTAGTGAGATTGCGCATATTGCAACTGTTATTTTGGTGATGATCACTGTTATTAGTGAGGTTGTGCAGATTGTCACTGTTATTTTAGTGATTATCACTGTTATTAGTGAGATTGCGCATATTGCAACTGTTATATTAGTGATGATCACTGTTATTAGTGAGGTTGTGCAGATTGTCACTGTTATTTTAGTGATGATCACTCTTATTAGTGAGGTTGTGCAGATTGTCACTGTTATTTTTGTGATTATTACTGTTATTAGTGAGATTGCGCATATTGCAACTGTTATCTTAGTGATGATCACTGTTACTAGTGAGGTTGTGCAGATTGCCACTGTTATTTTAGTGATTATCACTGTTATTAGTGAGATTGTGCAGATTGTCACTATTATTTAAGTGATAATCACTGTTATTAGTGAGATTGCGCATATTGCAACTGTTATTTTAGTGATGATCACTGTTATTAGTGAGATTGCGCATATTGCAACTGTTATTTTAGTGATGATCACTCTTTTTAGTGAGGTTGTGCAGATTGTCACTGTTATTTTAGTGATGATCACTGCTATTAGTGAGATTGCGCATATTGCAACCGTTATTTTAGTGATGATCACTGTTTTGAATGAGGTATGCAGATTGTCACTGTTGTTTTACTGACTATCGCTGTTATTAGTGAGGCTGTGCAGATTGCCACTGTTATTTTAGTGATTATCACTATTATTAGTGAGGTTGTGCAGATTGTCACTGTTATTTTAGTGATTATCACTGTTATTAGTGAGATTGCGCATATTGCAACTGTTATTTTAGTGATGATCACTGTTATTAGTGAGGTTGTGCAGATTGTCACTGTTATTATAGTGATTATCACTGTTATTAGTGAGATTGCGCATATTGCAACTGTTATTTTAGTGATGATCACTGTTATTAGTGAGATTGCGCATATTGCAACTGTTATTTTTGTGATGATCACTGTTATAAGTGAGGTTGTGCAGATTGTCACTGTTAGTTTAGTGATTATCACCGTTATTAGTGAGATTGCGCATATTGCAACTGTTATTTTAGTTATGATCAATATTATTAGTGAGGTTGTGCAGATTGTCACTGTTATTTTAGAGATGATCACTGTTATTAGTGAGACTGCGCATATTGCAACTGTTATTTTAGTGATGATCACTGTTATTAGTGAGGTTGTGCAGATTGTCACTGTTATTTTAGTGATGTTCACTGTTATTAGTGAGGTTGTGCAGATTCTCACTGTTATTTTAGTGATTATTACTGTTATTAGTGAGATTGCGCATATTGCAACTGTTATTTTAGTGATGATCACTGTTACTAGTGAGGTTGTGCAGATTGCCACTGTTATTTTAATGATTATCACTGGTATTAGTGAGATTGTGCAGATTGTCACTATTATTTTAGCGATAATCACTGTTATTAGTGAGATTGTGCATATTGACACTGTTATTTTAGTGATGATCACTGTTATTAGTGAGGTTGTGCAGATTGTCACTGTTATTTTAGTGATTATCACTGTTATTAGTGAGATTGCGCATATTGCAACTGTGCTTTTAGTGATGATCACTGTTATTAGTGAGATTGCGCATATTGCAACTGTTATTTTGGTGATGATCACTGTTATTAATGAGGTTGTGCAGATTGTCACTGTTATTTTAGTGATTATCACTGTTATTAGTGAGATTGCGCATATTGCAACTGTTATATTAGTGATGATCACTGTTATTAGTGCGGTTGTGCAGATTGTCAGTGTTATTTTAGTGATGATCACTGTTATTAGTGAGATTGCGCATATTGCAACTGTTATTTTAGTGATGATCACTGTTATTAGTGAGATTGCGCATATTGCAACTGTTATTTTAGTGATGATCACTGTTATTAGTGAGGTTGTGCAGATTGTCACTGTTATTTTAGTGATTATCACTGTGATTAGTGAGATTGCGCCTATTGCAACTGTTATTTTAGTGATGATCACTGTTACTAGTGAGGTTGTGCAGATTGTCACCGTTATTTTAGTGATTATCACTGTTATTAGTGAGGTTGCGCAGATAGTCACTGTTATTTTAGTGATTTTCACTGATATTAGTGAGGTTGCGCATATTGCGACTGTTATTTTAGTGATTATCACTGTTATTAGTGAGGTTGTGCAGATTGTCACTGTTATTTTAGTGATTTTCACTGTTATTAGTGAGGTTGCGCATATTGCAACTGTTATTTAAGTGATGATCATTGTTGTTAGTGAGGTTGTGCAGATTGTCACTGTTATTTTAGTGATTTTCACTGTTATTAGTGAGGTTGCGCATATTGCAACTGTTATTTTAGTGATTATCACTGTTATTAGTGAGGTTGTGCAGATTGTCTCTGTTACTTTAGTGATTATCACTGTTATTAGTGAGATTGCGCATATTGCAACTGTTATTTTAGTGATGATCACTGTTATTAGTGAGGTTGCGCATAGTGCAACTGTTATTTTAGTGACTATCACTGTTATTAGTGAGGCTGTGCAGATTGTCTCTGTTACTTTAGTGATTATCACTGTTATTAGTGAGATTGCGCATATTGCAACTGTTATTTTAGTGATGATCACTGTTATTAGTGAGGTTGTGCAGATTGTCACTGTTATTTTAGTGATGATCACTGTTATTAGTGAGGTTGTGCAGATTGTCACTGTTATTTTCGTGATTATCACTGTTATTAGTGAGATTGTGCATATTGCAACTGTTATTTTAGTGATGATCACTGTTATTAGTGAGGTTGTGCAGATTGTCACTGTTATTTTAGTGATGATCACTGTTATTAGTGAGACTGCGCATATTGCAACTGTTATTTTAGTGATGATCACAGTTGTTAGTGAGGTTGTGCAGATTGCCACTGTTATTTTAGTGATTTTCACTGTTATTAGTGAGGTTGCGCATATTGCAACTGTTATTTTAGTGATTATCACTGTTATTAGTGAGGTTGTGCGGATTGTCACTGTTACTTTAGTGATTATCACTGTTATTAGTGAGATTGCGCATATTGCAACTGTTATTTTAGTGATGATCACTGTTGTTAGTGAGGTTGTGCAGATTGTCACTGTTATTTTAGTGATTTTCACTGTTATTAGTGAGGTTGCGCATATTGCAACTGTTATTTTATTGATTATCACTGTTATTAGTGAGGTTGTGCAGATTGTCACTGTTACTTTAGTGATTATCACTGTTATTAGTGAGATTGCGCATATTGCAACTGTTATTTTAGTGATGATCATTGTTATTAGTGAGGTTGTGCAGATTGTCACTGTTATTTTAGTGATGATCACTGTTATTAGTGAGGTTGTGCAGATTGTCACTGTTATTTTCGTGATTATCGCTGTTATTAGTGAGATTGTGCATATTGCAACTGTTATTTTAGTGATGATCACTGTTATTAGTGAGGTTGTGCAGATTGTCACTGTTATTTTAGTGATGATCACTGTTATTAGTGAGATTGCGCATATTGCAACTGTTATTTTAGTGATGATCACTCTTATTAGTGAGGTTGTGCAGATTGTCACTGTTATTTTAGTGGTTATCACAGCTATTAGTGAGATTGCGCATATTGCAACCGTTATTTTAGTGATGATCACTGTTTTGAATGAGGTTGTGCAGATTGTCACTGTTATTTTAGTGATTATCACTGTTATTAGTGAGATTGCGCATATTGCAACTGTTATTTTAGTGATGATCACTCTTATTAGTGAGGTTGTGCAGATTGTCACTGTTATTTTAGTGATTATCACTGTTATTAGTGAGGTTGTGCAGATTGTCACTGTTATTTTAGTGACTATCACTGTTATTAGTGAGGTATGCAGATTGTCACTGTTGTTTTACTGACTATCGCTGTTATTAGTGAGGCTGTGCAGATTGTCACTGTTATTTTAGTGACTATCACTGTTATTAGTGAGGTTGTGCAGATTGTCACTGTTATTTTAGTGATTATCACTGTTATTAGTGAGATTGCGCATATTGCAACTGTTATTTTAGTGATGATCACTGTTATTAGTGAGGTTGTGCAGATTGTCACTGTTATTTTAGTGATTATCACTGTTATTAGTGAGATTGCGCATATTGCAACTGTTATTTTAGTGATGATCACTCTTATTAGTGAGATTGCGCATATTGCAACTGTTATTTTTGTGATGATCACTGTTATTAGTGAGGTTGTGCAGATTGTCACTGTTATTTTAGTGATTATCACTGGTATTAGTTAGATTGCGCATATTGCAACTGTTATTTTCGTGATTATCACTGTTATTAGTGAGATTGTGCATATTGCAACTGTTATTTTAGTGATGATCACTGTTATTAGTGAGGTTGTGCAGATTGTCACTGTTATTTTAGTGATTATCACTGGTATTAGTTAGATTGCGCATATTGCAACTGTTATTTTAGTGATGATCACTCTTATTAGTGAGATTGCGCATATTGCAACTGCTATTTTAGTGATGATCACTGTTATTAGTGAGATTGCGCATATTGCAACTGTTATTTTAGTGATGATTACTCTTATTAGTGAGGTTGTGCAGATTGTCACTGTTATTTTAGTGATTATCACTGCTATTAGTGAGATTGCGCATATTGCAACCGTTATTTTAGTGATGATCACTGTTTTGAATGAGGTTGTGCAGATTGTCACTGTTATTTTAGTGATTATCACTGTTATTAGTGAGATTGCGCATATTGCAACTGTTGTTTTAGTGATGATCACTCTTATTAGTGAGGTTGTGCAGATTGTCACTGTTATTTTAGTGATTATCACTGTTATTAGTGAGGTTGTGCAGATTGTCACTGTTATTTTAGTGATTATCACTGTTATTAGTGAGATTGCGCATATTGCAACTGTTATTTTAGTGATGATCACTGTTATTAGTGAGATTGCGCATATTGCAACTGTTATTTTAGTGATGATCACTGTTATTAGTGAGGTTGTGCAGATTGTCACTGTTATTTTAGTGATTATCACTGTAATTAGTGAAATTGCGCATATTGCAACTGTTATTTTAGTGATGATCACTGTTATTAGTGAGATTGCGCATATTGCAACTGTTATTTTAGTGATGATCACTGTTATTAGTGAGGTTGTGCAGATTGTCACTGTTATTTTAGTGATTATCACTGTTATTAGTGAGATTGCGCATATTGCAACTGTTATTTTAGTGATTATCACTGTTATTAGTGAGGTTGTGCAGATTGTCACTGTTATTTTAGTGATTATCACTGTTATTAGTGAGATTGCGCATATTGCAACTGTTATTTTAGTGATGATCACTGTTATTAGTGAGGTTGTGCAGTTTGTCACTGTTATTTTAGTGATGATCACTGTTATTAGTGAGGTTGTGCCGATTGTCACTTTTTTTTTAGTGATTATCACTGTTATTAATGAGATTGCGCATATTGCAACTGTTATTTTAGTGATTATTGCTGTTATTAGTGAGGTTGTGCAGATTGTCACTGTTATTTTAGTGATTATCACTGTGATTAGTGAGATTGTGCATATTGTAACTGCTATTTTAGTGATGATCACTGTTATTAGTGAGGTTGTGCAGATTGTCACTGTTATTTTAGTGATTATCACTGTTATGAGTGAGATTGCGCGTATTGCAACTGTTATTTTAGTGATGATCACTGTTATTAGTGAGATTGCGCATATTGCAACTGTTATTAGTGAGGTTGTGCAGATTGTCACTGTTATTTTAGTGATTATCACTGTTATTAGTGAGATTGCGCGTATTGCAACTGTTATTTTAGTGATGATCACTGTTATTAGTGAGATTGCGCATATCGCAACTGTTATTTTAGTGATGATCACTGTTATTAGTGAGGTTGTGCAGATTGTCACTGTTATTTTAGTGATTATCACTGTTATTAGTGAGATTGCGCGTATTGCAACTGTTATTTTAGTGATGATCACTGTTATTAGTGAGATTGCGCATATTGCAACTGTTATTTTAGTGATGATCACTGTTATTAGTGAGGTTGTGCAGATTGTCACTGTTATTTTAGTGATGATCACTGTTATTAGTGAGATTGTGCATATTGCAACTGTTATTTTAGTGATGATCACTGCTATTAGTGAGGTTGTGCAGATTTTCACTGTTATTTTAGTGATGATCACTGTTATTAGTGAGATTGCGCATATTGCAACTGTTATTTTAGTGATGATCACTCTTATTAGTGAGGTTGTGCAGATTGTCACTGTTATTTTAGTGGTTATCACAGCTATTAGTGAGATTGCGCATATTGCAACAGTTATTTTAGTGATGATCACTGTTTTGAATGAGGTTGTGCAGATTGTCACTGTTATTTTAGTGATTATCACTGTTATTAGTGAGATTGCGCATATTGCAACTGTTATTTTAGTGATGATCACTCTTATTAGTGAGGTTGTGCAGATTGTCACTGTTATTTTAGTGATTATCACTGTTATTAGTGAGGTTGTGCAGATTGTCACTGTTATTTTAGTGACTATCACTGTTATTAGTGAGGTATGCAGATTGTCACTGTTGTTTTACTGACTATCGCTGTTATTAGTGAGGCTGTGCAGATTGTCACTGTTATTTTAGTGACTATCACTGTTATTAGTGAGGTTGTGCAGATTGTCACTGTTATTTTAGTGATTATCACTGTTATTAGTGAGATTGCGCATATTGCAACTGTTATTTTAGTGATGATCACTGTTATTAGTGAGGTTGTGCAGATTGTCACTGTTATTTTAGTGATTATCACTGTTATTAGTGAGATTGCGCATATTGCAACTGTTATTTTAGTGATGATCACTCTTATTAGTGAGATTGCGCATATTGCAACTGTTATTTTTGTGATGATCACTGTTATTAGTGAGGTTGTGCAGATTGTCACTGTTATTTTAGTGATTATCACTGCTATTAGTGAGATTGCGCATATTGCAACCGTTATTTTAGTGATGATCACTGTTTTGAATGAGGTTGTGCAGATTGTCACTGTTATTTTAGTGATTATCACTGTTATTAGTGAGATTGCGCATATTGCAACTGTTATTTTAGTGATGATCACTCTTATTAGTGAGGTTGTGCAGATTGTCACTGTTATTTTAGTGATTATCACTGTTATTAGTGAGGTTGTGCAGATTGTCACTGTTATTTTAGTGATTATCACTGTTATTAGTGAGATTGCGCATATTGCAACTGTTATTTTAGTTTTTTTCGATTTTATGGTTTTATTCATTGACGATTTACAAAGAAACTTATATCTAACATGAATAACGTGTTATTAACTAACTAACTGACAATCGTACTTAGCAGCTAGCTAAAACTAACTATATCTTAGTACCTAGACTGTTATTTTAGTGATGATCACTGTTATTAGTGAGATTGCGCATATTGCAACTGTTATTTTAGTGATGATCACTGTTATTAGTGAGGTTGTGCAGATTGTCACTGTTATTTTAGTGATTATCACTGTAATTAGTGAGATTGCGCATATTGCAACTGTTATTTTAGTGATGATCACTGTTATTAGTGAGATTGCGCATATTGCAACTGTTATTTTAGTGATGATCACTGTTATTAGTGAGGTTGTGCAGATTGTCACTGTTATTTTAGTGATTATCACTGTTATTAGTGAGATTGCGCATATTGCAACTGTTATTTTAGTGATGATCACTGTTATTAGTGAGGTTGTGCAGATTGTCACTTTTATTTTAGTGATTATCACTGTTATTAGTGAGATTGCGCAAATTGCAACTGTTATTTTAGTGATGATCACTGTTATTAGTGAGGTTGTGCAGATTGTCACTGTTATTTTAGTGATTATCACTGTTATTAGTGAGATTGCGCATATTGCAACTGTTATTTTAGTGATTATCGCTGTTATTAGTGAGGTTGTGCAGATTGTCACTGTTATTTTAGTGATTATCACTGTTATTAGTGAGATTGCGCGTATTGCAACTGTTATTTTAGTGATGATCACTGTTATTAGTGAGATTGCGCATATTGCAACTGTTATTTTAGTGATGATCACTGTTATTAGTGAGGTTGTGCAGATTGTCACTGTTATTTTAGTGATGATCACTGTTATTAGTGAGATTGTGCATATTGCAACTGTTATTTTAGTGATGATCACTGTTATTAGTGAGGTTGTGCAGATTGTCACTGTTATTTTAGTGATGATCACTGTTATTAGTGAGATTGCGCATATTGCAACTGTTATTTTAGTGATGATCACTCTTATTAGTGAGGTTCTGCAGATTGTCACTGTTATTTTAGTGGTTATCACAGCTAGTAGTGAGATTGCGCATATTGCAACCGTTATTTTAGTGATGATCACTGTTTTGAATGAGGTTGTGCAGATTGTCACTGTTATTTTAGTGATTATCACTGTTATTAGTGAGATTGCGCATATTGCAACTGTTATTTTAGTGATGATCACTCTTATTTGTGAGGTTGTGCAGATTGTCACTGTTTTTTTAGTGATTATCACTGTTATTAGTGAGGTTGTGCAGATTGTCACTGTTATTTTAGTGACTATCACTCTTATTTGTGAGGTTGTGCAGATTGTCACTGTTACTTTAGTGATTATCACTGTTATTAGTGAGGTTGTGCAGATTGTCACTGTTATTTTAGTGATTATCACTGTTATAAGTGAGATTGCGCATATTGCAACTGTTATTTTAGTGATGATCACTGTTATTAGTGAGGTTGTGCAGATTGTCACTGTTATTTTAGTGATTATCACTGTTATTAGTGAGATTGCGCATATTGCAACTGTTATTTTAGTGATGATCACTGTTATTAGTGAGGTTGTGCAGATTGTCACTGTTATTTTAGTGATTATCACTGTTATTAGTGAGATTGCGCATATTGCAACTGTTATTTTAGTGATGATCACTCTTATTAGTGAGATTGCGCATATTGCAACTGTTATTTTTGTGATGATCACTGTTATTAGTGAGGTTGTGCAGATTGTCACTGTTATTTTAGTGATTATCACTGGTATTAGTGAGATTGCGCATATTGCAACTGTTATTTTCGTGATTATCACTGTTATTAGTGAGATTGTGCATATTGCAACTGTTATTTTAGTGATGATCACTGTTATTAGTGAGGTTGTGCAGATTGTCACTGTTATTTTAGTGATGATCACTGTTATTAGTGAGATTGCGCATATTGCAACTGTAATTTTAGTGATGATCACTGTTATTAGTGAGGTTGTGCAGATTGTCACTGTTATTTTAGTGATGATCACTGTTATTAGTGAGTTTGCGCATATTGCAACTGCTATTTTAGTGACGATCACTGTTATTAGTGAGATTGCGCATATTGCAACTGTTATTTTAGTGATGATCACTCTTATTAGTGAGGTTGTGCAGATTGTCACTGTTATTTTAGTGATTATCACTGCTATTAGTGAGATTGCGCATATTGCAACCGTTATTTTAGTGATGATCACTGTTTTGAATGAGGTTGTGCAGATTGTCACTGTTATTTTAGTGATTATCACTGTTATTAGTGAGATTGCGCATATTGCAACTGTTATTTTAGTGATGATCACTCTTATAAGTGAGGTTGTGCAGATTGTCACTGTTATTTTAGTGATTATCACTGTTATTAGTGAGGTTGTGCAGATTGTCACTGTTATTTTAGCGATTATCACTGTTATTAGTGAGATTGCGCATATTGCAACTGTTATTTTAGTGATGATCACTGTTATTAGTGAGATTGCGCATATTGCAACTGTTATTTTAGTGATGATCACTGTTATTAGTGAGGTTGTGCAGATTGTCACTGTTATTTTAGTGATTATCACTGTAATTAGTGAGATTGCGCATATTGCAACTGTTATTTTAGTGATGATCACTGTTATTAGTGAGATTGCGCATATTGCAACTGTTATTTTAGTGATGATCACTGTTATTAGTGAGGTTGTGCAGATTGTCACTGTTATTTTAGTGATTATCACTGTTATTAGTGAGATTGCGCATATCGCAACTGTTATTTTAGTGATTATCACTGTTATTAGTCAGGTTGTGCAGATTGCCACTGTTATTTTAGTGATTATCACTGTTATTAGTGAGATTGCGCAAATTGCAACTGTTATTTTAGTGATGATCACTGTTATTAGTGAGGTTGTGCAGTTTGTCACTGTTATTTTAGTGATGATCACTGTTATTAGTGAGGTTGTGCCGATTGTCACTTTTTTTTTAGTGATTATCACTGTTATTAGTGAGATTGCGCATATTGCAACTGTTATTTTAGTGATTTTCGCTGTTATTAGTGAGGTTGTGCAGATTGTCACTGTTATTTTAGTGATTATCACTGTGATTAGTGAGATTGTGCATATTGCAACTGTTAATTTAGTGATGATCACTGTTATTAGTGAGGTTGTGCAGATTGTCACTGTTATTTTAGTGATTATCACTGTTATTAGTGAGATTGTGCGTATTGCAACTGTTATTTTAGTGATGATCACTGTTATTAGTGAGGTTCTGCAGATTGTCACTGTTATTTTAGTGATGATCACAGTTATTAGTGAGGTTGTGCAGATTGTCACTGTTATTTTAGAGATGATCACTGTTATTGCTGTTATTTTAGTGATGATCACTGTTATTAGTGAGGTTGTGCAGATTGTCACTGTTATTTTAGTGATTATCACTGTTATTTGTGAGATTGCGCATATTGCAACTGTTATTTCAGTTATTATCACTGTTATTAGTGAGATTGCGCATATTGCAACTGTTATTTTAGTGATGATCACTGTTGTAAGTGAGGTTGTGCAGATTGTCCCTGTTATTTTAGTGATTATCACTGTTATTAGTGAGATTGCGCATATTGCAACAGTTATTTTAGTGATGATCACTGTTATTAGTGAGGTTGTGCAGATTGTCACTGTTATTTTAGTGATGATCACTGTTACTAGTGAGGTTGTGCAGATTGTCACTGTTATTTTAGTGATGATCACTCTTATTAGTGAGGTTGTGCAGATTGTCACTGTTGTTTTAGTGATTATCACTGTTATTAGTGAGGTTGTGCAAATTGTCACTGTTATTTTAGTGATTATCACTGTTATTAGTGAGATTACGCATATTGCAACTGTTATTTTAGTGATGATCACTGTTATTAGTGAGATTGCGCATATTGCAACTGTTATTTTAGTGATGATCACTGTTATTAGTGAGGTTGTGCAGATTGTCATGGTATTTTAGTGATTATCACTGTAATAAGTGAGATTGCGCATATTGCAACTGTTATTTTAGTGATGATCACTGTTATTAGTGAGATTGCGCATATTGCAACTGTTATTTTAGTGATGATCACTGTTATTAGTGAGGTTGTGCAGATTGTCACTGTTATTGTAGTGATTATCACTGTTATTAGTGAGATTGCGCATATTGCAACTGTTATTTTAGTGATTATCACTGTTATTAGTGAGGTTGTGCAGATTGTCACTGTTATTTTCGTGATTATCACTGTTATTAGTGAGATTGTGCATATTGCAACTGTTATTTTAGTGATGATCACTGTTATTAGTGAGGTTGTGCAGATTGTCACTGTTATTTTAGTGATGATCACTAGTTAGTGATCACACTATTATTAGTGAGATTGCGCATATTGCAACTGTTATTTTAGTGATGATCACTCTTATTAGTGAGGTTGTGCAGATTGTCACTGTTATTTTAGTGGTTATCACAGCTATTAGTGAGATTGCGCATATTGCAACCGTTATTTTAGTGATGATCACTGTTTTGAATGAGGTTGTACAGATTGTCACTGTTATTTTAGTGATTATCACTGTTATTAGTGAGATTGCGCATATTGCAACTGTTATTTTAGTGATGATCACTGTTATTAGTGAGGTTGTGCAGATTGTCATGGTATTTTAGTGATTATCACTGTAATAAGTGAGATTGCGCATATTGCAACTGTTATTTTAGTGATGATCACTGTTATTAGTGAGATTGCGCATATTGCAACTGTTATTTTAGTGATGATCACTGTTATTAGTGAGGTTGTGCAGATTGTCACTGTTATTTTAGTGATTATCACTGTTATTAGTGAGATTGCGCATATTGCAACTGTTATTTTAGTGATTATCACTGTTATTAGTGAGGTTGTGCAGATTGTCACTGTTAATTTCGTGATTATCACTGTTATTAGTGAGATTGTGCATATTGCAACTGTTATTTTAGTGATGATCACTGTTATTAGTGAGGTTGTGCAGATTGTCACTGTTATTTTAGTGATGATCACTAGTTAGTGATCACACTATTATTAGTGAGATTGCGCATATTGCAACTGTTATTTTAGTGATGATCACTCTTATTAGTGAGGTTGTGCAGATTGTCACTGTTATTTTAGTGGTTATCACAGCTATTAGTGAGATTGCGCATATTGCAACCGTTATTTTAGTGATGATCACTGTTTTGAATGAGGTTGTGCAGGTTGTCACTGTTATTTTAGTGACTATCACTGTTATGAGTGAGGTATGCAGATTGTCACTGTTGTTTTACTGACTATCGCGGTTATTAGTGAGGCTGTGCAGATTGTCACTGTTATTTTAGTGACTATCACTGTTATTAGTGAGGTTGTGCAGATTGTCACTGTTATTTTAGTGATTATCAATGTTATTAGTGAGATTGCGCATATTGCAACTGTTATTTTAGTGATGATCACTCTTATTAGTGAGATTGCGCATATTGGAACTGTTATTTTTGTGATGATCACTGTTATTAGTGAGGTTGTGTAGATTGTCACTGTTATTTTAGTGATTATCACTGTTATTAGTGAGATTGCGCATATTGCAACTGTTATTTTAGTGATGATCACTCTTATTAGTGAGGTTGTGCAGATTGTCACTGTTATTTTAGTGATTATCACTGTTATTAGTGAGGTTGTGCAGATTGTCACTGTTATTTTAGTGATTATCACTGTTATTAGTGAGATTGCGCATATTGCAACTGTTATTTTAGTGATGATCACTGTTATTAGTGAGATTGCGCATATTGCAACTGTTATTTTAGTGATGATCACTGTTATTAGTGAGGTTGTGCAGATTGTCACTGTTATTTTAGTGATTATCACTGTAATTAGTGAGATTGCGCATATTGCAACTGTTATTTTATTGATGATCACTGTTATTAGTGAGATTGCGCATATTGCAACTGTTATTTTAGTGATGATCACTGTTATTAGTGAGGTTGTGCAGATTGTCACTGTTATTTTAGTGATTATCACTGTTATTAGTGAGATTGCGCATATTGCAACTGTTATTTTAGTGATTATCACTGTTATTAAGGAGGTTGTGCAGATTGTCACTGTTATTTTAGTGATTATCACTCTTATTAGTGAGATTGCGCAAATTGCAACTGTTATTTTAGTGATGATCACTGTTATTAGTGAGGTTGTGCAGTTTGTCACTGTTATTTTAGTGATGATCACTGTTATTAGTGAGGTTGTGCCGATTGTCACTTTTTTTTTAGTGATTATCACTGTTATTAGTGAGATTGCGTATATTGCAACCGTTATTTTAGTGATTATCGCTGTTATTAGTGAGGTTGTGCCGATTGTCACTGTTATTTTAGTGATTATCACTGTGATTAGTGAGATTGTGCATATTGCAACTGTTATTTTAGTGATGATCACTGTTATTAGTGAGGTTGTGCAGATTGTCACTGTTATTTTAGTGATTATCACTGTTATTAGTGAGATTGCGCGTATTGCAACTGTTATTTTAGTGATGATCACTGTTATTAGTGAGGTTCTGCAGATTGTCACTGTTATTTTAGTGATGATCACAGTTATTAGTGAGGTTGTGCAGATTGTCACTGTTATTTTAGAGATGATCACTGTTATTGCTGTTATTTTAGTGATGATCACTGTTATTAGTGAGGTTGTGCAGATTGTCACTGTTATTTTAGTGATTATCACTGTTATTAGTGAGATTGCGCATATTGCAACTGTTATTTCAGTTATTATCACTGTTATTAGTGAGATTGCGCATATTGCAACTGTTATTTTAGTGATGATCACTGTTGTAAGTGAGGTTGTGCAGATTGTCCCTGTTATTTTAGTGATTATCACTGTTATTAGTGAGACTGCGCATATTGCAACTGTTATTTTCGTGATGATCACTGTTATTAGTGAGATTGCGCATATTGCAACTGTTATTTTAGTGATGATCACTGTTATTAGTGAGGTTGTGCAGATTGTCACTGTTATTTTAGTGATTATCACTGTTATTAGTGAGATTGCGCATATTGCAACTGTTATTTTAGTGATTATCACTGTTATTAGTGAGGTTGTGCAGATTGTCACTGTAATTTTAGTGATTATCACTGTTATTAGTGAGATTGCGCAAATTGCAACTGTTATTTTAGTGATGATCACTGTTATTAGTGAGGTTGTGCAGTTTGTCACTGTTATTTTAGTGATGATCACTGTTATTAGTGAGGTTGTGCCGATTGTCACTTTTTTTTAGTGATTATCACTGTTATTAGTGAAATTGCGCATATTGCAACTGTTATTTTAGTGATTATCGCTGTTATTAGTGAGGTTGTGCAGATTGTCACTGTTATTTTAGTGATTATCACTGTGATTAGTGAGATTGTGCATATTGCAACTGTTATTTTAGTGATGATCACTGTTATTAGTGAGGTTGTGCAGATTGTCACTGTTATTTTAGTGATGATCACAGTTATTAGTGAGGTTGTGCAGATTGTCACTGTTATCTTAGAGATGATCATTGTTATTGCTGTTATTTTAGTGATGATCACTGTTATTAGTGAGGTTGTGCAGATTGTCACTGTTATTTTAGTGATTATCACTGTTATTAGTGAGATTGCGCATATTGCAACTGTTATTTCAGTTATTATCACTGTTATTAGTGAGATTGCGCATATTGCAACTGTTATTTTAGTGCTGATCACTGTTGTAAGTGAGGTTGTGCAGATTGTCCCTGTTATTTTAGTGATTATCACTGTTATTAGTGAGATTGCGCATATTGCAACAGTTATTTTAGTGATGATCACTGTTATTAGTGAGGTTGTGCAGATTGTCACTGTTATTTTAGTGATGATCACTGCTACTAGTGAGGTTGTGCAGATTGTCACTGTTATTTTAGTGATGATCACTGTTATTAGTGAGATTGCGCATATTGCAACTGTTATTTTAGTGATGATCACTCTTATTAGTGAGGTTGTGCAGATTGTCATTGTTATTTTAGTGATTATCACTGTTATTAGTGAGATTGCGCATATTGCAACAGTTATTTTAGTGATGATCACTGTTATTAGTGAGATTGTGCATATTGCAACTGTTATTTTAGTTATGATCACTGTTATTAGTGAGGTTGTGCACATTGTCACTGTTATTTTAGTGATGATCACTGTTATTAGTGAGATTGCGCATATTGCAACTGTTATTTTAGCGATTATCACTGTTATTAGCGAGGTTGTGCAGATTGTCACTGCTATTTTAGTGATTATCACTGTTATTAGTGTGGTATGCAGATTGTCACTGTTGTTTTAGTGACTATCGCTGTTTTTAGTGAGGCTGCGCAGATTGTCACTGTTATTTTAGTGATTATCACTGTTATTAGTGAGGTTGTGCAGATTGTCACTGTTATTTTAGTGATAATCACTGTTATTAGTGAAATTGCGCATATTACAACTGTTATTTTAGTGATGATCACTGTTATTAGTGAGGTTGTGCAGATTGTCACTGTTATTTTAGTGATTATCACTGTTATTAGTGAGACTGCGCATATTGCAACTGTTATTTTAGTGATGATCACTGTTATTAGTGAGATTTCGCATATTGCAACTGTTATTTTAGCGATTATCACTGTTATTAGCGAGGTTGTGCAGATTGTCACTGCTATTTTAGTGATTATCACTGTTATTAGTGTGGTATGCAGATTGTCACTGTTGTTTTAGTGACTATCGCTGTTATTAGTGAGGCTGTGCAGATTGTCACTGTTATTTTAGTGATTATCACTGTTATTAGTGAGGTTGTGCAGATTGTCACTGTTATTTTAGTGATTATCACTGTTATTAGTGAGATTGCGCATAATGCAACAGTTATTTTAGTGATGATCACTGTTATTAGTGAGATTGTGCATATTGCAACTGTTATTTTAGTGATGATCACTGTTATTAGTGAGGTTGTGCAGATTGTCACTGTTATTTTAGTGATTATCACTGTTATTAGTGAGACTGCGCATATTGCAACTGTTATTTTAGTGATGATCACTGTTATTAGTGGGATTGCGCATATTGCAACTGTTATTTTTGTGATGATCACTGTTATTAGTGAGGTTGTGCAGATTGTCACTGTTATTTTAGTGATTATCACTGGTATTAGTGAGATTGCGCATATTGCAACTGTTATTTTAGTGATGATCACTGTTATTAGTGAGATTTCGCATATTGCAACTTTTATTTTAGCGATGATCACTGTTATTAGTGAGGTTGTGCAGATTGTCACTGTTATTTTAATGATTATCACTGTTATTAGTGAGATTGCGCATATTGCAACTGTTATTTTAGTGATAATCACTGTTATTAGTGAGGTTGTGCAGATTGTCACTGTTATTTTAGTGATTATCGCTGTTATTAGTAGGATTGCGAATATTGCAACTGTTATTTCAGTGATGATCACTGTTATTAGTGAGGTTGTGCAGATTGTCACTGTTATTTTAGTGATTATCACTGTTATTAGTGAGGTTGTGCAGATTGTCACTGTTATTTTAGTGATTATCACTGTTATTATTTAAATTGCGCATATTGCAACTGTTATTTTAGCGATTATCACTGTTATTAGTGAGGTTGTGCAGATTGTCACTGTTATTGTAGTGATTATCACTGTTGTTAGTGAGATTGCGCATATTGCAACTGTTATTTTAGAGATGATTACTGTTATTACTGTTATTTTAGTGATGATCACTGTTATTAGTGAGGTTGTGCAGATTGTCACTGTTATTTTAGTGATTGTCACTGGTATTAGTGAGATTGCGCATATTGCAACTGTTATTTTAGTGATGATCACTGTTATTAGTGAGATTTCGCATATTGCAACTGTTATTTTAGCGATGATCACTGTTATTAGTGAGGTTGTGCAGATTGTCACTGTTATTTTAATGATTATCACTGTTATTAGTGAGATTGCGCATATTGCAACTGTTATTTTAGTGCTAATCACTGTTATTAGTGAGGTTGTGCAGATTGTCACTGTTATTTTAGTGATTATCACTGTTAGTAGTGAGGTTGTGCAGATTGTCACTGTTATTTTAGTGAAGATCACTGTTATTAGTGAGGTTGTGCAGATTGTCATTGTTATTTTAGTGATGATCACTGTTATTAGTGAGATTGCGCATATTGCAACTGTTATTTTAGTGATGATAACTGTTATTAGTGAGATTGTGCATATTGCAACTGTTATTTTAGTGATGATCACTGTTATTAGTGAGGTTGTGCAGATTGTCACTGTTATTTTAGTGATGATCACTGTTATTAGTGAGATTGCGCATATTGCAACTGTTATTTTAGAGATGATCACTGTCATTACTGTTATTTTAGTGATGATCACTGTTATTAGTGAGGTTGTGCAGATTGTCACTGTTATTTTAGTGATTATCACTGTTATTAGTGAGATTGCGCATATTGCAACAGTTATTTTAGTGATGATCACTGTTATTAGTGAGATTGTGCATATTGCAACTGTTATTTTAGTGATGATCACTGTTATTAGTGAAGTTGTGCAGATTGTCACTGTTATTTTAGTGATGATCACTGTTATTAGTGAGATGGCGCATATTGCAACTGTTATTTTAGTGATGATCACTGTTATTAGTGAGATTGCGCATATTGCAACTGTTATTTTAGAGATGATCACTGTCATTACTGTTATTTTAGTGATGATCACTGTTATTAGTGAGGTTGTGCAGATTGTCACTGTTATTTTAGTGATTATCACTGTTATTAGTGAGACTGCGCATATTGCAACTGTTATTTTAGTGATGATCACTGTTATTAGTGAGATTTCGCATATTGCAACTGTTATTTTAGCGATTATCACTGTTATTAGCGAGGTTGTGCAGATTGTCACTGCTATTTTAGTGATTATCACTGTTATTAGTGTGGTATGCAGATTGTCACTGTTGTTTTAGTGACTATCGCTGTTATTAGTGAGGCTGTGCAGATTGTCACTGTTATTTTAGTGATTATCACTGTTATTAGTGAGGTTGTGCAGATTGTCACTGTTATTTTAGTGATTATCACTGTTATTAGTGAGATTGCGCATAATGCAACAGTTATTTTAGTGATGATCACTGTTATTAGTGAGATTGTGCATATTGCAACTGTTATTTTAGTGATGATCACTGTTATTAGTGAGGTTGTGCAGATTGTCACTGTTATTTTAGTGATTATCACTGTTATTAGTGAGACTGCGCATATTGCAACTGTTATTTTAGTGATGATCACTGTTATTAGTGGGATTGCGCATATTGCAACTGTTATTTTTGTGATGATCACTGTTATTAGTGAGGTTGTGCAGATTGTCACTGTTATTTTAGTGATTATCACTGGTATTAGTGAGATTGCGCATATTGCAACTGTTATTTTAGTGATGATCACTGTTATTAGTGAGATTTCGCATATTGCAACTTTTATTTTAGCGATGATCACTGTTATTAGTGAGGTTGTGCAGATTGTCACTGTTATTTTAATGATTATCACTGTTATTAGTGAGATTGCGCATATTGCAACTGTTATTTTAGTGATAATCACTGTTATTAGTGAGGTTGTGCAGATTGTCACTGTTATTTTAGTGATTATCGCTGTTATTAGTAGGATTGCGAATATTGCAACTGTTATTTCAGTGATGATCACTGTTATTAGTGAGGTTGTGCAGATTGTCACTGTTATTTTAGTGATTATCACTGTTATTAGTGAGGTTGTGCAGATTGTCACTGTTATTTTAGTGATTATCACTGTTATTATTTAAATTGCGCATATTGCAACTGTTATTTTAGCGATTATCACTGTTATTAGTGAGGTTGTGCAGATTGTCACTGTTATTGTAGTGATTATCACTGTTGTTAGTGAGATTGCGCATATTGCAACTGTTATTTTAGAGATGATTACTGTTATTACTGTTATTTTAGTGATGATCACTGTTATTAGTGAGGTTGTGCAGATTGTCACTGTTATTTTAGTGATTGTCACTGGTATTAGTGAGATTGCGCATATTGCAACTGTTATTTTAGTGATGATCACTGTTATTAGTGAGATTTCGCATATTGCAACTGTTATTTTAGCGATGATCACTGTTATTAGTGAGGTTGTGCAGATTGTCACTGTTATTTTAATGATTATCACTGTTATTAGTGAGATTGCGCATATTGCAACTGTTATTTTAGTGCTAATCACTGTTATTAGTGAGGTTGTGCAGATTGTCACTGTTATTTTAGTGATTATCACTGTTAGTAGTGAGGTTGTGCAGATTGTCACTGTTATTTTAGTGAAGATCACTGTTATTAGTGAGGTTGTGCAG
Organism: Chrysops caecutiens; assembly: GCA_963971475.1. Taxonomy (NCBI): domain Eukaryota; kingdom Metazoa; phylum Arthropoda; class Insecta; order Diptera; family Tabanidae; genus Chrysops; species Chrysops caecutiens. The sequence goes on from OZ020569.1 coordinate 30,036,363, forward strand.
ATTGTCATTGTTATTTTAGTGATGATCACTGTTATTAGTGAGATTGCGCATATTGCAACTGTTATTTTAGTGATGATAACTGTTATTAGTGAGATTGTGCATATTGCAACTGTTATTTTAGTGATGATCACTGTTATTAGTGAGGTTGTGCAGATTGTCACTGTTATTTTAGTGATGATCACTGTTATTAGTGAGATTGCGCATATTGCAACTGTTATTTTAGAGATGATCACTGTCATTACTGTTATTTTAGTGATGATCACTGTTATTAGTGAGGTTGTGCAGATTGTCACTGTTATTTTAGTGATTATCACTGTTATTAGTGAGATTGCGCATATTGCAACAGTTATTTTAGTGATGATCACTGTTATTAGTGAGATTGTGCATATTGCAACTGTTATTTTAGTGATGATCACTGTTATTAGTGAAGTTGTGCAGATTGTCACTGTTATTTTAGTGATGATCACTGTTATTAGTGAGATGGCGCATATTGCAACTGTTATTTTAGTGATGATCACTGTTATTAGTGAGATTGCGCATATTGCAACTGTTATTTTAGAGATTATCACTGTCATTACTGTTATTTTAGTGATGATCACTGTTATTAGTGAGGTTGTGCAGATTGTCACTGTTATTTTAGTGATTATCACTGTTATTAGTGAGATTGCGCATATTGCAACTGTTATTTTAGTGATGATCACTGTTATTAGTGAGATTTCGCATATTGCAACTGTTATTTTAGCGATGATCACTGTTATTAGTGAGGTTGTGCAGATTGTCACTGTTATTTTAATGATTATCACTGTTATTAGTGAGATTGCGCATATTGCAACTGTTATTTGAGTGATAATCACTGTTATTAGTGAGGTTGTGCAGATTGTCACTGTTATTTTAGTGATTATCACTGTTATTAGTAGGATTGCGAATATTGCAACTGTTATTTCAGTGATGATCACTGTTATTAGTGAGGTTGTGCAGATTGTCACTGTTATTTTAGTGATTATCACTGTTATTAGTGAGGTTGTGCAGATTGTCACTGTTATTTTAGTGAAGATCACTGTTATTAGTGAGGTTGTGCAGATTGTCATTGTTATTTTAGTGATGATCACTGTTATTAGTGAGATTGCGCATATTGCAACTGTTATTTTAGTGATGATCACTGTTATTTGTGAGATTTCGCATATTGCAACTGTTATTTTAGCGATGATCACTGTTATTAGTGGGGTTGTGCAGATTGTCACTGTTATTTTAATGATTATCACTGTTATTAGTAGGATTGCGAATATTGCAACTGTTATTTCAGTGATGATCACTGTTATTAGTGAGGTTGTGCAGATTGTCACTGTTATTTTAGTGATTATCACTGTTATAAGTGAGGTTGTGCAGATTGTCACTGTTATTTTAGTGATTATCACTGTTATTAGTTAAATTGCGCATATTGCAACTGTTATTTTAGCGATTATCACTGTTATTAGTGAGGTTGTGCAGATTGTCACTGTTATTGTAGTGATTATCACTGTTATTAGTGAGATTGCGCATATTGCAACTGTTATTTTAGAGATGATCACTGTTATTACTGTTATTTTAGTGATGATCACTGTTATTAGTGAGGTTGTGCACATTGTCACTGTTATTTTAATGATTATCACTGGTATTAGTGAGATTGCGCATATTGCAACTGTTATTTGAGTGATGATCACTGTTATTAGTGAGATTTCGCATATTGGAACTGTTATTTTAGCGATGATCACTGTTATTAGTGAGGTTGTGCAGATTGTCAATGTTATTTTAATGATTATCACTGTTATTAGTGAGATTGCGCATATTGCAACTGTTATTTTAGTGATAATCACTGTTATTAGTGAGGTTGTGCAGATTGTCACTGTTATTTTAGTGATTATCACTGTTAGTAGTGAGGTTGTGCAGATTGTCACTGTTATTTTAGTGAAGATCACTGTTATTAGTGAGGTTGTGCAGATTGTCATTGTTATTTTAGTGATGATCACTGTTATTAGTGAGATTGCGCATATTGCAACTGTTATTTCAGTGATGATCACTGTTATTAGTGCGATTGTGCATATTGCAACTGTTATTTTAGTGATGATCACTGTTATTAGTGAGGTTGTGCAGATTGTCACTGCTATTTTAGTGATGATCACTGTTATTAGTGAGATTGCGCATATTGCAACTGTTATTTTAGAGATGATCACTGTCATTACTGTTATTTTAGTGATGATCACTGTTATTAGTGAGGTTGTGCAGATTGTCACTGTTATTTTAGTGATTATCACTGTTATTAGTGAGATTGCGCATATTGCAACAGTTATTTTAGTGATGATCACTGTTATTAGTGAGATTGTGCATATTGCAACTGTTATTTTAGTGATGATCACTGTTATTAGTGAGGTTGTGCAGATTGTCACTGTTATTTTAGTGATGATCACTGTTATTAGTGAGATTGCGCATATTGCAACTGTTATTTTAGTGATGATCACTGTTATTAGTGAGATTGCGCATATTGCAACTGTTATTTTAGAGATGATCATTGTCATTACTGTTATTTTAGTGATGATCACTGTTATTAGTGAGGTTGTGCAGATTGTCACTGTTATTTTAGTGATGATCACTGTTATTAGTGAGATTGCGCATATTGCAACTGTTATTTTAGAGATGATCACTGTCATTACTGTTATTTTAGTGATGATCACTGTTATTAGTGAGGTTGTGCAGATTGTCACTGTTATTTTAGTGATTATCACTGTTATTAGTGAGATTGCGCATATTGCAACAGTTATTTTAGTGATGATCACTGTTATTAGTGAGATTGTGCATATTGCAACTGTTATTCTAGTGATGATCACTGTTATTAGTGAGGTTGTGCAGATTGTCACTGTTATTTTAGTGATGATCACTGTTATAAGTGAGATTGCGCATATTGCAACTGTTATTTTAGTGATGATCACTGTTATTAGTGAGATTGCGCATATTGCAACCGTTATTTTAGTGATGATCACTCTTATTAGTGAGGTTGTGCAGATTGTCACTGTTATTTTAGTGATTATCACTGCTATTAGTGAGATTGCGCATATTGCAACCGTTATTTTAGTGCTGATCACTGTTTTGAATGATGTTGTGCAGATTGTCACTGTTATTTTAGTGATTATCACTGTTATTAGTGAGATTGCGCATATTGCAACTGTTATTTTAGTGATGATCACTCTTATTAGTGAGGTTGTGCAGATTGTCACTGTTATTTTAGTGATTATCACTGTTATTAGTGAGTTTGTGCAGATTGTCACTGTTATTTTAGTGATGATCACTGTTATTAGTGAGGTATGCAGATTGTCACTGTTGTTTTAGTGACTATCGCTCTTATTAGTGAGACTGTGCAGATTGTCACTGTTATTTTAGAGATTATCACTGTTATTAGTGAGGTTGTGCAGATTGTCACTGTTATTTTAGTGATTATCACTGTTATTAGTGAGATTGCGCATATTACAACTGTTATTTTAGTGATGATCACTGTTATTAGTGAGGTTGTGCATATTGTAACTGTTATTTTAGTGATGAACACTGTTATTAGTGAGGTTGTGCAGATTGTCACTGTTATTTTAGTGATGATCACTGTTATTAGTGAGATTGCGCATATTGCGACTGTTATTTTAGAGATGATCACTGTTATTACTGTTATTTTAGTGATGATCACTGTTATTAGTGAGGTTGTACAGATTGTCACTGTTATTTTAGTGATTATCACTGTTATTAGTGAGATTGCGCATATTGCAACAATTATTTTAGTGATGAACACTGTTATTAGTGAGGTTGTGCAGATTGTCACTGTTATTTTAGTGATGATCACTGTTATTAGTGAGATTGCGCATATTGCGACTGTTATTTTAGAGATGATCACTGTTATTACTGTTATTTTAGTGATGATCACTGTTATTAGTGAGGTTGTACAGATTGTCACTGTTATTTTAGTGATTATCACTGTTATTAGTGAGATTGCGCATATTGCAACTGTTATTTTAGTGATGATCACTGTTATTAGTGAGATTGCGCATATTGCAACTGTTATTTTTGTGATGATCACTGTTATTAGTGAGGTTGTGCAGATTGTCACTGTTATTTTAGTGATTATCACTGGTATTAGTGAGATTGCGCATATTGCAACTGTTATTTTAGTGATGATCACTGTTATTAGTGAGATTTCGCATATTGCAACTGTTATTTTAGTGATGATCACTGTTATTAGTGAGGTTGTGCAGATTGTCACTGTTATTTTAATGATTATCACTGTTATTAGTGAGATTGCGCATATTGCAACTGTTATTTTAGTGATAATCACTGTTATTAGTGAGGTTGTGCAGATTGTCACTGTTATTTTAGTGATTATCACTGTTATTAGTAGGATTGCGAATATTGCAACTGTTATTTCAGTGATGATCACTGTTATTAGTGAGGTTGTGCAGATTGTCACTGTTATTTTAGTGATTATCACTGTTATTAGTGAGGTTGCGCAGATTGTCACTGTTATTTTAGTGATTATCACTGTTATTAGTTAAATTGCGCATATTGCAACTGTTATTTTAGCGATTATCACTGTTATTAGTGAGGTTGTGCAGATTGTCACTGTTATTGTAGTGATTATCACTGTTATTAGTGAGATTGCGCATATTACAACTGTTATTTAAGTGAAGATCACTGTTATTAGTGAGGTTGTGCAGATTGTCATTGTTATTTTAGTGATGATCACTGTTATTAGTGAGGTTGTGCAGATTGTCACTGTTATTTTAGTGATTATCACTGTTATTAGTGAGATTGCGCATATTGCAACTGTTATTTTAGTGATGATCACTGTTACTAGTGAGATTGTGCAGATTGTCACTGTTATTTTAGTGATTATCACTGTTATTAGTGAGGTATGCAGATTGTCGCTGTTGTTTTAGTGACTATCGCTGTTATTAGTGAGGCTGTGCAGATTGTCACTGTTATTTTAGTGATTATCACTGTTATTAGTGAGGTTGTGCAGATTGTCACTGGTATTTTAGTGATTATCACTGTTATTAGAGAGATTGCGCATATTACAACTGTTATTTTAGTGATGATGACTGTTATTAGTGAGATTGTGCAGATTGTCACTGTTATTTAAGTGATTATAACTGTTATTAGTGAGATTACGCATATTGCAACAGTTATTTTAGTGATGATCACTGTAATTAGTGAGATTGTGCATATTGCAACTGTTATTTTAGTGATGATCACTGTTATTAGTGAGGTTGTGCAGATTGTCACTGTTATTTTAGTGATTATCACTGTTATTAGTGAGATTGCGCATATTGCAACTGTTAGTTTAGTGATGATCACTGTTATTAGTGAGATTGCGCATATTGCAACTGTTATTTTTGTGATGATCACTGTTATTAGTGAGGTTGTGCAGATTGTCACTGTTATTTTAGTGATTATCACTGGTATTAGTGAGATTGCGCATATTGCAACTGTTATTTTAGTGATGATCACTGTTATTAGTGAGATTTCGCATATTGCAACTGTTATTTTAGTGATGATCACTGTTATTAGTGAGGTTGTGCAGATTGTCACTGTTATTTTAATGATTATCACTGTTATTAGTGAGATTGCGCATATTGCAACTGTTATTTTAGTGATAATCACTGTTATTAGTGAGGTTGTGCAGATTGTCACTGTTATTTTAGTGATTATCACTGTTATTAGTAGGATTGCGAATATTGCAACTGTTATTTCAGTGATGATCACTGTTATTAGTGAGGTTGTGCAGATTGTCACTGTTATTTTAGTGATTATCACTGTTATTGGTGAGGTTGTGCAGATTGTCACTGTTATTTTAGTGAGTATCACTATTATTAGTTAAATTGCGCATATAGCAACTGTTATTTTAGCGATTATCACTGTTATTAGTGAGGTTGTGCAGATTGTCACTGTTATTGTAGTGATTATCACTGTTATTAGTGAGATTGCGCATATTGCAACTGTTATTTTAGTGAAGATCACTGTTATTAGTGAGGTTGTGCAGATTTGTGATGATCACTGTTATTAGTGAGATTGCGCATAGTGCAACTGTTATTTTAGTGATGATCACTGTTATTAGTGAGATTGTGCATATTGTAACTGTTATTTTAGTGATGAACACTGTTATTAGTGAGGTTGTGCAGATTGTCACTGTTATTTTAGTGATGATCACTGTTATTAGTGAGATTGCGCATATTGCGACTGTTATTTTAGAGATGATCACTGTTATTACTGTTATTTTAGTGATGATCACTGTTATTAGTGAGGTTGTACAGATTGTCACTGTTATTTTAGTGATTATCACTGTTATTAGTGAGATTGCGCATATTGCAACAATTATTTTAGTGATGATCACTGTTATTAGTGAGATTGTGCATATTGCAACTTATATTTTAGTGATGATCACTGGTACTAGTGAGGTTGTGCAGATTGTCACTGTTATTTTAGTGATGATCACTGTTATTAGTGAGATTGCGCATATTGCAACTGTTATTTTAGTTATGATCACTCTTATTAGTGAGGTTGTGCAGATTGTCACTGTTATTTTAGTGATTATCACTGCTATTAGTGAGATTGCGCAAATTGCAACCGTTATTTTAGTGATGATCACTGTTTTGAATGAGGTTGTGCAGATTGTCACTGTTATTTTAATGATTATCACTGTTATTAGTGAGATTGCGCATATTGCAACTGTTATTTTAGTGATGATCACCCTTATTAGTGAGGTTGTGCAGATTGTCACTGTTATTTTAGTGATTATCACTGTTATTAGTGAGGTTGTGCAGATTGTCACTGTTATTTTAGTGATTATCACTCTTATTAGTGAGGTATGCAGATTGTCACTGTGTTTTTAGTGACTATCGCTGTTATTAGTGAGGCTGTGCAGATTGTCACTGTTATTTTAGTGATTATCACTGTTATTAGTGAGGTTGTGCAGATTGTCACTGTTATTTTAGTGATTATCACTGTTATTAGTGAGATTGCGCATATTACAACTGTTATTTTAGTGATGATCACTGTTATTAGTGAGGTTGTGCAGATTGTCACTGTTCTTTTAGTGATTATCACTGTTATTAGTGAGATTGCGCATATTGCAACTGTTATTTTAGTGATGATCACTGTTATTAGTGAGATTGCGCATATTGCAACTGTTTTTTTTGTGATGATCACTGTTATTAGTGAGGTTGTGCAGATTGTCACTGTTATTTTAGTGATTATCACTGGTATTAGTGAGATTGCGCATATTGCAACTGTTATTTTAGTGATGATCACTGTTATTAGTGAGATTTCGCATATTGCAACTGTTATTTTAGTGATGATCACTGTTATTAGTGAGGTTGTGCAGATTGTCACTGTTATTTTAATGATTATCACTGTTATTAGTGAGATTGCGCATATTGCAACTGTTATTTTAGGGATAATCACTGTTATTAGTGAGGTTGTGCAGATTGTCACTGTTATTTTAGTGATTATCACTGTTATTAGTAGGATTGCGAATATTGCAACTGTTATTTCAGTGATGATCACTGTTATTAGTGAGGTTGTGCAGAATGTCACTGTTATTTTAGTGATTATCACTGTTATTAGTGAGGTTGCGCAGATTGTCACTGTTATTTTAGTGATTATCACTGTTATTAGTTAAATTGCGCATATTGCAACTGTTATTTTAGCGATTATCACTGTTATTAGTGAGGTTGTGCAGATTGTCACTGTTATTGTAGTGATTATCACTGTTATTAGTGAGGTTGTGCAGATTGTCACTGTTATTTTAGTGATTATCACTGTTATTAGTGAGATTGCGCATATTGCAACTGTTATTTTAGTGATGATCACTGTTACTAGTGAGGTTGTGCAGATTGTCACTGTTATTTTAGTGATTATCACTGTTATTAGTGAGGTATGCAGATTGTCGCTGTTGTTTTAGTGACTATCGCTGTTATTAGTGAGGCTGTGCAGATTGTCACTGTTATTTTAGTGATTATCACTGTTATTAGTGAGGTTGTGCAGATTGTCACTGGTATTTCAGTGATTATCACTGTTATTAGAGAGATTGCGCATATTACAACTGTTATTTTAGTGATGATGACTGTTATTAGTGAGATTGTGCAGATTGTCACTGTTATTTTAGTGATTATAACTGTTATTAGTGAGATTACGCATATTGCAACAGTTATTTTAGTGATGATCACTGTAATTAGTGAGATTGTGCATATTGCAACTGTTATTTTAGTGATGATCACTGTTATTAGTGAGGTTGTGCAGATTGTCACTGTTATTTTAGTGATTATCACTGTTATTAGTGAGATTGCGCATATTGCAACTGTTAGTTTAGTGATGATCACTGTTATTAGTGAGATTGCGCATATTGCAACTGTTATTTTTGTGATGATCACTGTTATTAGTGAGGTTGTGCAGATTGTCACTGTTATTTTAGTGATTATCACTGGTATTAGTGAGATTGCGCATATTGCAACTGTTATTTTAGTGATGATCACTGTTATTAGTGAGATTTCGCATATTGCAACTGTTATTTTAGTGATGATCACTGTTATTAGTGAGGTTGTGCAGATTGTCACTGTTATTTTAATGATTATCACTGTTATTAGTGAGATTGCGCATATTGCAACTGTTATTTTAGTGATAATCACTGTTATTAGTGAGGTTGTGCAGATTGTCACTGTTATTTTAGTGATTATCACTGTTATTAGTAGGATTGCGAATATTGCAACTGTTATTTCAGTGATGATCACTGTTATTAGTGAGGTTGTGCAGATTGTCACTGTTATTTTAGTGATTATCACTGTTATTGGTGAGGTTGTGCAGATTGTCACTGTTATTTTAGTGAGTATCACTGTTATTAGTTTAATTGCGCATATAGCAACTGTTATTTTAGCGATTATCACTGTTATTAGTGAGGTTGTGCAGATTGTCACTGTTATTGTAGTGATTATCACTGTTATTAGTGAGATTGCGCATATTGCAACTGTTATTTTAGTAAAGATCACTGTTATTAGTGAGGTTGTGCAGATTAGTGATGATCACTGTTATTAGTGAGATTGCGCATAGTGCAACTGTTATTTTAGTGATGATCACTGTTATTAGTGAGATTGTGCATATTGTAACTGTTATTTTAGTGATGAACACTGTTATTAGTGAGGTTGTGCAGATTGTCACTGTTATTTTAGTGATGATCACTGTTATTAGTGAGATTGCGCATATTGCGACTGTTATTTTAGAGATGATCACTGTTATTACTGTTATTTTAGTGATGATCACTGTTATTAGTGAGGTTGTACAGATTGTCACTGTTATTTTAGTGATTATCACTGTTATTAGTGAGATTGCGCATATTGCAACAATTATTTTAGTGATGATCACTGTTATTAGTGAGATTGTGCATATTGCAACTTATATTTTAGTGATGATCACTGTTACTAGTGAGGTTGTGCAGATTGTCACTGTTATTTTAGTGATGATCACTGTTATTAGTGAGATTGCGCATATTGCAACTGTTATTTTAGTTATGATCACTCTTATTAGTGAGGTTGTGCAGATTGTCACTGTTATTTTAGTGATTATCACTGCTATTAGTGAGATTGCGCATATTGCAACCGTTATTTTAGTGATGATCACTGTTTTGAATGAGGTTGTGCAGATTGTCACTGTTATTTTAATGATTATCACTGTTATTAGTGAGATTGCGCATATTGCAACTGTTATTTTAGTGATGATCACTCTTATTAGTGAGGTTGTGCAGATTGTCACTGTTATTTTAGTGATTATCACTGTTATTAGTGAGGTTGTGCAGATTGTCACTGTTATTTTAGTGATTATCACCCTTATTAGTGAGGTATGCAGAATGTCACTGTGTTTTTAGTGACTATCGCTGTTATTAGTGAGGCTGTGCAGATTGTCACTGTTATTTTAGTGATTATCACTGTTATTAGTGAGATTGCGCATATTACAACTGTTATTTTAGTGATGATCACTGTTATTAGTGAGGTTGTGCAGATTGTCACTGTTATTTTAGTGATTATCACTGTTATTAGTGAGATTGCGCATATTGCAACTGTTATTTTAGCGATGATCACTGTTATAAGTGAGATTGCGCATATTGCAACTGTTATTTTTGTGATGATCACTGTTATTAGTGAGGTTGTGCAGATTGTCACTGTTATTTTAGTGATTATCACTGGTATTAGTGAGATTGCGCATATTGCAACTGTTATTTTAGTGATGATCACTGTTATTAGTGGGATTTCGCATATTGCAACTGTTATTTTAGTGATGATCACTGTTATTAGTGAGGTTGTGCAGATTGTCACTGTTATTTTAATTATTATCACTGTTATTAGTGAGATTGCGCATATTGCAACTGTTATTTTAGTGATAATCACTGTTATTAGTGAGGTTGTGCAGATTGTCACTGTTATTTTAGTGATTATCACTGTTATTAGTAGGATTGCGAATATTGCAACTGTTATTTCAGTGATGATCACTGTTATTAGTGAGGTTGTGCAGATTGTCGCTGTTATTTTAGTGATTATCACTGTTATTAGTGAGGTTGTAAAGATTGTCACTGTTATTTTAGTGATTATCACTGTTATTAGTTAAATTGCGCATATTGCAACTGTTATTTTAGCGATTATCACTGTTATTAGTGAGGTTGTGCAGATTGTCACTGTTATTGTAGTGATTATCACTGTTATTAGTGAGATTGCGCATATTGCAACTGTTATTTTAGTGAAGATCACTGTTATTAGTGAGGTTGTGCAGATTGTCATTGTTATTTTAGTGATGATCACTGTTATTAGTGAGTTTGTGCAGATTGTCACTGTTATTTTAGTGATTTTCACTGTTATTAGTGAGATTGCGCAAATTGCAACTGTCATTTTAGTGATGATCACTGTTACTTAGTGATTATCACTGCAGATTGTCACTGTTATTTTAGTGATTATCACTGTTATTAGTGAGATTGCGCAAATATTTTAGTGATTATCACTGTTATTAGTGAGATTGCGCATATTGCAACTGTCATTTTAGTGATGATCACTGTTACTAGTGAGGTTGTGCAGATTGTCACTGTTATTTTAGTAATTATCACTGTTATTAGTGAGATTGCGTATATTGCAACTGTTATTTTAGTGATGATCACTGTTATTAGTGAGATTGCGCATATTGCAACTGTTATTTTAGTGATTATCACTGTTATTAGTGAGATTTCGCATATTGCAACTGTTATTTTAGTGATGATCGCTGTTATTAGTGAGGTTGTGCATATTGCAACTGTTATTTTAGTGATGATCACTGTTCTTAGTGAGGTTGTGCAGATTGTCACTGTTTTTTGAGTGATGATCACTTCTATTAGTGAGGTTTTGCGGATTGTCACTGTTATTTTAGTGATGATCACTGTTATTAGTGAGATTGCGCATATTGCAACTGTTATTAGTGGAGTTGTGCAGATTGTCACTGTTATTTTAGTGATAATCACTGTTATTAATGAGATTGCAAATATTGCAACTGTTATTTTAGTGATTATCACTGTTATTAGTGAGATTGCGCATATTGAAACTGTTATTTTAGTGATGATCACTCTTATTAGTGACATTGCGCATATTGCAACTGTTATTTTTGTGATGATCATTGTTATTAGTGAGGTTGTGCATATTGTCACTGTTATTTTAGTAATTATCACTGTTATTAGTGAGTTTGTGCAGATTGTCACTGTTATTTTAGTGATTATCACTGTTATTAGTGAGATTGCGCATATTGCAACTGTCATTTTAGTGATGATCACTGTTGCTTAGTGATTATCACTGCAGATTGTCACTGTTATTTTAGTGATTATCACTGTTATTAGTGAGATTGCGCATATTGCAACTGTCATTTAAGTGATGATCACTGTTACTAGTGAGGTTGTGCAGATTGTCACTGTTATTTTAGTAATTATCACTGTTATTAGTGAGATTGCGTATATTGCAACTGTTATTTTAGTGATGATCACTGTTATTAGTGAGATTGCGCATATTGCAACTGTTATTTTAGTGATGATCACTGTTATTAGTGAGGTTGTGAACATTGTCACTGTTATTTTGGTGATTATCACTGTTATTAGTGAGATTGCGCATATTGCAACTGTTATTTTGGTGGTGATCACTGTTATTAGTGAGGTTGTGCAGATTGTCACTGTTATTTTAGTGATTATCACTGTGATTAGTGAGATTGTGCATATTGCAACTGTTATTTTAGTGATGATCACTGTTATTAGTGAGGTTGTGTAGATTGTCACTGTTATTTTAGTGATTATCACTGTTATTAGTGAGATTGCGCATATTGCAACTGTTATTTTAGTGATGATCACTGTTATTAGTGAGGTTCTGCAGATTGTGACTGTTATTTTAGTGATGATCACAGTTATTAGTGAGGTTGTGCAGATTGTCACTGTTATTTTAGTGATTATCACTGTTATTAGAGAGATTGCGCATATTGCAACTGTTATTTTTGTGATGATCATTGTTATTAGTGAGGTTGTGCATATTGTCACTGTTATTTTAGTAATTATCACTGTTATTAGTGAGATTGCGCATATTGCAACTGTTATTTTAGTGATTATCTCTGTAATTAGTGAGGTTGTGCAGATTGTCACTGTTATTTTAGTGATTATCACTGTTATTAGTGAGATTGCGCATATTGCAACTTTTATTTTAGTGATGATCACTGTTATTAGTGAGGTTGTGCAGATTGTCACTGTTATTTTAGTGATTATCTCTGTTATTAGTGAGATTGCGCATATTGCAACTGTTATTTTAGTGATGATCACTGTTCTTAGTGAGGTTGTGCAGATTGTCACTGTTTTTTTAGTGATGATCACTTTTATTAGTGCGGTTTTGCGGATTGTCACTGTTATTTTAGTGATGATCACTGTTATTAGTGAGATTGCGCATATTGCAACTGTTTTTTTAGTGATGATCACTTTTATTAGTGAGGTTTTGCGAATTGTCACTGTTATTTTAGTGATGATCACTGTTATTAGTGAGATTGCGCATATTGCAACTGTTATTTTAGTGATGATCACTGTTATTAGTGGAGTTGTGCAGATTGTCATTGTTATTTTAGTGATAATCACGGTTATTAATGAGATTGCAAATATTGCAACTGTTATTTTAGTGATTATCACTGTTATTAGTGAGATTGCGCATATTGAAACTGTTATTTTAGTGATGATCACTCTTATTAGTGGCATTGCGCATATTGCAACTGTTATTTTTGTGATGATCATTGTTATTAGTGAGGTTGTGCATATTGTCACTGTTATTTTAGTAATTATCACTGTTATTAGTGAGTTTGTGCAGATTGTCACTGTTATTTTAGTGATGATCACTGTTATTAGTGAGATTGCGCATACTGCAACTGTTATTTAAGTGATGATCACTCTTATTAGTGAGGTTGTGCAGATTGTCGCTGTTATTTTAGTGATGATCACTGTTATTAGTGAGGTTGTGCAGATTGTCACAGTTATTTTAGTGATTATCACTGTTATTATTGAGATTGCGCATATTGCAACTGTTATTTGAGTGATTATCACTGTTATTAGTGAGCTTGTGCAGATTGTCACTGTTATTTTAGTGATTATCACTGTTATTAGTGAGATTGCGCAAATTGCAACTGTTATTTTAGTGATGATCACTGTTCTTAGTGAGGTTGTGCAGATTGTCACTGTTTTTTTAGTGATGATCACTTTTATTAGTGAGGTTTTGCGGATTGTCACTGTTATTTTAGTGATGATCACTGTTATTAGTGAGATTGCGCATATTGCAACTGTTATTTTAGTGATGATCACTGTTATTAGTGGAGTTGTGCAGATTGTCACTGTTATTTTAGTGATAATCACTGTTATTAATGAGATTGCAAATATTGCAACTATTATTTTAGTGATTATCACTGTTATTAGTGAGATTGCGCATATTGAAACTGTTATTTTAGTGATGATCACTCTTATTAGTGGCATTGCGCATATTGCAACTGTTATTTTTGTGATGATCATTGTTATTAGTGAGGTTGTGCATATTGTCACTGTTTTTTTAGTGATGATCACTGTTCTTAGTGAGGTTGTGCAGATTGTCACTGTTTTTTTAGTGATGATCACTTTTATTAGTGAGGTTTTGCGGATTGTCACTGTTATTTTAGTGATGATCACTGTTATTAGTGAGATAGCGCATATTGCAACTGTTATTTTAGTGATTATCACTGTTATTAGTGAGGTTGTGCAGATTGTCACTGTTATTTTAGTGAATATCACTGTTATTAGTGAGATTGCGCATATTGCAACTGTTATTTAGTGATGATCACTGTTATTAGTGAGGTTGCGCAGATTGTCACTGTTATTTTTGTGATTATCACTGTTATTAGTGAGATTGCGCATATTGCAACTGTTATTCTAGTGATGATCACTGTTATAAGTGAGTTTGTGCAGATTGTCACTGTTGTTTTAGTGATGATCACTGTTATTAGTGAGATTGCGCATATTGCAACTATTACTTTAGTGGTGATCACTGTTATTAGTTAGATTGCGCATATTGCAACTGTTATTTTAGTGATGATCACTGTTATTAGTGAGGTTGTGCAGATTGTCACTGTTATTTTAGTGATTATCACTGTTATTAGTGATATTGCGCATATTGCAACTGTTATTTTAGTGATGATCACTGTTATTAGTGAGATTGCGCATATTGCAACTGTTATTTTAGTAATAATCACTGTTATTAGTGAGGTTGTGCAAATTGTCACTGTTATTTTAGTGATTATCACTGTTATTAGTGAGATAGCGCATATTGCAACTGTTATTTTAGTGATGATGACTGTTATTAGTGAGGTTGTGCAGGTTGTCACTGTTATTTTAGTGATTATCACTGTTATCAGTGAGATTGCGCATATTGCAACTGTTATTTTAGTGATGATCACTGTTATTAATGAGGTTGTGCAGATTGTCACTGTTATTTCAGTGATTATCACTGTTAATAGTGATGTTGTGCAGATTGTCACTGTTATTTTAGTGATTATCACTGTTATTAGTGAGATTGCGCATATTGCAACTGTTATTTTAGCGATTATCACTGTTATTAGTGAGGTTGTGCGGATTGTCACTGTTATTTTAGTGATTATCACTGTTATTAGTGAGATTGCGCATATTGCAACTGTTATTTTAGTGATTATCACTGTTATTAGTGAGATTGCGCATTTTGCAACTGTTATTTTAGCGATTATCACTGTTATCAGTGAGGTTGTGCAGATTGTTACTGTTATTTTAGTGATTATCACTGTTATTAGTGAGATTGCGCATATTGCAACTGTTATTTTAGTGATGATCCCTGTTATTAGTGATGTTGTGCAGATTGTCACTGTTATTTTAGTGATTATCACTGTTATTAGTGAGATTGCGCATATTGCAGTTGCTATTTTAGTGATGATCACTGTTATTAGTTAGGTTGTGCAGATTGTCACTGTTATTTTAGTGATGATCACTGTTATTAGTGAGGTTGCGCATATTGCAACTGTTATTTTAGTGATGATCACTGTTATTAGTGAGGTGGTGCAGATTGTCACTGTTATTTTAGTGATTATCACTGTTAGTAGTGATGTTGTGCAGATTGTCACTGTTATTTTAGTGATTATCACTGTTACTAGTGAGATTGCGCATATTGCAATTGTTATTTTAGCGATTATCACTGTAATTAGTGAGGTTGTGCAGATTGTCACTGTTGTTTTAGTGATTCTCACTGTTGTTAGTGAGGTTGTGCAGATTGTCACTGTTATTTTAGTGATTATCACTGTTATTAGTGAGATTGCGCATATTGCAACTGTTATGTTAGTGATGATCACTGTTATTTTAGTGATTATCACTGTTATTAGTGAGATTGCGCATATTGCAACAATTATTTTAGTGATGACCACTGTTATTAGTGAGGTTGTGCAGATTGTCACTGTTATTTTAGTGATTATCACTGTTAATAGTGATGTTGTGCAGATTGTCACTGTTATTTTAGTGATTATCACTGTTATTAGTGAGATTGCGCATATTGCAACTGTTATTTTAGCGATTATCACTGTTATTAGTGAGGTTGTGCAGATTGTCACTGTTATTTTAGTGATAATCACTGTTATTAGTGAGATTGCGCATATTGACACTGTTATTTTAGTGATTATCACTGTTATTAGTGAGGTTGTGCAGATTGTCACTGTTATTTTAGTGGCTATCACTGTTATTAGTGAGATTGCGCATATTGCAACTATTATTTTAGTGATGATCACTGTTATTAGTGAGGTTGTGCAGATTGTCATTGTTATTTTAGTGATTATCACTGATATTAGTGAGATTGCGCATATTGCAACTGTTATTTTAGTGATGATCACTGTTATTAGTGAGGTTGTGCAGATTGTCACTGTTATATTAGTGATTATCACTGTTATTAGTGAGATTGCACATATTGACACTGTTATTTTAGTGACTATCACTGTTATTAGTGAGGTTGTGCAGATTGTCACTGTTATTTTAGTGACTATCACTGTTATTAGTGAGATTGCGCATATTGCAACTATTATTTTAGTGATGATCACTGTTATTAGTGAGGTTGTGCAGATTGTCATTGTTATTTTAGTGATTATCACTGATATTAGTGAGATTGCGCATATTGCAACTGTTATTTTAGTGATGATCACTGTTATTAGTGAGGTTGTGCAGATTGTCACTGTTATATTAGTGATTATCACTGTTATTAGTGAGATTGCGCATATTGCAACTGTTATTTATGCGATTATCACTGTTATTAGTGAGGTTGTGCAGATTGTCACTGTTATTTTAGTGATTATCACTGTTATTAGTGAGATTGCGCATATTGCAACTGTTATTTTAGTGATGATCACTGTTATTAGTGAGATTGTGCAGATTGTCACTGTTATATTAGTGATGATCACTGTTATTAGCGAGGTTGTGCAGATTGTCACTGTTATTTTAGTGATGATCACTATTATTAGTGAGATTGCGCATATTGCAACTGTTATTTTAGTGATGATCACTGTTAAGAGTGAGGTTGTGCAGATTGTCACTGTTATTTTAGTGATGATCACTGTTATTAGTGAGATGGCGCATATTGCAACTG
This sequence comes from Chrysops caecutiens, assembly GCA_963971475.1. Classification (NCBI taxonomy): domain Eukaryota; kingdom Metazoa; phylum Arthropoda; class Insecta; order Diptera; family Tabanidae; genus Chrysops; species Chrysops caecutiens. Next base: position 30,053,567 of record OZ020569.1, read on the forward strand.
TTATTTTCGTGATGATCACTCTTATTAGTGAGGTTGTGCAGATTGTCACTGTTATTTTAGTGATTATCACTGTAATTAGTGAGATTGCGCATGCTGCAACTGCTATATTAGTGATGATCACTGTTACTAGTGAGGTTGTGCAGATTGTCACTGTTATTTTAGTGATTATCACTGTTAATAGTAATGATGTGCAGATTGTCACTGTTATTTTAGTGATTATCACTGTTATTAGTGAGATTGCGCATAATCAACTGTTATTTTAGCGATTATCCCTGTTATTAGTGAGGTTGTGCGGATTGTCACTGTTATTTTAGTGATGATCACTGTTATTAGTGAGGTTGTGCAGATTGTCACTGTTATATTAATGATGATCACTGTTATGAGCGAGGTTGTGCAGATTGTCACTGTTATTTTAGTGATGATCACTGTTATTAGTGAGGTTGCGCATATTACAACTGTTATTTTAGTGATGATCACTGTTATTAGTGAGGTTGCGCATATTGCAACTGTTATTTTAGTAATGATCACTGTTATGAGTGAGGTTGTGCATATTGTCACTGTTATATTAGTGATGATCAGTGTTATTAGCGAGGTTGTGCAGATTGTCACTGTTATTTTAGTGATGATCACTGTTATTAGTGAGATTGCGCATATTGCAACTCTTATTTTAGTGACGATCACTGTTATTAGTGAGGTTGTGCAGATTGTCACTGTTATTTTAGTGATTATCACTGTTAATAGTGATGTTGTGCAGATTGTCACTGTTATTTTAGGGATTATCACTTTATTAGTGAGATTGCGCATATTGCAACTGTTATTTTATCGATTATCACTGTTATTAGTGATGTTGTGCAGATTGTCACTGTTATCTTAGTGATTATCACTGTTATTAGTGAGATTGCGCATATTGCATCTGTTATTTTAGTGATGATCACTGTCACTGTTTTGATTGTCACTGATTGTCACTGTTATCTTAGTGATTATCACTGTTGTTAGTGAGATTGCGCATATTGCAACTGTTATTTTAGTGATGATCACTGTTATTTTAGTGATTATCACTGTTATTAGTGAGATTGCGCATATTGCAACAATTATTTTAGTGATGACCACTGTTATTAGTGAGGTTGTGCAGATTGTCACTGTTTTTTTAAGTGATTATCACTGTTAATAGTGATGTTGTGCAGATTGTCACTGTTATTTTAGTGATTATCACTGTTATTAGTGAGATTGCGCATATTGCAACTGTTATTTTAGCGATTATCACTGTTATTAGTGAGGTTGTGCAGATTGTCACTGTTGTTTTAGTGACTATCACTGTTATTAGTGAGATTGCGCATATTGCAACTGTTATTTTACTGATGATCACTGTTATTAGTGAGATTGTGCAGATTGTCACTGTTATATTAGTGATGATCACTGTTATTAGCGAGGTTGTGCAGATTGTCACTGTTATTTTAGTGATGATCACTGTTATTAGTGAGATTGCGCATATTGCAACTGTTATTTTAGTGATGATCACTGTTAAGAGTGAGGTTGTGCAGATTGTCACAGTTATTTTAGTGATGATCACTGTTATTAGTGAGATTGCGCATATTGCAACTGTTATTTTAGTGATGATCACTCTTATTAGTGAGGTTGTGCAGATTGTCACTGTTATTTTAGTGATTATCACTGTAATTAGTGAGATTGCGCATACTGCAACTGCTATTTTAGTGATGATCACTGTTATTAGTGAGGTTGTGCAGATTGTCACTGTTATTTTAGTGATTATCACTGTTATTAGTGAGATTGCGCATATTGCAACTGTTATTTTAGCGATTATCCCTGTTATTAGTGAGGTTGTGCAGATTGTCACTGTTATTTTAGTGATGATCACTGTTATTAGTGAGGTTGTGCGGATTGTCACTGTTATATTAATGATGATCACCGTTATTAGCGAGGTTGTGCAGATTGTCACTGTTATTTTAGTGATGATCACTGTTATTAGTGAGGTTGCGCATATTACAACTGTTATTTTAGTGATGATCACTGTTATTAGTGAGATTGCGCATATTGCAACTGTTATTTTAGTAATGATCACTGTTATGAGTGAGGTTGTGCATATTGTCACTGTTATATTAGTGATGATCAGTGTTATTAGCGAGGTTGTGCAGATTGTCACTGTTATTTTAGTGATGATCACTCTTATTAGTGAGATTGCGCATATTGCAACTCTTATTTTAGTGACGATCACTGTTATTAGTGGGGTTGTGCAGATTGTCACTGTTATTTTAGTGATTATCACTGTTAATAGTGATGTTGTGCAGATTGTCACTGTTATTTTAGTGATTATCACTGTTATTATTGAGATTGCGCATATTGCAACTGTTATTTTAGCGATTATCACTGTTATTAGTGATGTTGTGCAGATTGTCACTGTTATCTTAGTGATTATCACTGTTATTAGTGAGATTGCGCATATTGCATCTGTTATTTTAGTGATGATCACTGTTATTAGTGAGATTGTGCAGATTGTTACTGTTATATTAGTGATGATCACTGTTATTAGCGAGGTTGTGCAGATTGTCACTGTTATTTTAGTGATGATCACTGTTATTAGTGAGATTGCGCATATTGCAACTGTTATTTTAGTGATGATCACTGTTATGAGTGAGGTTGTGCAGATTGTCACTGTTATTTAAGTGATGATCACTGTTATTAGTGAGATTGCGCATATTGCAACTGTTATTTTAGTGATGATCAATCTTATTAGTGAGGTTGTGCAGATTGTCACTGTTATTTTAGTGATTATCACTGTAATTAGTGAGATTGCGCATACTGCAACTGTTATTTTAGTGATGACCACTGTTATTAGTGAGGTTGTGCAGATTGTCACTGTTATTTTAGTGATTATCACTGTTAATAGTGATGATGTGCAGATTGTCACTGTTATTTTAGTGATTATCACTGTTATTAGTGAGATTGCGCATATTGCAACTGTTATTTTAGCGATTATCACTGTTATTAGTGAGGTTGTGCAGATTGTCACTGTTATTTTAGTGATTATCACTGTTATTAGTGGGATTGCGCATATTGCAACTATTATTTTAGTGATGATCACTGTTATTAGTAAGGTTGTGCAGATTGTCACTGTTATTTTAGTGATTATCACTGTTATTAGTGAGATTGCGCATATTGCAACTGTTATTTTAGTGATGATCACTGTAATTAGTGAGGTTGTGCAGATTGTCACTGTTATTTTAGTGATTATCACTGTTAATAGTGATGTTGTGCAGATTGTCACTGTTATTTGAGTGATTATCACTGTTATTAGTGAGATTGCGCATATTGCAACTGTTATTTTAGAGATTATCACTGTTATTAGTGATGTTGTGCAGATTGTCACTGTTATCTTAGTGATTATCACTGTTATTAGTGAGATTGCGCATATTGCATCTGTTATTTTAGTGATGATCACTGTTATTAGTGAGATTGTGCAGATTGTTACTGTTATATTAGTGATGATCACTGTTATTAGCGAGGTTGTGCAGATTGTCACTGTTATTTTAGTGATGATCACTGTTATTAGTGAGATTGCGCATATTGCAACTGTTATTTTAGTGATGATCACTGTTATGAGTGAGGTTGTGCAGATTGTCACTGTTATTTAAGTGATGATCACTGTTATTAGTGAGATTGCGCATATTGCAACTGTTATTTTAGTGATGATCAATCTTATTAGTGAGGTTGTGCAGATTATCACTGTTATTTTAGTGATTATCACTGTAATTAGTGAGATTGCGCATACTGCAACTGTTATTTTAGTGATGATCACTGTTATTAGTGAGGTTGTGCAGATTGTCACTGTTATTTTAGTGATTATCACTGTTAATAGTGATGATGTGCAGATTGTCACTGTTATTTTAGTGATTATCACTGTTGTTAGTGAGATTGCGCATATTGCAACTGTTATTTTAGCGATTATCACTGTTATTAGTGAGTTTGTGCAGATTGTCACTGTTATTTTAGTGATTATCACTGTTATTAGTGGGATTGCTCATATTGCCACTGTTATTTTAGTGATGAACACTGTTATTAGTGAGGTTGTGCAGATTGTCACTGTTATTTTAGTGATTATCACTGTTATTAGTGAGATTGCGCATATTGCACCTGTTATTTTAGTGATGATCACTGTAATTAGTGAGGTTGTGCAGATTGTCACTGTTATTTTAGTGATTATCACTGTTAATAGTGATGTTGTGCAGATTGTCACTGTTATTTTAGTGATTATCACTGTTATTAGTGAGATTGCGCATATTGCAACTGTTATTTTAGCGATTATCACTGTTATCAGTGAGGTTGTGCAGATTGTCATTGTTATTTTAGTGATTATTCAGAACGATTCGTGGAAAAAGGAGATAAATTGTGTCGGTGAAAATAAATTGCAACACAAATCCATTATATTGAATAAAAGAATAAAATATTTATTGTGAAATTAATAGGAAGAAAAACATGTGTTTTTCTATGTGCGGCTGAATGTGAACTGAACTGCAAAGTTACTTTCTGTCAAAAAAATCATTTTAGCACAACCTTTTAGAGTGCGTTCTTATAATATAGTTTCGGTTCAAATTATATACTTTAACACCGCCTCTTAATTTAATAGGAACTATATTATAAATTTAATTTCAAATAAAACATATTTCGAAATTTACGTTAAACATCAACATAAATTCAAATTTCCGCGATGCTTAAGAAATAGATTTCTCCCAAGTGCCTTTGTCATTATGTCAGCAATTTGCTCATCGGTTGATTTGTATTCGACTTTAACTTCGTTTCGTGTTATCACGTCGCAAACGAAATGATACTTGATATCCAAATGCTTCATTCGCTTTCTTTCCTTTGGTTCCTCAGCAATTTTTATGCATGACTGGTTGTCTTCAAAAATCGTTACAGGTTGAATACAATTGACATTCAATTCATTCAATAATTTTTGTATCCATTTTAATTCACATATTGCCTCAGTCAGAGCAATATATTCGGCCTCTGTTGATGACAAACTAACCGTCGATTGTTTTCTACATGCCCAACTTACTGTGTTTCCAAAAAGAATGAACACATAACCCGATGTTGACTTTCGATCGTTCTTGTCACCACCCCAATCTGAATCACTAAATCCAATTAGCGTGTCAACGGTGTCTTTCCTTTGATAAGCCAATTTTAAATCCAATGTTCCACGAACGTATCGCAAAATGTGTTTTGCTTGATTAAAATGGCTTTCATTGAAACAACTTTGAAAACGACTGAAGTACCCTGTTGCAGCACATAAGTCCGGTCTTGTTGTCACTGTTGCATAAATCAGACAGCCCATCAATTCACGATATGGCAAGTTTGGACACTCGTTGGTTTTACCTGGTTCAAGATGCAAACCCTTTTCCATCGGCGTAGCCTTCGGCTTGCAGTCTTGCTTATCAAATTTTCGCAATACTTTTTCAAATATTTTGACTGATTTATTACGATCGTTCCTTTTTCAATGTCTTGTTGGATATGCATGCCCAGAAAAGTGCTTATTTTTCCCATGTCAGTCATTTCAAACTCCTTTGACAATAATCGTTTTATTGTTTCGATGATCTTCATATTGTTGCAAAATATCAAAATGTCATCAACATACAACAACATATAAATTAATGTTCCGTTTTGCTCCTTTACATACAAACATTTATCCGACACACATTGCTTAAAATGCATGCGACTCATAAAGTCATTGAATTTTTCATTCCAAGCACGCGACGCTTGCTTCAATCCATAAAGCGACTTATTGAGTTTGCAAACTTTTCCTTGCTGCTTGAAACCGTCCGGCAATTCCATGTAAATTTCCTCAGTGAGATCCCCATTCAAGCAGGCACTTTTGACGCCCATTTGATGAATATGCATGTTATTTTGACTTGCTATTGACAATAAAATTCTTAATGTTACAAGTTTCGCAACAGGAGCATAAGTTTCATTGTAGTCGAAACCAAATTTTTGCGTGAAACCACGAGCAACAAGTCTTGCCTTGTATTTGTCAATGCCTCCATCAGCTTTTCTCTTTAATTTGAAGACCCATTTATTTGTGATTGGCCTTCGATTCTTCGGCAAATCACAAACCGTCCAGGTTCTATTTCTAATCAATGAATTGTACTCACTAGCAATGGCTTCTTTCCAATGTGTCCAATCATCTCGTTAATAGTATTCGGATCATTTTCAACATACTGTTCAGCCGATAACGAAAATTCACGTAATGGTGTAAATTCAGCTGACAAAACACCCTCAGCCATTTGCGCCAATTCACCAAATCTATTCGGTGATCGTCGATTCCGCTGACTTTTTCGTGATAAATTTCGATCGACGTCACCAGTGGAATCCGTATTACCACTGTTTACAATATCTCTGTTGTCACCAATGCCATCCATGTTGACATTGTGGTTTGATGTATTGCGGTTACCAACGCCATCCAAATTTTCGTTGTGAATCGTTGCATTGCGGTTACCGATACCATCCAAATTGGTACCGTGGATCGTATCCACCGATTCATCATCTGTCGTTAAATAATTTTAAGCATCATCATTTACTTGCTCGTTTTTACAACAAATTTTGTTCGATGCCGCCTCTGAAACCGATACATCAATCAGTTTGACTTGCTTTAACACAGAGTCCTCGTTGAATGTAACATGCCGCCCAAAAATCAATTTATTTTTCCATGTATCCCAGAGTCTGTATGTTCCCATCGATCCAGCATCACCCAACATCAAACATTTCGTCGCTCTAGCCTCAAGTTTCGATCGATTATGAGATGGAACATGATTAAAACATTCTGAGCCAAAAATACGCAAATGTGACAAATCTGGTTTTTGACTGAACCAGATTTCAGCAGGTGTCTTTGTAATGAATTGCGTACCAAATGCTGCTGTAACAGATCGATTTTTCAAATAATTTGCCGTTAATACCGCCTCATTCCAAAATTTATGATCCATTTTGCTCGACAAAATCATTGTTCTCGCTTTATCTAAAAGCGTTCGATTCAATCGCTCAGATACCGAATTCATCTCCGGTGTGTACGGTACTGTATGTGTCATCTGAATACCTTTATTCCTACAATACTGTTTGAATTCATTTGGAATGTACTCACCACCATTGTCGGCTCTTATTTTCGCAATTTTTACACCATGAAATGCCTCAGCCATTGCCTGGTATTGCTTGAATTTTTCTAGCACTTCATTTTTTGCACGCATGAAATATATCATGGAAGCTCTTGAATAGTCATCGGTGAATGACACGAAATATTTTGAACCATCATATGCTTCTATCTTCATTGGTCCAAAAACATCACTATGAATTAGCTCCAAAATGCGTGATGATCTAGCATTTTTATTCTTTGGAAACGATGCTCTTGTTTGTTTTCCATAAATACATGGCTCACACATAGACGATTCTCCATCGATTTTTATTTGTTCGAGACCAATCACCATTTCCCTGCTAATCATCTTTTTAATGTCGGTCATATTCAAGTGTCCCATTCTGTAATGCCATAACTTTGAATTATTGCATAAATTGTTCTCACCTGAAACCGCAGCGAAAATATTCCGATCAATGTGAAATGTAACTTTGTACAAATTTCCATCTGCATGCGCAACAAATTTTGTTTCGCCATCAATTGACACATTTGCACAGTCTCCCTCGAAGATAACACGATAACCCTTCTTGGTTAGACTTCTTATTGACAACAAATTGTATTGCAAATCCTTGACAAATAGAACATTTTCCATTTTCTTTGGTGATGTGTCCCCGTTATAGAACGTTTTAATGAAAATATTTCCACGCTGATTTGCCAAAATACTTTGATTTTTCTTCGCTACTGAGATTTGAACATCATTAATATTTTCTAAGTGATCAAAGTACCTTTCGTCATTTGCCATGTTTTGTGTTGCACCAGAATCCATTAAAAATTCAATCTTTCCAGTGTTGTAGCTTTGTTGTGCCACGTGTGCGCATGATGCCGTTTGATCTTTTACTATCGCCCACAATGTTTGTCCCCTTGCATCGGATGACTTGTTTCCATTGTTTGAATTTTTCTTCTTTTATGCAAAACATTGAGACTTATTATATCCGATTTTACCGCAACCAAAACATTTGAGTTGCTTTTTTTTTCCTTTGGCACTCATTGCCCCGGACTCAATCGATTTATCCGTTGACTCACGACCACATCGTTTACCATGTTCATCCATCAATCTCGTTTTCACAAATTCTAACGTTAATTTGTCTTGATCGATTGTTTCTAATGCCGTTACCAGACCATCATAGCTCTCCGGCAACGTGATGAACAAATGTACGATAATGTCCAGCTCTTCTAACTTAGCACCCTTTGACTTGAGCTCGCGAACTTTTGTGTCAAACTTGACGAAATGTTCAATCATTTTATCGCCCTCCTGATATTTCATTAAAAGTAATTCTTTCTTTGCCAATAAATATCTTGCGATACTTTTTCTTTCGAAAATTCCACATAAACAATCGAACATACCTTTCGCACTCCTTTTTTCCTTAACTAATTCCAGCTGGCCGTCTTGGATAGTTTGCACCAAAATTGAGACACATTTCTTTTCTTCTAGTCGCACTTTTTCTTGTTCTTCCGGCTTATCTTTGTATTTTTCCTCCTTCACAATATCTTTGATGTCTTTTTCGATGAATTTACGTAAATTTCTCTCATCCATTAAAATACCCACACGATATTTCCAATTGCTAAAATTCGTGCCATCGAATTGTTGTATTTTAATTACGGTATTACTTTCCGCCATCTTCAATTCAATATCGTTGCTCCGCAAAAATGATTCGCAATCACCGTCAATTTCCCCTTAACGCAATTGAATAAATAGTTTATTTAATTTATTTGATTGCACTTCGAGTATCCTGGGCCCATAACCTCAGAACGATCCGTGGAAAAAGGAGATAAATTGTGTCGGTGAAAATAAATTGCAACACAAATCCATTATATTGAATAAAAGAATAAAATATTTATTGTGAAATTAATAGGAAGAAAAACATGTGTGTTTCTATGTGCGGCTGAATGTGAACTGAACTGCAAAGTTACTTTCTGTCAAAAAAATCATTTTAGCACAACCTTTTAGAGTGCGTTCTTATAATATAGTTTCGGTTCAAATTATATACTTTAACAATTATCACTGTTATTAGTGAGATTGCGCATATTGCAACTGTTATTTTAGTGATGATCAATGTTATTAGTGATGTTGTGCAGTTTGTCACTGTTATTTTAGTGATTATCACTGTTGTTAGTGAGATTGCGCATATTGCAGTTGTTATTTTAGTGATGATCACTGTTATTAGTGAGGCTGTGCAGATTGTCACTGTTATTTTAGTGATGATCACTGTTATTAGTGAGATTGCGCATATTGCAACTGTTATTTTAGTGATGATCACTGTTATTAGTGAGGTTGTGCAGATTGTCACTGTTATTTTAGTGATTATCACTGTTAATAGTGATGTTGTGCAGATTGTCACTGTTATTTTAGTGATTATCACTGTTGCTAGTGAGATTGCGCATATTGCAACTGTTATTTTAGCGATTATCACTGTTATTAGTGAGGTTGTGCAGATTGTCACTGTTATTTTAGTGATTCTCACTGTTATTAGTGAGGTTGTGCAGATTGTCACTGTTATTTTAGTGATTATCACTGTTACTAGTGAGATTGCGCATATTGCAACTGTTATTTTAGCGATTATCACTGTTATTAGTGAGATTGCGCATATTGCAACTGTTATTTTAGTGATGATCACTGTTATTAGTGATGTTGTGCAGTTTGTCACTGTTATTTTAGTGATTATCACTGTTGTTAGTGAGATTGCGCATATTGCAGTTGTTATTTTAGTGATGATCACTGTTATTAGTGAGGCTGTGCAGATTGTCACTGTTATTTTAGTGATGATCACTGTTATTAGCGAGATTGCGCATATTGCAACTGTTATTTTAGTGATGATCACTGTTATTAGTGAGGTTGTGCAGATTGTCACTGTTATTTTAGTGATTATCACTGTTAATAGTGATGTTGCGCAGATTGTCACTGTTATTTTAGTGATTATTACTGTTACTAGTGAGATTGCGCATATTGCAACTGTTATTTTAGCGATTATCACTGTTATTAGTGAGGTTGTGCAGATTGTCACTGTTATTTTAGTGATTCTCACTGTTATTAGTGAGGTTGTGCAGATTGTCACTGTTATTTTAGTGATTATCACTGTTATTAGTGAGATTGCGCATATTGCAACTGTTTTTTTAGCGATGATCACTGTTATTAGTGAGGTTGTGCAGATTGTCACTGTTATTTTAGTGATTATCACTGTTATTAGTGAGATTGCGCATATTGCAACTGTTATTTTAGCGATTATCACTGTTATTAGTGAGATTGCGCATATTGCAACTGTTATTTTAGTGATGATCACTGTTTTTAATGATGTTGTGCAGATTGTCACTGTTATTTTAGTGATTATCACTGTTACTAGTGAGATTGCGCATATTGCAACTGTTATTTTAGCGATTGTCACTGTTATTAGTGAGGTTGTGCAGATTGTCACTGTTATTTTAGTGATTCTCACTGTTATTAGTGAGGTTGTGCAGATTGTCACTGTTATTTTAGTGATTATCACTGTTATTAGTGAGATTGCGCATATTGCAACTGTTATTTTAGTGATGATCACTGTTATGAGTGAGGTTGTGCAGATTGTCACTGTTATTTTAGTGATTATCACTGTTAATAGTGATGTTGTGCAGATTGTCACTGTTATTTTAGTGATTATCACTGTTACTATTGAGATTGCGCATATTGCAACTGTTATTTTAGCGATTATCACTGTTATTAGTGAGATTGCGCATATTGCAACTGTTATTTTAGTGATGATCACTGTTATTAGTGAGGTTGTGCCGATTTTCACTGTTATTTTAGTGATTATCACTGTTATTAGTGAGACTGCGTATATTGCAACTGTTATTTTAGTGATGATCACTGTTATTAGTGAGGTTGTGCAGATTGTCACTGTTATTTTAGTGATTATCACTGTAAATAGTGATGTTGTGCAGATTGTCACTGTTATTTTAGTGATTATCACTGTTATTAGTGAGGTTGTGCAGATTGTCACTGTTATTTTGGTGATTATCACGGTTATTAGTGAGGTTGTGTAGATTGTCACTGTTATTAGTGAGATTGCGCATATTGCAACTGTTATTTTAGTGATGATCACTGTTATTAGTGAGGTTGGGCAGATTGTCACTGTTATTTTAGTGATTATCACTGTTATTAGTGAGATTGCGCATATTGCAGTTGTTATGTTAGTAATGATCACTGTTATTAGTGAGGTTGTGCAGATTGTCACTGTTATTTTAGTGATAATCACTGTTATTAGTGAGATTGCGCATATTGCAACTGTTATTTTATTGATGATCACTGTTATTAGTAAGGTTGTGCAGATTGTCACTGTTATTTTAGTGATTATCACTGTTAACAGTGATGTTGTGCAGATTGTCCCTGTTACTTTAGTGATTATCACTGTTACTAGTGAGATTGCGCATATTGCAACTGTTATTTTAGCGATTATCACTGTTATTAGTGAGGTTGTGCAGATTGTCACTGTTATTGTAGTGATTCTCACCGTTATTAGCGAGGTTGTGCAGATTGTCACTGTTATTTTAGTGATGATCACTGTTATTAGTGAGATTGCGCATATTGCAACTGTTATTTTAGTGATGATCACTGTTATTAGTGAGGTTGTGCAGATTGTCACTGTTATTTTAGTGATTATCACTGTTAATAGTGATGTTGTGCAGATTGTCACTGTTATTTCAGTGATTATCACTGTTATTAGTGAGATTGCGCATATTGCAACTGTTATTTTAGCGATTATCACTGTTATTAGTGAGGTTGTGCAGATTGTCACTGTTATTTTAGTGATTATCACTGTTATTAGTGAGATTGCGCATATTGCCACTGTTATTTTAGTTATGATCACTGTTATTAGTGAGGTTGTGCAGATTGTCACTGTTATTTTAGTGATTATCACTGTTAATCGTGATGTTGTGCGGATTGTCACTGTTATTTTAGTGATTATCACTGTTATTAGTGAGATTGCGCATATTGCAACTGTTATTTTAGCGAATATCACTGTTATTAGTGAGATTGTGCAGATTGTCACTGTTATTTTAGTGATTATCACTGTTATTAGTGAGATTGCGCATATTGCAACTGTTATTTTAGCGATGATCACTGTTATTAGTGAGGTTGTGCCGATTTTCCCTGTTATTTTAGTGATTATCACTGTTATTAGTGAGATTGCGCATATTGCAACTGTTATTTTAGTGATGATGACTGCTACTAGTGAGGTTGTGCAGATTGTCACTGCTATTTTAGTGATTATCACTGTTATTAGTGAGATTGCGCATATTGCAACTGTCATTTTAGTGATGATCACTGTTATTAGTGAGATTGCGCATATTGCAACTGTTATTTTAGTGATGATCACTGTTATTAGTGAGGTTGTGCAGATTGTCACTGTTATTTTAGTGATGATCACTGTTATTAGTGACATTGCGCATATTGCAACTGTTATTTTAGTGATTATCACTGTTATTAGTGAGGTTGTGCAGATTGTCACTGTTATTTTAGTGATTATCACTGTTATTAGTGAGGTTGTGCAGATTGTCACTGTTATTTTAGTGATTATCGCTGTTATTAGTGAGGTTGTGCAGATTGTCACTGTTATTTTAGTGATTATCACTGTTATTAGTGAGATTGCGCATATTGCAACTGTTATTTTAGCAATTATCACTGTTATTAGTGAGGTTGTGCAGATTGTCACTGTTATTTTAGTGATTATCACTGTTATTAGTGAGATTGCGCATATTGCAACTGTTATTTTAGTGATGATCACTGTTTTTAGCGAGGTTGTGCAGATTCTCACTGTTATTTTAGTGATTATCACTGTTATTAGTGAGACTGCGCATATTGGAACTGTTATTTTAGTGATGATCACTGTTATTAGTGAGATTGCGCATATTGCAACTGTCATTTTAGTGATGATCACTGTTATTAGTGAGGTTGTGAAGATTGTCACTGTTATTTTAGTGATTATCACTGTTATTAGTTAGATTGCGCATGTTGCAACTGTTATTTTAGTGATGATCACTGTTACTAGTGAGGTTGTGCAGATTGTCACTGTTATTTTAGTGATTATCACTGTTACTAGTGAGATTGCGCATATTGAAACTGTTATTTAAGTTATGATCACTGTTATTAGTGAGATTGCGCATATTGCAACTGTTATTTTAGTGATGATCACTGTTATTAGTGAGGTTGTGAAGATTGTCACTGTTATTTTAGTGATTATCACTGTTATTAGTGAGATTGCGCATATTGCAACTGTTATTTTAGTGATGATCACTGTTATTAGTGAGGTTGTAGAGATTGTCACTGTTATTTAAGTGATGATCACTGTTATTAGTGACATTGCGCATATTGCAACTGTCATTTTAGTGATTATCACTGTTATTAGTGAGGTTGTGCAGATTGTCACTGTTATTTTAGTGATGATCACTGTTATTAGTGACATTGCGCATATTGCAACTGTTATTTTAGTGATTATCACTGTTATTAGTGAGGTTGTGCAGATTGTCACTGTTATTTTAGTGATTATCACTGTTATTAGTGAGGTTGTGCAGATTGTCACTGTTATTTTAGTGATTATCGCTGTTATTAGTGAGGTTGTGCAGATTGTCACTGTTATTTTAGTGATGATCACTGTTATTAGTGACATTGCGCATATTGCAACTGTTATTTTAGTGATTATCACTGTTATTAGTGAGGTTGTGCAGATTGTCACTGTTATTTTAGTGATTAGCACTGTTTTTAAATAGATTGCGCATATTGCAACTGTTATTTTATTGATGATCACTGTTATTAGTGAGGTTGTCCAGTTTGTCACTGTTATTTTAGTGATAATCACTGTTATTAGTGAGGTTGTGCAGATTGTCACTGTTATTTTAGTGATTATCACTGTTATTAGTGAGATTGCGCATATTGCATTTGTTATTTTAGTGATGATCACTGTTATTTGTGAGGTTGTGAAGATTGTCACTGTTATTTTAGTGATTATCACTGTTATTAGTGAGATTGCGCATATTGCAACTGTTATTTTAGTGATGATCACTGTTATTAGTGAGGTTGTGCAGATTGTCACTGTTATTTTAGTGATTATCACTGTTATTAGTGAGGTTGTGCAGATTGTCACTGTTATTTTAGTGATTATCGCTGTTATTAGCGAGGTTGTGCAGATTGTCCCTGTTATTTTAGTGATTATCACTGTTATTAGTGAGGTTGCGCAGATTGTCACTGTTATTAGTGAGATTGCGCATATTGCAACTGTTATTTTAGTGATGATCACTGTTATTAGTGAGGTTGTGCAGATTGTCACTGTTATTTTAGTGATTATCACTGTTATTAGTGAGATTGCGCATATTGCAACTGTTATTTTAGTGATGATCACTGTTTTTAATGATGTTGTGCAGATTGTCACTGTTATTTTAGTGATTATCACTGTTATTAGTGAGATTGCGCATATTGCAACTGTTATTTTAGCGATTATCACTGTTATTAGTGAGGTTGTGCAGATTGTCACTGTTATTTTAGTGATTATCACTGTTATTAGTGAGGTTGTGCAGATTGTCACTGTTATTTTAGTGATTATCGCTGTTATTAGCGAGGTTGTGCAGATTGTCACTGTTATTTTAGTGATTATCACTGTTATTAGTGAGATTGCGCATATTGCAACTGTTATTTTAGTGATGATCACTGTTATTAGTGAGGTTGTGCAGATTGTCACTGTTAATAGTGATGTTGTGCAGATTGTCACTGTTATTTTAGTGATTATCACTGTTATTAGTGAGATTGCGCATATTGCAACTGTTATTTAAGTGATGATCACTGTTACTAGTGAGGTTGTGCAGATTGTCACTGTTATTTTAGTGATGATCACTGTTATTTTAGTGATTATCTTTGTTATTAGTGGGATTGCGCATATTGCAACTGTTATTTTAGTGATGTTCACTGTTACTAGTGAGGTTGTGCAGATTGTCACTGTTATGTTAGTGATTATCACTGTTATTAGTGAGATTGCGCATATTGCAACTGTTATTTTAGTGATGATCACTGTTATTAGTGAGATTGCGCATATTACAACTTTTATTTTAGTGATGCTCACTGTTTTTAGTGATGTTGTGCAGATTGTCACTGTTATTTTAGTGATTATCACTGTTATTAGTGAGATTGCGCATATTGCAACTGTTTTTTCAGCGATTATCACTGTAATTAGTGAGGTTGTGCAGATTGTCACTGTTATTTTAGTGATTATCACTGTTATAAGTGAGATTGCGCATATTGCAACTGTTATTTTAGTGATGATCACTGTTTTTAGTGAGGTTGTGCAGATTATCACTGTTATTTTAGTGATTATCACTGTTATTAGTGAGATTGCGCATATTGCAACTGTTATTTTAGTGTTGATCACTGTTATTAGTGAGGTTGTGCAGATTGTCACTGTTATTTTAGTGATTATCACTGTTAATAGTGATGTTGTGCAGATTGTCGCTGTTATTTTAGTGATTATCACTGTTATTAGTGAGATTGCGCATATTGCAACTGTTATTTGAGTGATGGTCACTGTTATTAGTGAGGTTGTGCAGATTGTCACTGTTATTTTAGAGATGATCACTGTTATTAGTGAGGTTGTGCAGATTGTCACTGTTATGTTAGTGATTATCTTTGTTATTAGTGAGATTGCGCATATTGCAACTGTCATTTTAGTGATGTTCACTGTTACTAGTGAGGTTGTGCAGATTGTCACTGTTATTTTAGTGATTATCACTGTTATTAGTGAGATTGCGCATATTGCAACTGTTATTTTAGTGATGATCACTGTTATTAGTGAGATTGCGCATATTGCAACTGTTATTTTAGTGATGATCACTGTTTTTAGTGAGGTTGTGCAGATTGTCACTGTTATTTTAGTGATTATCAGTGTTATTAGTGAGATTGCGCATATTGCAACTGTCATTTTAGTGATGTTCACTGTTACTAGTGAGGTTGTGCAGATTGTCAATGTTATTTTAGTGATTACCACTGTTATTAGTGAGATTGCGCATATTGCAACTGTTATTTTAGCGATTATCACTGTTATTAGTGAGGTTGTGCAGATTGTCACTGTTATTTTAGTGATTATCACTGTTATTAGTGAGATTGCGCATATTGCAACTGTTATTTTAGTGATGATCACTGTTTTTAGTGAGGTTGTGCAGATTGTCACTGTTATTTTAGTGATTATCACTGTTATTAGTGAGATTGCGCATATTGCATCTGTTATTTTAGTGATGATCACTGTTATTAGTGAGATTGCGCATATTGCAACTGTTATTTTAGTGATGATGACTGTTATTAGTGAGGTTGTGAAGATTGTCACTGTTATTTTAGTGATTATCACTGTTATTAGTGAGATTGCGCATATTGCAACTGTTATTTTAGTGATGATCACTGTTATTAGTAAGGCTGTGCAGATTGTCACTGTTATTTAAGTGATGATCACTGTTATTTGTGAGATTGAGCATATTGCAACTGTTATTTTAGTGATGATCACTGTTATTAGTGAGGTTGTGCAGTTTGTCACTATTATTTTAGTGATGATCACTGTTATTAGTGAGGTTGTGCTGATTGTCACTGTTATTAGTGAGATTGCGCATTGCAACTGTTATTTTAGTGATGATCACTGTTTTTAGTGATGTTGTGCAGATTTTCACTGTTATTTTAGTGATTATCACTGTAAATAGTGAGATTGCGCTTATTGCAACTGTTATTTTAGTGATGATCACTGTTATTAGTGAGGTTGTGCAGATTGTCACTGTTATTTTAGTGATTATTTCATTTCATTTCATTTCATTTATTCATACTTAATACAAGTATAGATAACAAGTGAAGATACAAAATTCAGGTAAAGATACAAGTAAAAGTGAGGAAACGTAAAGGATGAGAAGAGTCTTAAGAACTAACTACAGCTATTTCTATACTATTCTTAAGATAAGAAAAAAGAAAAAAAAAGGAAACAATGCTTAAAACTAGAGGATCATTGCCGAATTAGGATGCACCAAGCTGCTACACAGGGGGGACTGTCTCCACCCAGTTACGTAGTAGGGTACGAAGGCAGCTAACACCCTGTGCAGATTGCAAGTATGGAGCAACCCGATTGTAAGCACGCAGCATACGCGTAACTGGCTCCATCCGGCCATAGTAGGTGTGGTGGAAGCTAATTTCAAATTTGTTGATGTGTCTGAGGTTGAAAGTACCATGACGGGTTGCGGCCTGGTTCATAATAAAAGGCGCGCAGATGCTCCCCTGGACGACGGAATGTACAAAGGATAGGTCTGCAATCGCCCGGCGACAGGAGAGTTTGTAGCCCAATGAGTCTCAAGCGATCAGCGTACGAGGGAAGGTGGGAGGGATCAGACCATGGAAGGTGTCTAAGGGCACCCCGCAGGAAACGTTTCTGTACAGCTTCAATCCTACCGGAGTGCACATTATGGTGGGGGGACCAAACTTGAGAAGCGTATTCGAGGATTGGTCTTGCGAGGGAGGAAAACAGACACTTGCTTATGTATGGATCCGCAAACTCCCTAGACCATCTAAGTATAAACCCAACCATACCATTGGCTTTGCGAACCACAAGGTCGATGTGGTCGGTGAAGGTGAGCTTAGAGTCTAGGAGGACTCCAAGATCTTTGACTTGTCCAACAGAGCATATGACTGAATCATTAATGGTGAAGGTGTGCGGCACAATGTGGCGCTTCCTAGAGAAGCATACATGCTCACACTTGGAGGTGTTAAGCAGAAGGTTGCTTTTGTGGCACCATACGGCGAAGCGATTCAAATCATTTTGTAAGAGATGGGCGTCGGAAGGGTGGCGTATATCTTTAAAGATTTTTGTATCGTCCGCATAGCTTAGAATAGTGGAGTCATGTACTACAGTGGAGGCATCATTAGTTGTGAGGATGAAAAGGAGAGGACCAATATGGCTGCCCTGAGGAACACCAGAGTTTGCAGTAAAAGCATCCGAGAGTTGGGAACGGAATTGGACATGGTAGGATCGGTTTCGGATGTAAGAGTCAATCCAGGAGACGAGGGGTGGTGGACAACCTGCCAGCTTGAGTTTAAGGATAATGAGGCTGTGAGGGATGCTATCGAATGCCTTGCTCATGTCAGTGAAGATTGCATCAACAACCTCGCCGCGTTCAAGGGCATTGATAGTTTGGGACGTGAATTGGAGAAGGTTAGTAACAGTTGACTTACCCTTGAGAAAGCCATGTTGGTGAGGAGAAATCAGGGAAGAGAAGGTAGGATAGATTTTCAAATGAGTTAGCAATGGAAACAGGGTGGTCAAACTCCTCTCCAAGGTGCAAAAGAGATGGTGGATAGTTATCCTTGAAGCGCTTCATCTTCGAATTTATAAAGGTAAAAAATTCACGAGGGTTAGACCTAAGTTTGGATTTGACATTTAAAAGGTACTCATTATAAAGTAGGTGAACCTTAGACGAAAACTCACTATAAGATACGTAGAAGTTATTGTAGTCGTCCAGTCGGCCAGAGTGTAGGAATTTGATCCAATTGGAATTACGTTTATTCCTCAGGGTCTTGAGTTCCTTCGTGTACCACCAGGGGGAGGAATCAATTGGGCGGGGTGTAAGTAAAGGTGTAGAGGTTGAGATGCAGTCAAAAAGAATGTTGTAGAATTTGGAAATGAGGCAGTTAATGTTATCCGCTTCTGCGTCAACGTCTAAGAGAGAATATGCTTCCATAAGGCGGGAGTTAAGGTTGAGGTAGTTTGTACGTCGAAAATTAAACCGCGGGACGCGGTAATCAGATTGGGGGAGGGAAGCAGCAGGGAAAAACACACTAACGCTTAGTGGAGGGTGGTGTGGGTCCACGTCGCAGAGAGCAAGTTCACTGGCGGAAACTTGTGCATTCTGAGGGTCACTTGAAAAGACCAGGTCTAGTTGACGAAGGTTGTGATTTTTGAGGGAGCTGATCTGGAATAAGTTGTTAGAGGCGATACAGTCAACAAGCGATATCTCAGCAGTCGTGCAGGGATTGTTTGCTTTTAAGCAGTCAATCTCCTCGTCAACAGACCAAGTAAGGGATGGGAGGTTAAAATCTCCGAGAATAAGGAGGTGGTCTTCCCCTTCCACTGATTGAGCCAGTTGGTCAATAGTATCCGATAGGAGATGGAAAGGAGCTTCGTTGGTCCGGGGTGGGATGTAGCAGGTTAGGATTATGAGATTCACCTTCGAGAAGCGAATTCTGATAGCTAGGAGTTCAAGGGGTTCTGGAGAGGATATTGAGAGAAGGGATGCGTCAAGTGCAGAGCGCACAGCAATTAACACACCACCTCCACGTCGCTTAGGGTCACCTAGGGAGCGATCATTGCGGAAAATCGTGAACTGGTGGCCGAGGACCTCAAGGTCATTGATATTGTAGCATAGCCAAGCTTCGGTGAGAGAGATGATGTCGTGAGGGAGGGATAATGAGGAGATATAAGTGGTATGGGTTTTTGTCCTTAGTCCTCTCACGTTTTGGTAAAAGATTGAGAGGACTGGCCGTTTTTTACTAGTAAGGAGGTTACTTGCTGAGCGTCAGGGGAATGATCAGTACCGTTCGCCAAAGCCACATTAATCGGGAGTGTTCGTACGGCAGATCGTGTTTGTGCCCTTGGTCGGAACTCTTTGATGAATACGTCCTTAGGCCAATTAGACCTATCAGTAAGTTGATCAAATAGAGCGGGAGGAACAATAATCTTGAAGGAGGAGCACCTCCTCTCAGAGATTTTAAATACTTTGATGTTGTTACCAGGTATATCAACGCCAATGACGTCAGAAATGTGGCCAACAATATCCTCAACTGTTGTTGATGGTATTAATTCCGTCACAAAGATGGTTCGGACTTTTGGCACGGTCAACAAGGTACAGGGAGTTTTCTGGAACGAATTCCTCGCCTTGCTAGCCGGTGCCTCGCTATTAGAGGGCGGTAGAGTTGAATTAATGGAACTAGCAGCACCACCACTATTGCCACACTGACCACGATTTCCACCGATAGCCTGGCTGTCACTCAGGTTATTATCCCGAGTAGCAGTTTCGATGGGCTTGCAAGAACTATTTTGATTCAAGATGGGACATAGGGAAAGTGGCTCAATTGGGTTATTGGGTAAGGGGGGAGAGGGAAGAGGAGAGAATGCCATCATGTCTGGTGCTTGCGGCTGAGCAATTGCAAGTTTAGTTGAACGAGTTGTTCTAGTGGAGCGGAAAGGAGGTGATTACTCGGGGGAGGGGAGCAAGAGGGTGCTCGAGCCGTGCGGTAGATGGGGAGTTGAGTTCTTTCAAGGAGTCAATCTTTACAAGTAGCGACGTATGAATTGACGCCGACTCAGCCAGTTTACAACCAAGCTTGCGCAGATCGGATTCAATCTCAGTAAAGCGCGAGGATAAGGCAAAGAGTGAGAACTTGCGACACCTTAGGCAGTACCAGTGTAACCCGGAGTCCTTAGCTTGAATTTTATCGGCGACACTTCCTGACACCCCGACACATTTAGGGTGGAACAACTCACCACAGAGACCATGGCAGGACAGTAGCCTATCGGAGTTCTTATCTTTGCAAGACTTAGCAGCACAGTCCAGATTCATATATATGTGCTCCTAATTCGACAGACTGAAACCTAATCAGAATGAATAAGTAAATAAGTAACGAGATTAGGTAAAGAGCAAAAAGGTTAGTAAAAACTTACTTACTTTAACTTACTAAAGAACTTGATAGGTTGGTAAAATCTAAATCTAAAGTTAATAAAATTGTTAGTTCGAGTGTAATAGTTTATAATAGTTACAAACTAGAGGAAAGATGAAAATTCGATCCTGGTAACGTCCTCCTATTATGCAGTAATAGTCCAGAGAAACGTACGGTAATCACTCCACAGTCAAATGTTGTTGTTCCAATAGACGTCCCAGCACTGTGAAAAACGGTGACTAAGAGTCGTTGACCGATGGTACCGTATGCCAGAACTCAAAACGAAATCAACTGATGAACTTTTGAGTGTAATACACCAAATTCGAAAGATAATTCGAGGTGTTAATTATCGGAACGGAAGTAGGACTCCAGTTGCACAGTCACAGGTTCACTTCGAAGAAAGCTGCATTTATAGAATTGCGCAGCTGCTGGTTACCAAAATGACAAATCACGTCACCCACTTCTCAGCTTTCAAGACTAAATTTTCCTGAAGTTCACAATTATTTATGTTTACTTAAAACACTCGGAACGACAGTAGATTTTCCAGTAGATTCACAGTAGATAATCTTTCAACACTTTCAATACTTTCAAAGGAAATTATGCAAATTTTGCATCGAGCGGCCGAGAAAGAAGCAGATTCGAAAGAGTTATTAACGTGTTCACTCTCCTGTGACTAGAACTGAAATGAGAATAGAATTATCACTGTTAATAGTGATGTTGTGCAGATTGTCACTGTTGTTTTAGTGATTATCACTGTTATTAGTGAGATTGCGCATATTGCAACTGTTATTTTGGTGATGATCACTGTTATTAGTGAGGCTGTGCAGATTGTCACTGTTATTTTAGTGATTATCACTGTTATTAGTGAGATTGCGCATATTGCAATTGTTATTTTAGTGATGATCACTGTTTTTAGTGATGTTGTGCAGATTGTCACTGTTATTTTAGTGATTATCACTGTTATTAGTGAGATTGCGCTTATTGCAACTGTTATTTTTGTTGTAAATAAGATATACATTAGTATTTGTACCAGAAGGTGCTGCCACCTAAAGTTGCAAGATAAAGTTATCGGTTGCGAAGAGATCTGTCGCGTAGTTAGTCAGTCGATGACCGTCATAGCGTCATGTAATTAAGAATATTATCCAGTTTAATAAATGATCATAATTAAGAAGATCCGTCTATTAGTTATCCAACATGGTAGCAGATCCGTGGTTTAAAATTAATTGAATTCATTGAACTAGTTGAAAAGTGAAAAACAAAAGGTCTAAAACGAAGAAAAGAAAAATCAAACCTGTGAAAGTAATCGGTGAGACAAAGGCAAAATGGCGAGCAATGGAAGAGACGATATACGCATTCCAGTATTCGACGGATCAGAATATTCCAGTTGGAAAGCAAGAATGTTACTATATTTGAGGATGAAAGAATGTAAAGATGCAGTTGATAGACAAATAATAACTGCAGGGGACGGTAAAGACGATAACAAGGAATGGGAGATGAAGGATGTAAAAGCAATGAATTATATTTGCAGTTCAATTACTAACAAACAATTCGAGTATGTAAAAAATCTCCCAACAGCTTATGACATGATTAGAAAATTTGATGAATTATATCTGAAAGAATCTACTGCTCTACAAATTATACAGAGGAATGCTTTGGAAAAAATTAAACTTAAAGATTTTTCAACGCCAAAAAGTTTTTTTGAAGAGTTCGAGAAAGCTGTGAATCAATTGAAAGCAACAGGGGCCACAGTTAACGATAAAGAGATACTGAGTTACATGTTAAAAGCTCTTCCCACAGAATACAGTCACATTGGAGATATGATAGATGTATTACCTGCGCAAGAAAGAACTGTTGAGTATTTAATGGGGAAAATTAACCTAAAAGCTATGCAGGAAAGTGATAATAAAAGTCATGAAAAGTTGACAAATTCAAGTGCATTCCACACACAGACACAACATCAACCGATATGTTTCAGTTGTGGTAAACCTGGACATATACAAAGATACTGTAGCGATAAAAGTGAACGAGGCCGAGGAGGACAGAGTCGTGGATCAACCAGAGGCAGAGGCAATTATCAAAGAGGTAGAAGCAGCTATCGAGGTTATGATTATTCACGGGGAAGAAGCAGTTTTAGAGGACAACAAAGAGGGAGCTATCGAGGAGGTGGAAATCCAATGCAGAGTTCTCAAGACTCTCAAGGTCATTCCAACGTCTTCTTAACAGATATAAGTAAAACAGAAGCGAACAAAGTAGAGGTAAATAATACAACTGCAATTAATGAAAGTATAATTGAGTGGATTTTGGATAGCGGGTGCACAGATCACATAATTAATGATGATAGGTTATTCGAAGAATGTGTAATATTGAAAAATCCAGTTGATGTTAAATTGGGGGATGGTAGAGTGATGAAAGCTACAAAAATTGGTCGAGTTAATTCTATTTTCAAAGTTGATGCAAATGAAACTCAAGTAACGCTGAATAACGTTTTTTTTGTTCGAGAAATGAAACAGAATTTAATAAGTTATGCTAGAGTCACAGTGAACAACACAATAATATCCTATGATGACATCTCAGAAATTTATAACACATATGAACAATTAATAGCCATTGCATACAAAGTTAACAACATTTATAAAATCACTAGTTTTTGCAGGAAGTCTGATGATGTGAGACAAGCTGATAGTAGTCAACTAACTGGTAATAATAATAATGAGAAAATGACTGAGAAAGAAAAATGGCATCGTACTTTGGGTCATGTAAACTTTAATTATTTGAATACCCTGTGCAGGAATGAACTAATAGATGGATTGCCTAAAAATTTGGAAGATGTCGAAATGAAATGTGTAACTTGTATTCAGTCAAAAATGCAAAATTTACCCTTTGCAAATGAAAGAAGACAAGCGAAAGAAATCTTAGAGATTGTCCATACAGATTTAAATGGACCACATCCAACTGTAGGAAGTTC
The DNA here is from genome assembly GCA_963971475.1 of Chrysops caecutiens. Lineage (NCBI taxonomy): Eukaryota > Metazoa > Arthropoda > Insecta > Diptera > Tabanidae > Chrysops > Chrysops caecutiens. The sequence continues at coordinate 30,077,414 of OZ020569.1, forward strand.
TGGTGAGAAATATTTTTTATCTTTTGTTGATGACAGGAGTAAATTGGCAAAAGTGTTTTTCATTAAGTCTAAAGATGAAGTTTGCAAGTGTATAATCGAGTACGTGAATTTAGTTGAAAATATGACAGGCAAAAGAGTAAAGAATTTAAGATGTGATAACGGTAAAGAATATATCAACAGTCAAGTCTATGAATTCGCGAGATATAAAGGGATTAATATCATGCCATGTCCACCATATGTACATGAACTAAATGGAGTGGCTGAGAGATTTAATAGGACTATTATGGATTCAGCAAGGTGTCTATTAAAAGAAGCAAGGGTAGATAGAAAGTATTGGCCAGAAATCGTAATGGCAGCTACTTATTTGAAGAACAGAACATTAGCTAATACCTTTGAGATTAAAACTCCATATGAGATATTTTTTAATAAAAAACCAAATGCAAAGTATCTAAAAATTTATGGAAGTCGAGTTTTTGTAAGAACACCTGAATCACAGAGAAGAACTAAATGGGATGATAAAGCAAAATTAGGAGTACTACTAGGTTATTCGGAAGTTGGATATCGTGTATTAATTAACAACAGAATAATTGTAGCAAGACATGTTGATGTGGTAGACAATGAGATTAAATATGTCGGTTTCAACAGCGATTCAAACAATGAAACAAATGAGGAGTCTAAAAATAACATTTTAAATAATAATTCAAAAGATGAAGATGAAGTTGATGATGAGGAGAAAAATGATACTGATTATGGATCTGCTGAGTCGATAGGAAATACTGAAAATAAGACTGATGGTAAAACGTGTTTGAGAAGGTCAACAAGGGAAAAAAGCCAAACATGAAGTATAATGATTTTGAAAGCTACTGTATTTACGTAAATTGTTGTAACGCAAATGATCCTACTACATTTGAAGAGGCGATTAACAGTAAAGAGTCTAAAAATTGGCAAAAGGCAATGGATAATGAAATGAGTAGTATTAATAAAAATAAAACATGGATTCTAGTGAACAAACCAAAAAACAAACAGGTGATTGATGTAAAATGGGTGTATAAAATGAAATCAAAAGATATTTACAAATCTAGGCTGGTAGTGAGGGGTTTTCAACAAAAAGAACACATTGATAACACTTATTCCCCTGTAGCAAAAATGGAGACTTTAAAAATCTTATTATCATACTGTTGTCAAAATGAATTAAAAATTGAACAAATGGATGTAGAGACAGCCTTCCTAAATGGTAAAATAACTTCAGAAATATACGTAAATCAACCATTAGGTTATCAAGATGGAACTGATAAAGTGTATAAATTATGCAAATCACTATATGGACTAAGAGAAAGTCCTAGGTCGTGGTATGAGTGTTTCCATGAATTTATGAACAAATTAGGATTCGAGAGAAGTAAACATGATTATTGTCTTTATGTAAAAAATTATAACAATCATCCAGTTTATATGATAATATTTGTTGATGATTTGTTGATATGTGGTAAAGAAACCTCAAAGATACAAGAAGTAAAAGATGAACTATCAAAGCGATTCAGAATGAAAGATATGGGCAAAGTGTCTAATTATATTGGTATTGATATTAAACATGATTTTGATAAAAATGTGATGACTTTAAGCCAAGAAAATTATATTGAGTCACTAGCAGAAAAATATGATTTGAAAAATGCTAAATTACATAAAACACCAATGGAAACTAATTTGAAACTTGAACCAGCAGATGAGACTAATGAACAAGTGAAATATCGAAATATAATAGGAGAATTACTGTATATCAGCACTGGGACAAGACCAGATATTGCATTCAGTGTTAATTACTTGAGCAGATTTCAAAGTTGCTATGATGAAACACACTTCAAATACGCTATGAGGATTCTGAAATATTTATATTTTACTAAAAGTTTGAAATTAACTTATACAAAATCTGAAAAAGACGAAAAATTGGATTGCTTCGTGGATTCAGACTGGGCAGGAGATATTGTTGATAGAAAATCTACATCAGGGTACATAGTGAGAATGTATGGAAATGTAATCTATTGGAAATCACGTAAACAGAATTCTGTAACTAAATCATCCACTGAAGCCGAGTACGTAGCATTATCTGAAGCACTTACAGAAGTTACTTTTATAAGAGGTTTATTGAGTGAAGTTTTCAAAATTAAGTTTAATGTACCAACGAAATTCTATGAGGATAATTCTGGAGCAGTATCTATTGCGAAGACCGGTAATCTATCAAAGAAGTCAAAACGCATTGAGGTACATTATCACGATATTCACGATAACTATGCCAAAGGAAAAATAGACATTATCAAAGTGGATACTGAGGAAAATACTGCTGATATTTTGACAAAGTCCCTATGTAAAGCAAAGTTTGTTAAGCTGAGACAAGAATTAAAATTAAAATAAATGTTACGAAAAATGGTAAAATACAAATGTAAAGAGGCGTGTTGTAAATAAGATATACATTAGTATTTGTACCAGAAGGTGCTGCCACCTAAAGTTGCAAGATAAAGTTATCGGTTGCTAAGAGATCTGTCGCGTAGTTAGTCAGTCGATGACCGTCATAGCGTCATGTAATTAAGAATATTATCCAGTTTAATAAATGATCATAATTAAGAAGATCCGTCTATTATTTATCCAACAATTTTAGTGATGATCACTGTTATTAGTGAGGTTGTGCAGATTGTCACTGTTATTTTAGTGATTATCACTGTTAATAGTGATGCTGTGCAGATTGTCACTGTTGTTTTAGTGATTATCACTGTTATTAGTGAGATTGCGCATATTGGAACTGTTATTTTAGTGATGATCACTGTTATTAGTGAGATTGCGCATATTCCAACTGTCATTTTAGTGATGATAACTGTTATTAGTGAGGTTGTGAAGATTCTCACTGTTATTTTAGTGATTATCACTGTTATTAGTGAGATTGCGCATGTTGCAACTGTTATTTTAGTGATGGTCACTGTTACTAGTGAGGTTGTGCCGATTGTCACTGTTATTTTAGTGATTATCACTGTTATTGGTGAGATTGCGCATATTGCAACTGTTATTTTAGTGATGATCACTGTTATAAGTGAGATTGCGCATATTGCAACTGTTATTTTAGTGATGATCACTGTTATTAGTGAGGTTGAGAAGATTGTCACTGTTATTTTAGTGATTATCACTGTTATTAGTGAGATTGCGCATATTGCAACTGTTATTTTATTGATGATCACTGTTATTAGTGAGGCTGTGCAGATTGTCACTGTTATTTAAGTGATGATCACTGTTATTAGTGACATTGCGCATATTGCAACTGTTATTTTAGTGATTATCACTGTTATTAGTGAGGTTGTGCAGATTGTCACTGTTATTTTAGTGATTTTCACTGTTATTAGTGAGATTGCGCATATTGCAACTGTTATTTTAGTGATGATCACTGTTATTAGTAAGGTTGTGCAGATTGTCACTGTTATTTTAGCGATTATCACTGTTATTAGTGAGGTTGTGCAGATTGTCACTGTTATTTTGATGATTATCACTGTTATAAGTGAGATTGCGCATATTGCAATTGTTATTTTAGTGATAATCACTGTTTTTAGTGAGGTTGTGCAGATTGTCACTGTTATTTTAGTGATTATCACTGTTTTTAGTGAGAATGCGCTTATTGCAACTGTTATTTTAGTGATGAGCACTGTTATTAGTGAGGTTGTGCAGATTGTCACTGTTATTTTAGTGATTATCACTGTTAATAGTGATGTTGTGCAGATTGTCACTGTTGTTTTAGTGATTATCACTGTTATTAGTGAGATTGAGCATATTGCAACTGTTATTTTGGTGATGATCACTGTTATTAGTGAGGTTGTGCAGATTGTCACTGTTATTTCAGTGAAGATCACTGTTATTAGTAAGGTTGTGCAGATTGTCACTGTTATTTTAGTGATTATCTCTGTTATTAGTAAGATTGCGCATATTGCAACTGTTATTTTAGTGATGTTCACTGTTACTAGTGAGGTTGTGCAGATTGTCACTGTTATTTGAGTGATTATCACTGTTATTAGTGAGATTGCGCATATTGCAACTGTTATTTTAGTGATGATCACTGTTATTAGTGAGATTGCGCATATTGCAACTATTATTTTGGTGATGATCACTGTTATTAGTGAGGTTGTGAAGATTGTCACTGTTATTTTAGTGATTATCACTGTTATTAGTGAGATTGCGCATATTGCAACTGTTATTTTTGTGATGATCGCTGTTATTAGTGAGTTTAAGCAGATTGTCACTGTAATTTTAATGATGATCACTGTTATTAGTGAGATTGCGCATATTGCAACTGTTATTTTAGTGATTATCACTGTTATTAGTGAGGTTGTGCAGATTGTCACTGTTATTTTAGTAATTATCACTGTTATTAGTGAGATTGCGCATATTGCAACTGTTATTTTAGTGATGATCACTGTTATTAGTGAGGTTGTGCAGTTTGTCACTGTTATTTTAGTGATGATCACTGTTATTAGTGAGGTTGTGCTGATTGTCACTGTTATTAGTGAGATTGCGCATTGCAACTGTTATTTTAGTGATGATCACTGTTTTTAGTGATGTTGTGCAGATTGTCACTGTTATTTTACTGATTATCACTGTTATTAGTGAGATTGCGCTTATTGCAACTGTTATTTTAGTGATGATCACTGTTATTAGTGAGGTTGTGCAGATTGTCACTGTTATTTTAGTGATTATCACTGTTAATAGTGATGTTGTGCAGATTGTCACTGTTGTTTTAGTGATTATCACTGTTATTTGTGAGATTGCGCATATTGCAACTGTTATTTTGGTGATGATCACTGTTATTAGTGAGGCTGTGCAGATTGTCACTGTTATTTTAGTGATTATCACTGTTATTAGTGAGATTGCGCATATTGCAATTGTTATTTTAGTGATGATCACTGTTTTTAGTGATGTTGTGCAGATTGTCACTGTTATTTTAGTGATTATCACTGTTATTAGTGAGATTGCGCTTATTGCAACTGTTATTTTGGTGATGATCACTGTTATTAGTGAGGTTGTGCAGATTGTCACTGTTATTTTAGTGATTATCACTGTTAATAGTGATGCTGTGCAGATTGTCACTGTTGTTTTAGTGATTATCACTGTTATTAGTGAGATTGCGCATATTGCAACTGTTATTTTGGCGATGATCACTGTTATTAGTGAGGTTTTCAGATTGTCACTGTTATTTTAGTGATGATCACTGTTATTAGTGAGGTTGTGCAGATTGTCACTGTGATTTTAGTGATTATCTCTGTTATTAGTGAGATTGCGCATATTGCAACTATTATTTTAGTGATGTTCACTGTTACTAGTGAGGTTGTGCAGATTGTCACTGTTATTTGAGTGATTATCACTGTTATGAGTGAGATTGCGCATATTGCAACTGTTATTTTAGTGATGATCACTGTTATTAGTGAGATTGCGCATATTGCAACTGTTATTTTAGTGATGATCACTGTTATTAGTGAGGTTGTGAAGATTGTCACTGTTATTTTAGTGCTTATCACTGTTATTAGTGAGATTACGCATATTGCAACTGCTATTTTTGTGATGATCGCTGTTATTAGTGAGTTTAAGCAGATTGTTACTGTTATTTTAGTGATGATCACTGTTATTAGTGAGATTGCGCATATTGCAACTGTTATTTTAGTGATTATCACTGTTATGAGTGAGGTTGTGCAGATTGTCACTGTAATTTTAGTAATTATCACTGTTATTAGTGAGATTGCGCATATTGCAACTGTTATTTTAGTGATGATCACTGTTATTAGTGAGGTTGTGCAGCTTGTCACTGTTATTTTAGTGATGATCACTGTTATTAGTGAGGTTGTGCAGATTGTCGCTGTTATTTTAGTGATTATCACTGTTATTAGTGAGATTGCGCATATTGCAACTGTTATTTTAGTGATGATCACATTTATTAGTGAGCTTGTGCAGATTGTCACTGTTATTTTAGTGATGATCACTGTTATTAGTGGGATTGCGCATATTGCAACTGTTATTGTAGTGATGATCACTGTTATTAGTGAGCTTGTGCAGATTGTCACTGTTATTTTAGTGATTATCACTGTTAGTTGTGATGATGTGCAGATTGTCACTGTTATTTTAGTGATTATCACTGTAATTGGTGAGATTGCGCATATTGCAACTGTTATTTTAGTGATGATCACTGTTATTAGTGAGGTTGTGCAGATTGTCACTGTTATTTTAGTGATTATCACTGTTAATAGTGAGGTTGTGCAGATTGTCACTGTTATTTTAGTGATTATCACTGTTATTAGTGAGATTGCGCATATTGCAACTGTTATTTTGGTGATGATCACTGTTATAAGTGAGGTTGTGCAGATTGTCACTGTTATTTTAGTGATAATCACTGTTATTAGTGAGATTGCGCATATTGCAACTGTTATTTTTGTGATGATCACTGTTATTAGTGAAGATGTGCAGATTGTCACTTTTATTTTAGTGATTATCACTGTTACTAGTGAGGTTGTGCAGATTGTCACTGTTATTTGAGTGATTATCACTGTTATTAGTGAGATTGCGCATATTGCAACTGTTATTTTAGTGATGATCACTGTTATTAGTGAGATTGCGCATATTGCAACTGTTATTTTAGTGATGATCACTGTTATTAGTGAGGTTGTGAAGAATGTCACTGTTATTTTAGTGATTATCACAGTTATTAGTGAGATTGCGCATATTGCAACTCTTATTTTAGTGACGATCACTGTTATTAGTGAGGTTGTGCAGTTTGTCACTGTTATTTTAGTGATGATCACTGTTATTAGTGAGGTTGTGCAGATTGTCGCTGTTATTTTAGTGATTATCACTGTTATTAGTGAGATTGCGCATATTGCAACTGTTATTTTAGTGATTATCACTGTTATTAGTGAGGTTATGCAGATTGTCACTGTTATTTTAGTGATTATCACTGTTATTAGTGAGATTGCGCATATTGCAACTGTTATTTTAGTGATGATCACTGTTATTAGTGAGGTTGTACAGATTGTCACTGTTATTTTAGTGTTTATCACTGTTATTAGTGCGATTGCGCATATTGCAACTGTTATTTTAGTGATGATCACATTTATTAGTGAGGTTGTGCAGATTGTCACTGTTATTTTAGTGATGATCACTGTTATTAGTGGGATTGCGCATATTGCAACTGTTATTTTAGTGATGATCACTGTTATTAGTGAGGTTGTGCAGTTTGTCACTGTTACTTTAGTGATGATCACTGTTATTAGTGAGGTTGTGAAGATTGTCACTGTTATTAATGAGATTGCGCATTGCAACTGTTATTTTAGTGATGATCACTGTTATTAGTGAGGCTGTGCAGATTGTCACTGTTATTTTAGTGATTATCACTGTTATTAGTGAGATTGCGCCTATTGCAATTGTTATTTTAGTGATGATCACTGTTTTTAGTGATGTTGTGCAGATTGTCACTGTTATTTTAGTGATTATCACTGTTATTAGTGAGATTGCGCTTATTGCAACTGTTATTTTAGTGATGATCACTGTTATTAGTGAGGTTGTGCAGATTGTCACTGTTATTTTAGTGATTATCACTGTTACTAGTGAGGTTGTGCAGATTGTCACTGTTATTTGAGTGATTATCACTGTTATTAGTGAGATTGCGCATATTGCAACTGTTATTTTAGAGATGATCACTGTTATTAGTGAGATTGCGCATATTGCAACTGTTATTTTAGTGATGATCACTGTTATTAGTGAGGTTGTGAAGAATGTCACTGTTATTTTAGTGATTATCACTGTTATAAGTGAGATTGCGCATATTGCAACTCTTATTTTAGTGATGATCACTGTTATTAGTGAGGTTGTGCAGTTTGTCACTGTTATTTTAGTGATGATCACTGTTATTAGTGAGGTTGTGCAGATTGTCGCTGTTATTTTAGTGATTATCACTGTTATTAGTGAGATTGCGCATATTGCAACTGTTATTTTAGTGATTATCACTGTTATTAGTGAGGTTATGCAGATTGTCACTGTTATTTTAGTGATTATCACTGTTATTAGTGAGATTGCGCATATTGCAACTGTTATTTTAGTGATGATCACTGTTATTAGAGAGGTTGTACAGATTGTCACTGTTATTTTAGTGTTTATCACTGTTATTAGTGCGATTGCGCATATTGCAACTGTTATTTTAGTGATGATCACATTTATTAGTGAGGTTGTGCAGATTGTCACTGTTATTAGTGAGATTGCGCATTGCAACTGTTATTTTAGTGATGTTCACTGTTATTAGTGAGGCTGTGCAGATTGTCACTGTTATTTTAGTGATTATCACTGTTATTAGTGAGATTGCGCCTATTGCAATTGTTATTTTAGTGATGATCACTGTTTTTAGTGATGTTGTGCAGATTGTCACTGTTATTTTAGTGATTATCACTGTTATTAGTGAGATTGCGCTTATTGCAACTGTTATTTTAGTGATGATCACTGTTATGAATGAGGTTGTGCAGATTGTCACTGTTATTTTAGTGATTATCACTGTTAATAGTGATGTTGTGCAGATTGTCACTGTTGTTTTAGTGATTATCACTGTTATTAGTGAGATTGCGCATATTGCAACTGTTATTTTGGTGATGATCACTGTTATTAGTGAGGTTGTGCAGATTGTCACTGTTATTTTAGTGATGATCACTGTTATTAGTGAGGTTGTGCAGATTGCCACTGTTATTTTAGTGATTATCTCTGTTATTAGTGAGAATGCGCATATTGCAACTGTTATTTTAGTGATGATCACTGTTATTAGTGAAGATGTGCAGATTGTCACTTTTATTTTAGTGATGTTCACTGTTACTAGTGAGGTTGTGCAGATTGTCACTGTTATTTGAGTGATTATCACTGTTATTAGTGAGATTGCGCATATTGCAACTGTTATTTTAGTGATGATCACTGTTATTAGTGAAATTGCGCATATTGCAACTGTTATTTTAGTGATGATCACTGTTATTAGTGAGGTTGTGAAGAATGTCACTGTTATTTTAGTGATTATCACTGTTATTAGTGAGATTGCGCATATTGCAACTCTTATTTTAGTGAAGATCACTGTTATTAGTGAGGTTGTGCAGTTTGTCACTGTTATTTTAGTGATGATCACTGTTATTAGTGAGGTTGTGCAGATTGTCGCTGTTATTTTAGTGATTATCACTGTAATTAGTGAGATTGCGCATATTGCAACTGTTATTTTAGTGATTATCACTGTTATTAGTGAGGTTATGCAGATTGTCACTGTTATTTTAGTGATTATCACTGTTATTAGTGAGATTGCGCATATTGCAACTGTTATTTTAGTGATGATCACTGTTATTAGTGAGGTTGTACAGATTGTCACTGTTATTTTAGTGTTTATCACTGTTATTAGTGAGATTGCGCATATTGCAACTGTTATTTTAGTGATGATCACATTTATTAGTGAGGTTGTGCAGATTGTCACTGTTATTTTAGTGATGATCACTGTTATTAGTGGGATTGCGCATATTGCAACTGTTATTTTAGTGATGAACACTGTTATTAGTGAGGTTGTGCAGTTTGTCACTGTTACTTTAGTGATGATCACTGTTATTAGTGAGGTTGTGAAGATTGTCACTGTTATTAGTGAGATTGCGCATTGCAACTGTTATTTTAGTGATGATCACTGTTATAAGTGAGGCTGTGCAGATTGTCACTGTTATTTTAGTGATTATCACTGTTATTAGTGAGATTGCGCTTATTGCAACTGTTATTTTAGTGATGATCACTGTTATTAGTGAGGTTGTGCAGATTGTCACTGTTATTTTAGAGATTATCACTGTTAATAGTGATGTTGTGCAGATTGTCACTGTTGTTTTAGTGATTATCACTGTTATTAGTGAGATTGCGCATATTGCAACTGTTATTTTGGTGATGATCACTGTTATTAGTGAGGTTGTGCAGATTGTCACTGTTATTTTAGTGATGATCACTGTTATTAGTGAGGTTGTGCAGATTGTCACTGTTATTTTAGTGATTATCTCTGTTATTAGTGAGATTGCGCATATTGCAACTGTTATTTTAGTGATGTTCACTGTTACTAGTGAGGTTGTGCAGATTGTCACTGTTATTTGAGTGATTATCACTGTTATTAGTGAGATTGCGCATATTACAACTGTTATTTTAGTGATGATCACTGTTATTAGTGAGATTGCGCATATTGCAACTGTTATTTTAGTGATGATCACTGTTATTAGTGAGGTTGTAAGATTGTCACTGTTATTTTAGAGATTATCACTGTTATTAGTGAGATTGCGCATATTGCAGCTGTTATTTTTGTGATGATCGCTGTTATTAGTGAGTTTAAGCAGATTGTCACTGTTATTTTAGTGATGATCACTGTTATTAGTGAGATTGCGCATATTGCAACTGTTATTTTAGTGATTATCACTGTTATTAGTGAGGCTGTGCAGATTGTCACTGTTATTTTAGTAATTATCACTGTTATTAGTGAGATTGCGCATATTGCAACTGTTATTTTAGTGATGATCACTGTTATTAGTGAGATTTTGCAGTTTGTCACTTTTATTTTAGTGATGATCACTGTTATTAGTGAGGTTGTGCAGGTTGTCGCTGTTATTTTAGTGATTATCACTGTTATTAGTGAGATTGCGCATATTGCAACTGTTATTTTAGTGATGATCACATTTTTTAGTGAGGTTGTGCAGATTGTCACTGTTATTCTAGTGATGATCACTGTTATTAGTGGGATTGCGCATATTGCAACTGTTATTTTATTGATGATCACTGTTATTAGTGAGGTTGTGCAGATTGTCACTGTTATTTTAGTGATTATCACTGTTAATTGTGATGATGTGCAGATTGTCACTGTTATTTTAGTGATTATCACTGTAAGTAGTGAGATTGCGCATATTGCAACTGTTATTTTAGTGATGATCACTGTTATTAGTGAGGTTGTGCATATTGTCACTGTTATTTTAATGATTATCACTGTTAATAGTGAGGTTGTGCAGATTGTCACTGTTATTTTAGTGATTATCACTGTTATTAGTGAGATTGCGCATATTGCAACTGTTATTTTAGTGATGATCACTGTTATTAGTGAGGTTGTGCAGATTGTCACTGTTATTTTAGTGATAATCACTGTTATGAGTGAGATTGCGCATATTGCAACTGTTATTTTAGTGATGATCACTGTTATTAGTGAGATTGCGCATATTGCAACTGTTATTTTAGTGATGATCACTGTTATTAGTGAGATTGTGCAGATTGTCACTGTTATTTTAGTGATTATCACTATTATTAGTGAGATTGCGCATATTGCAACTTTTATTTTAGTGATGATCACTGTTATTAGTGAAGTTGTGCAGTTTGTCACTGTTATTTTAGTGATGATCACTGTTATTAGTGAGGTTGTGCAGATTGTCGCTGTTATTTTAGTGATTATCACTGTTATTAGTGAGATTGCGCATATTGCAACTGTTATTTTAGTGATGATCACTGTTATTAGTGAGGTTGTGCAGATTGTCACTGTTATTTTAGTGTTTATCACTGTTATTAGTGAGATTGCGCATATTGCAACTGTTATTTTAGTGATGATCACATTTATTAGTGAGGTTGTGCAGATTGTCACTGTTATTTTAGTGATGATCACTGTTATTAGTGAGATTGCGCATATTGCAACTGTTATTTTAGTGATGATCACTGTTATTAGTGAGGTTGCGCAGTTTGTCACTGTTATTTTAGTGATGATCACTGTTATTAGTGAGGTTGTGCTGATTGTCACTGTTATTAGTGAGATTGCGCTTATTGCAACTGTTATTTTAGTGATGATCACTGTTATTAGTGAGGTTGCGCAGTTTGTCACTGTTATTTTAGTGATTATCTCTGTTATTAGTGAGATTGTGCATATTGCAACTGTTATTTTAGTGATGTTCACTATTACTAGTGAGGTTGTGCAGATTGTCACTGTTATTTGAGTGATTATCACTGTTATTAGTGAGATTGCGCATATTACAACTGTTATTTTAGTGATGATCACTGTTATTAGTGAGGTTGCGCAGTTTGTCACTCATATTTTAGTGAAGATCACTGTTATTAGTGAGGTTGTGCAGATTGTCACTGTTATTTTAGTGATGATCACTGTTATTAGTGAGGTTGTGCAGATTGTCACTGTTATTTTAGTGATTATCTCTGTTATTAGTGAGATTGTGCATATTGCAACTGTTATTTTAGTGATGTTCACTATTACTAGTGAGGTTGTGCAGATTGTCACTGTTATTTGAGTGATTATCACTGTTATTAGTGAGATTACGCATATTACAACTGTTATTTTAGTGATGATCACTGTTATTAGTGAGATTGCGCATATTGCAACTGTTATTTTAGTGATTATCACTGTTATTAGTGAGGTTGTGCAGATTGTCACTGTTATTTTAGTGATTATCACTGTTATTAGTGAGATTGCGCATATTGCAACTGTTATTTTTGTGATGATTGCTGTTATTAGTGAGTTTAAGCAGATTGTCACTGTTATTTTAGTGATGATCACATTTATTAGTGAGGTTGTGCAGATTGTCACTGTTATTTTAGTGATGATCACTGTTATTAGTGGGATTGCGCATATTGCAACTGTTATTTTAGTGATGATCACTGTTATTAGTGAGGTTGTGCGGATTGTCACTGTTATTTTAGTGATTATCACTGTTAATTGTGATGATGTGCAGATTGTCACTGTTATTTTAGTGATTATCACTGTAATTACTGAGATTGCGCATATTGCAACTGTTATTTTAGTGATGATCACTGTTATTAGTGAGGTTGTGCAGATTGTCACTGTTATTTTAGTGATTATCACTGTTAATAGTGAGGTTGTGCAGATTGTCACTGTTATTTTAGGATTTAACACTGTTGTTAGTGAGATTGCGCATATTGCAACTGTTATTTTAGTGATGATCACTGTTATTAGTGAGGTTGTGCAGATTGTCACTGTTATTTTAGTGATAATCACTGTTATTAGTGAGATTGCGCATCTTGCAACTGTTATTTTAGTGATGATCACTGTTATTAGTGAAGTTGTGCAGATTGTCACTTTTATTTTAGTGATGATCATTGTTATTAGTGAGATTGCGGATATTGCAACTGTTATTTTAGTGATGATCACTGTTATTAGTGAGGTTGTGCAGATTGTCACTGTTATTTTAGTGATTATCACTGTTATTAGTGAGATTGCGCATATTGCAACTCTTATTTTAGTGATGATCACTGTTATTAGTGAGGTTGTGCAGTTTGTCACTGTTATTTTAGTGATGATCACTGTTATTAGTGAGGTTGTGCAGATTGTCGCTGTTATTTTAGTGATTTTCACTGTTATTAGTGAGATTGCGCATATTGCAACTGTTATTTTAGTGATTATCACTGTTATTAGTGAGGTTATGCAGATTGTCACTGTTATTTTAGTGATTATCACTGTTATTTTAGTGATGATCACTGTTAGTAGTGGGATTGCGCATATTGCAACTGTTATTTTAGTGATGATCACTGTTATTAGTGAGGTTGTGCAGATTGTCACTGTTATCCTAGTGATAATCACTGTTATTAGTGAGATTGCGCATATTGCAACTGTTATTTTAGTGATGATCACTGTTATTAGTGAAGTTGGGCAGATTGTAACTTTTATTTTAGTGATGATCACTGTTATTAGTGAGATTGCGCATATTGCAACTGTTATTTTAGTGATGATTACTGTTATTAGTGAGGTTGTGCAGATTGTCACTGTTATTTTAGTGATTATCACTGTTATTTGTGAGATTGCGCATATCGCAACTCTTATTTTAGCGATTATCACTGTTATTAGTGAGGTTGTGCAGATTGTCACTGTTATTTTAGTGATTTTCACTGTTATTAGTGAGATTGCGCATATTGCAACTGTTATTTTTGTGATGATCGCTGTTATTAGTGAGTTTAAGCAGATTGTCACTGTTATTTTAATGATGATCACTGTTATTAGTGAGATTGCGCATATTGCAACTGTTATTTTAGTGATTATCACTGTTATTAGTGAGGTTGTGCAGATTGTCACTGTTATTTTAGTAATTATCACTGTTATTAGTGAGATTGCGCAGATTGTCACTGTGATTTTAGTGATTATCTCTGTTATTAGTGAGATTGCGCATATTGCAACTGTTATTTTAGTGATGATCACTGTTATTAGTGAGATTGCGCATATTGCAACTATTATTTTGGTGATGATCACTGTTATTAGTGAGGTTGTGCAGATTGTCACTGTTATTTTAGTGATTATCACTGTTATTAGTGAGATTGCGCATATTGCAACTGTTATTTTAGTGATGATCACTGTTATTAGTAAGGTTGTGCAGATTGTCACTGTTATTTTAGTGATAATCACTGTTTTTAGTGAGGTTGTGCAGATTGTCACTGTTATTTTAGTGATTATCACTGTTTTTAGTGAGAATGCGCTTATTGCAACTGTTATTTTAGTGATGATCACTGTTATTAGTAAGGTTGTGCAGATTGTCACTGTTATTTTAGCGATTATCACTGTTATTAGTGAGGTTGTGCAGATTGTCACTGTTATTTTGATGATTATCACTGTTATAAGTGAGATTGCGCATATTGCAATTGTTATTTTAGTGATAATCACTGTTTTTAGTGAGGTTGTGCAGATTGTCACTGTTATTTTAGTGATTATCACTGTTTTAAGTGAGAATGCGCTTATTGCAACTGTTATTTTAGTGATGAGCACTGTTATTAGTGAGGTTGTGCAGATTGTCACTGTTATTTTAGTGATTATCACTGTTAATAGTGATGTTGCGCAGATTGTCACTGTTGTTTTAGTGATTATCACTGTTATTAGTGAGATTGCGCATATTGCAACTGTTATTTTGGTGATGATCACTGTTATTAGTGAGGTTGTGCAGATTGTCACTGTTATTTCAGTGAAGATCACTGTTATTAGTAAGGTTGTGCAGATTGTCACTGTTATTTTAGTGATTATCTCTGTTATTAGTAAGATTGCGCATATTGCAACTGTTATTTTAGTGATGTTCACTGTTACTAGTGAGGTTGTGCAGATTGTCACTGTTATTTGAGTGATTATCACTGTTATTAGTGAGATTGCGCATATTGCAACTGTTATTTTAGTGATGATCACTGTTATTAGTGAGATTGCGCATATTGCAACTATTATTTTGGTGATAATCACTGTTATTAGTGAGGTTGTGAAGATTGTCACTGTTATTTTAGTGATTATCACTGTTATTAGTGAGATTGCGCATATTGCAACTGTTATTTTTGTGATGATCGCTGTTATTAGTGAGTTTAAGCAGATTGTCACTGTTATTTTAATGATGATCACTGTTATTAGTGAGATTGCGCATATTGCAACTGTTATTTTAGTTATTATCACTGTTATTAGTGAGGTTGTGCAGATTGTCACTGTTATTTTAGTAATTATCACTGTTATTAGTGAGATTGCGCATATTGCAACTGTTAGTTTAGTGATGATCACTGTTATAAGTGAGGTTGTGCAGTTTGTCACTGTTATTTTAGTGAAGATCACTCTTATTAGTGAGGTTGTGCTGATTGTCACTGTTGTTAGTGAGATTGCGCATTGCAACTGTTATTTTAGTGATGATCACTGTTTTTAGTGATGTTGTGCAGATTGTCACTGTTATTTTACTGATTATCACTGTTATTAGTGAGATTGCGCTTATTGCAACTGTTATTTTAGTGATGATCACTGTTATTAGTGAGGTTGTGCAGATTGTCACTGTTATTTTAGTGATTATCACTGTTAATAGTGATGTTGTGCAGATTGTCACTGTTGTTTTAGTGATTATCACTGTTATTAGTGAGATTGCGCATATTGCAACTGTTATTTTAGTGATGATCACTGTTATTAGTGAGGTTGTGCAGATTGTCACTGTTATTTTAGTGTTTATCACTGTTATTAGTGAGATTGCGCATATTGCAACTGTTATTTTAGTGATGATCACATTTATTAGTGAGGTTGTGCAGATTGTCACTGTTATTTTAGTGACGATCACTGTTATTAGTGGGATTGCGCATATTGCAACTGTTATTTTAGTGATGATCACTGTTATTAGTGAGCTTGTGCAGATTGTCACTGTTATTTTAGTGATTATCACTGTTAATTGTGATGATGTGCAGATTGTCACTGTTATTTTAGTGATTATCACTGTAATTAGTGAGATTGCGCATATTGCAACTGTTATTTTAGTGATGATCACTGTTATTAGTGAGGTTGTACAGATTGTCACTGTTATTTTAGTGATTATCACTGGTAATAGTGAGGTTGTGCAGATTGTCACTGTTATTTTAGTGATTATCACTGTTATTAGTGAGACTGCGCATATTGCAACTGTTATTTTAGTGATGATCACTGTTATAAGTGAGGTTGTGCAGATTGTCACTGTTATTTTAGTGATAATCACTGTTATTAGTGAGATTGCGCATATTGCAACTGTTATTTTTGTGATGATCACTGTTATTAGTGAAGATGTGCAGATTGTCACTTTTATTTTAGTGATTATCACTGTTACTAGTGAGGTTGTGCAGATTGTCACTGTTATTTGAGTGATTATCACTGTTATTAGTGAGATTGCGCATATTGCAACTGTTATTTTAGTGATGATCACTGTTATTAGTGAGAGTGCGCATATTGCAACTGTTATTTTAGTGATGATCACTGTTATTAGTGAGGTTGTGAAGAATGTCACTGTTATTTTAGTGATTATCACTGTTATTAGTGAGATTGCGCATATTGCAACTCTTATTTTAGTGATGATCACTGTTATTAGTGAGGTTGTGCAGTTTGTCACTGTTATTTTAGTGATGATCACTGTTATTAGTGAGGTTGTGCAGATTGTCGCTGTTATTTTAGTGATTATCACTGTTATTAGTGAGATTGCGCATATTGCAACTGTTATTTTAGTGATTATCACTGTTATTAGTGAGGTTATGCAGATTGTCACTGTTATTTTAGTGATTCTCACTGTTATAACTGAGATCGCGCATATTGCAGCTGTTATTTTAGTGATGATCACTGTTATGAGTGAGGTTGTGCAGATTGTCACTGTTATTTTAGTGATGATCACTGTTATTAGTGAGGTTGTGCAGATTGTCACTGTTATTTTAGTGATGATCACTGTTATTAGTGAGATTGCGCATATTGCAACTGTTATTTTAGTAATTATCACTGTTATTAGTGAGGTTGTGCAGATTGTCACTGTTATTTTAGTGATGATCACTGTTATTAGTGAGATTGCGCATATTGCAACTGTTATTTTAGTGATGATCACTGTTATTAGTGAGGTTGTGAAGATTGTCACTGTTATTAGTGAGATTGCGCATTGCAACTGTTATTTTAGTGATGATCACTGTTATTAGTGAGGCTGTGCAGATTGTCACTGTTATTTTAGTGATTATCACTGTTATTAGTGAGATTGCGCCTATTGCTATTGTTATTTTAGTGATGATCACTGTTTTTAGTGATGTTGTGCAGATTGTCACTGTTATTTTAGTGATTATCACTGTTATTAGTGAGATTGCGCTTATTGCAACTGTTATTTTAGTGATGATCACTGTTATTAATGAGGTTGTGCCGATTGTCACTGTTATTTTAGTGATTATCACTGTTAATAGTGATGTTGTGCAGATTGTCACTGTTGTTTTAGTGATTATCACTGTTATTAGTGAGATTGCGCATATTGCAACTGTTATTTTGGTGATGATCACTGTTATTAGTGAGGTTGTGCAGATTGTCACTGTTATTTTAGTGATGATCACTGTTATTAGTGAGGTTGTGCAGATTGCCACTGTTATTTTAGTGATTATCTCTGTTATTAGTGAGAATGCGCATATTGCAACTGTTATTTTAGTGATGATCACTGTTATTAGTGAAGATGTGCAGATTGTCACTTTTATTTTAGTGATGTTCGCTGTTACTAGTGAGGTTGTGCAGATTGTCACTGTTATTTGAGTGATTATCACTGTTATTAGTGAGATTGCGCATATTGCAACTGTTATTTAAGTGATGATCACTGTTATTAGTGAGATTGCGCATATTGCAACTGTTATTTTAGTGATGATCACTGTTATTAGTGAGGTTGTGAAGAATGTCACTGTTATTTTAGTGATTATCACTGTTATTAGTGAGATTGCGCATATTGCAACTCTTATTTTAGTGATGATCACTGTTATTAGTGAGGTTGTGCAGTTTGTCACTGTTATTTTAGTGATGATCACTGTTATTAGTGAGGTTGTGCAGATTGTCGCTGTTATTTTAGTGATTATCACTGTAATTAGTGAGATTGCGCATATTGCAACTGTTATTTTAGTGATTATCACTGTTATTAGTGAGGTTATGCAGATTGTCACTGTTATTTTAGTGATTATCACTGTTATTAGTGAGATTGCGCATATTGCAACTGTTATTTTAGTGATGATCACTGTTATTAGTGAGGTTGTACAGATTGTCACTGTTATTTTAGTGTTTATCACTGTTATTAGTGAGATTGCGCATATTGCAACTGTTATTTTAGTGATGATCACATTTATTAGTGAGGTTGTGCAGATTGTCACTGTTATTTTAGTGATGATCACTGTTATTAGTGGGATTGCGCATATTGCAACTGTTATTTTAGTGATGAACACTGTTATTAGTGAGGTTGTGCAGTTTGTCACTGTTACTTTAGTGATGATCACTGTTATTAGTGAGGTTGTGAAGATTGTCACTGTTATTTGTGAGATTGCGCATTGCAACTGTTATTTAAGTGATGATCACTGTTATAAGTGAGGCTGTGCAGATTGTCACTGTTATTTTAGTGATTATCACTGTTATTAGTGAGATTGCGCTTATTGCAACTGTTATTTTAGTGATGATCACTGTTATTAGTGAGGTTGTGCAGATTGTCACTGTTATTTTAGAGATTATCACTGTTAATAGTGATGTTGTGCAGATTGTCACTGTTGTTTTAGTGATTATCACTGTTATTAGTGAGATTGCGCATATTGCAACTGTTATTTTGGTGATGATCACTGTTATTAGTGAGGTTGTGCAGATTGTCACTGTTATTTTAGTGATGATCACTGTTATTAGTGAGGTTGTGCAGATTGTCACTGTTATTTTAGTGATTATCTCTGTTATTAGTGAGATTGCGCATATTGCAACTGTTATTTTAGTGATGTTCACTGTTACTAGTGAGGTTGTGCAGATTGTCACTGTTATTTGAGTGATTATCACTGTTATTAGTGAGATTGCGCATATTACAACTGTTATTTTAGTGATGATCACTGTTATTAGTGAGATTGCGCATATTGCAACTGTTATTTTAGTGATGATCACTGTTATTAGTGAGGTTGTAAGATTGTCACTGTTATTTTAGAGATTATCACTGTTATTAGTGAGATTGCGCATATTGCAGCTGTTATTTTTGTGATGATCGCTGTTATTAGTGAGTTTAAGCAGATTGTCACTGTTATTTTAGTGATGATCACTGTTATTAGTGAGATTGCGCATATTGCAACTGTTATTTTAGTGATTATCACTGTTATTAGTGAGGCTGTGCAGATTGTCACTGTTATTTTAGTAATTATCACTGTTATTAGTGAGATTGCGCATATTGCAACTGTTATTTTAGTGATGATCACTGTTATTAGTGAGGTTTTGCAGTTTGTCACTTTTATTTTAGTGATGATCACTGTTATTAGTGAGGTTGTGCAGGTTGTCGCTGTTATTTTAGTGATTATCACTGTTATTAGTGAGATTGCGCATATTGCAACTGTTATTTTAGTGATTATCACTGTTATTAGTGAGGTTATGCAGATTGTCACTGTTATTTTAGTGATTATCACTGTTATTAGTGAGATTGCGCATTTTGCAACTGTTATTTTAGTGATGATCACTGTTATTAGTGAGGTTGTGCAGATTGTCACTGTTATTTTAGTGTTTATCACTGTTATTAGTGAGATTGCGCATATTGCAACTGTTATTTTAGTGATGATCACATTTTTTAGTGAAGTTGTGCAGATTGTCACTGTTATTTTAGTGATGATCACTGTTATTAGTGGGATTGCGCATATTGCAACTGTTATTTTATTGATGATCACTGTTATTAGTGAGGTTGTGCAGATTGTCACTGTTATTTTAGTGATTATCACTGTTAATTGTGATGATGTGCAGATTGTCACTGTTATTTTAGTGATTATCACTGTAAGTAGTGGGATTGCGCATATTGCAACTGTTATTTTAGTGATGATCACTGTTATTAGTGAGGTTGTGCATATTGTCACTGTTATTTTAATGATTATCACTGTTAATAGTGAGGTTGTGCAGATTGTCACTGTTATTTTAGTGATTATCACTGTTATTAGTGAGATTGCGCATATTGCAACTGTTATTTTAGTGATGATCACTGTTATTAGTGAGGTTGTGCAGATTGTCACTGTTATTTTAGTGATAATCACTGTTATGAGTGAGATTGCGCATATTGCAACTGTTATTTTAGTGATGATCACTGTTATTAGTGAGATTGCGCATATTGCAACTGTTATTTTAGTGATGATCACTGTTATTAGTGAGATTGTGCAGATTGTCACTGTTATTTTAGTGATTATCACTATTATTAGTGAGATTGCGCATATTGCAACTTTTATTTTAGTGATGATCACTGTTATTAGTGAGATTGCGCATATTGCAACTGTTATTTTAGTGATGATCACTGTTATTAGTGAGGCTGTGCAGATTGTCACTGTTATTTTAGTGATTATCACTGTTATTAGTGAGATTGCGCATATTGCAATTGTTATTTTAGTGATGATCACTGTTTTTAGTGATGTTGTGCAGATTGTCACTGTTATTTTAGTGATTATCACTGTTATTAGTGAGATTGCGCTTATTGCAACTGTTATTTTGGTGATGATCACTGTTATTAGTGAGGTTGTGCAGATTGTCACTGTTATTTTAGTGATTATCACTGTTATTAGTGAGGTTGTGCAGATTGTCGCTGTTATTTTAGTGATTATCACTGTTATTAGTGAGATTGCGCATATTGCAACTGTTATTTTAGTGATTATCACTGTTATTAGTGAGGTTATGCAGATTGTCACTGTTATTTTAGTGATTATCACTGTTATTAGTGAGATTGCGCATATTGCAACTGTTATTTTAGTGATGATCACTGTTATTAGTGAGGTTGTGCAGATTGTCACTGTTATTTTAGTGTTTATCACTGTTATTAGTGAGATTGCGCATATTGCAACTGTTATTTTAGTGATGATCACATTTATTAGTGAGGTTGTGCAGATTGTCACTGTTATTTTAGTGACGATCACTGTTATTAGTGGGATTGCGCATATTGCAACTGTTATTTTAGTGATGATCACTGTTATTAGTGAGCTTGTGCAGATTGTCACTGTTATTTTAGTGATTATCACTGTTAATTGTGATGATGTGCAGATTGTCACTGTTATTTTAGTCATTATCACTGTAATTAGTGAGATTGCGCATATTGCAACTGTTATTTTAGTGATGATCACTGTTATTAGTGAGGTTGTGCAGATTGTCACTGTTATTTTAGTGATTATCACTGTTAATAGTGAGGTTGTGCAGATTGTCACTGTTATTTTAGTGATTATCACTGTTATTAGTGAGATTGCGCATATTGCAACTGTTATTTTAGTGATGATCACTGTTATAAGTGAGGTTGTGCAGATTGTCACTGTTATTTTAGTGATAATCACTGTTATTAGTGAGATTGCGCATATTGCAACTGTTATTTTTGTGATGATCACTGTTATTAGTGAAGATGTGCAGATTGTCACTTTTATTTTAGTGATTATCACTGTTACTAGTGAGGTTGTGCAGATTGTCACTGTTATTTGAGTGATTATCACTGTTATTAGTGAGATTGCGCATATTGCAACTGTTATTTTAGTGATGATCACTGTTATTAGTGAGAGTGCGCATATTGCAACTGTTATTTTAGTGATGATCACTGTTATTAGTGAGGTTGTGAAGAATGTCACTGTTATTTTAGTGATTATCACTGTTATTAGTGAGATTGCGCATATTGCAACTCTTATTTTAGTGATGATCACTGTTATTAGTGAGGTTGTGCAGTTTGTCACTGTTATTTTAGTGATTATCACTGTTAATAGTGATGTTGTGCAGATTGTCACTGTTGTTTTAGTGATTATCACTGTTATTAGTGAGATTGCGCATATTGCAACTGTTATTTTGGTGATGATCACTGTTATTAGTGAGGTTGTGCAGATTGTCACTGTTATTTTAGTGATGATCACTGTTATTAGTGAGGTTGTGCAGATTGCCACTGTTATTTTAGTGATTATCTCTGTTATTAGTGAGAATGCGCATATTGCAACTGTTATTTTAGTGATGATCACTGTTATTAGTGAAGATGTGCAGATTGTCACTTTTATTTTAGTGATGTTCGCTGTTACTAGTGAGGTTGTGCAGATTGTCACTGTTATTTGAGTGATTATCACTGTTATTAGTGAGATTGCGCATATTGCAACTGTTATTTAAGTGATGATCACTGTTATTAGTGAGATTGCGCATATTGCAACTGTTATTTTAGTGATGATCACTGTTATTAGTGAGGTTGTGAAGAATGTCACTGTTATTTTAGTGATTATCACTGTTATTAGTGAGATTGCGCATATTGCAACTCTTATTTTAGTGATGATCACTGTTATTAGTGAGGTTGTGCAGTTTGTCACTGTTATTTTAGTGATGATCACTGTTATTAGTGAGGTTGTGCAGATTGTCGCTGTTATTTTAGTGATTATCACTGTAATTAGTGAGATTGCGCATATTGCAACTGTTATTTTAGTGATTATCACTGTTATTAGTGAGGTTATGCAGATTGTCACTGTTATTTTAGTGATTATCACTGTTATTAGTGAGATTGCGCATATTGCAACTGTTATTTTAGTGATGATCACTGTTATTAGTGAGGTTGTACAGATTGTCACTGTTATTTTAGTGTTTATCACTGTTATTAGTGAGATTGCGCATATTGCAACTGTTATTTTAGTGATGATCACATTTATTAGTGAGGTTGTGCAGATTGTCACTGTTATTTTAGTGATGATCACTGTTATTAGTGGGATTGCGCATATTGCAACTGTTATTTTAGTGATGAACACTGTTATTAGTGAGGTTGTGCAGTTTGTCACTGTTACTTTAGTGATGATCACTGTTATTAGTGAGGTTGTGAAGATTGTCACTGTTATTTGTGAGATTGCGCATTGCAACTGTTATTTAAGTGATGATCACTGTTATAAGTGAGGCTGTGCAGATTGTCACTGTTATTTTAGTGATTATCACTGTTATTAGTGAGATTGCGCTTATTGCAACTGTTATTTTAGTGATGATCACTGTTATTAGTGAGGTTGTGCAGATTGTCACTGTTATTTTAGAGATTATCACTGTTAATAGTGATGTTGTGCAGATTGTCACTGTTGTTTTAGTGATTATCACTGTTATTAGTGAGATTGCGCATATTGCAACTGTTATTTTGGTGATGATCACTGTTATTAGTGAGGTTGTGCAGATTGTCACTGTTATTTTAGTGATGATCACTGTTATTAGTGAGGTTGTGCAGATTGTCACTGTTATTTTAGTGATTATCTCTGTTATTAGTGAGATTGCGCATATTGCAACTGTTATTTTAGTGATGTTCACTGTTACTAGTGAGGTTGTGCAGATTGTCACTGTTATTTGAGTGATTATCACTGTTATTAGTGAGATTGCGCATATTACAACTGTTATTTTAGTGATGATCACTGTTATTAGTGAGATTGCGCATATTGCAACTGTTATTTTAGTGATGATCACTGTTATTAGTGAGGTTGTAAGATTGTCACTGTTATTTTAGAGATTATCACTGTTATTAGTGAGATTGCGCATATTGCAGCTGTTATTTTTGTGATGATCGCTGTTATTAGTGAGTTTAAGCAGATTGTCACTGTTATTTTAGTGATGATCACTGTTATTAGTGAGATTGCGCATATTGCAACTGTTATTTTAGTGATTATCACTGTTATTAGTGAGGCTGTGCAGATTGTCACTGTTATTTTAGTAATTATCACTGTTATTAGTGAGATTGCGCATATTGCAACTGTTATTTTAGTGATGATCACTGTTATTAGTGAGGTTTTGCAGTTTGTCACTTTTATTTTAGTGATGATCACTGTTATTAGTGAGGTTGTGCAGGTTGTCGCTGTTATTTTAGTGATTATCACTGTTATTAGTGAGATTGCGCATATTGCAACTGTTATTTTAGTGATTATCACTGTTATTAGTGAGGTTATGCAGATTGTCACTGTTATTTTAGTGATTATCACTGTTATTAGTGAGATTGCGCATTTTGCAACTGTTATTTTAGTGATGATCACTGTTATTAGTGAGGTTGTGCAGATTGTCACTGTTATTTTAGTGTTTATCACTGTTATTAGTGAGATTGCGCATATTGCAACTGTTATTTTAGTGATGATCACATTTTTTAGTGAAGTTGTGCAGATTGTCACTGTTATTTTAGTGATGATCACTGTTATTAGTGGGATTGCGCATATTGCAACTGTTATTTTATTGATGATCACTGTTATTAGTGAGGTTGTGCAGATTGTCACTGTTATTTTAGTGATTATCACTGTTAATTGTGATGATGTGCAGATTGTCACTGTTATTTTAGTGATTATCACTGTAAGTAGTGGGATTGCGCATATTGCAACTGTTATTTTAGTGATGATCACTGTTATTAGTGAGGTTGTGCATATT
Organism: Chrysops caecutiens; assembly: GCA_963971475.1. Classification (NCBI taxonomy): domain Eukaryota; kingdom Metazoa; phylum Arthropoda; class Insecta; order Diptera; family Tabanidae; genus Chrysops; species Chrysops caecutiens. The sequence continues at coordinate 30,102,300 of OZ020569.1, forward strand.
GTCACTGTTATTTTAATGATTATCACTGTTAATAGTGAGGTTGTGCAGATTGTCACTGTTATTTTAGTGATTATCACTGTTATTAGTGAGATTGCGCATATTGCAACTGTTATTTTAGTGATGATCACTGTTATTAGTGAGGTTGTGCAGATTGTCACTGTTATTTTAGTGATAATCACTGTTATGAGTGAGATTGCGCATATTGCAACTGTTATTTTAGTGATGATCACTGTTATTAGTGAGATTGCGCATATTGCAACTGTTATTTTAGTGATGATCACTGTTATTAGTGAGATTGTGCAGATTGTCACTGTTATTTTAGTGATTATCACTATTATTAGTGAGATTGCGCATATTGCAACTTTTATTTTAGTGATGATCACTGTTATTAGTGAGATTGCGCATATTGCAACTGTTATTTTAGTGATGATCACTGTTATTAGTGAGGCTGTGCAGATTGTCACTGTTATTTTAGTGATTATCACTGTTATTAGTGAGATTGCGCATATTGCAATTGTTATTTTAGTGATGATCACTGTTTTTAGTGATGTTGTGCAGATTGTCACTGTTATTTTAGTGATTATCACTGTTATTAGTGAGATTGCGCTTATTGCAACTGTTATTTTGGTGATGATCACTGTTATTAGTGAGGTTGTGCAGATTGTCACTGTTATTTTAGTGATTATCACTGTTATTAGTGAGGTTGTGCAGATTGTCGCTGTTATTTTAGTGATTATCACTGTTATTAGTGAGATTGCGCATATTGCAACTGTTATTTTAGTGATTATCACTGTTATTAGTGAGGTTATGCAGATTGTCACTGTTATTTTAGTGATTATCACTGTTATTAGTGAGATTGCGCATATTGCAACTGTTATTTTAGTGATGATCACTGTTATTAGTGAGGTTGTGCAGATTGTCACTGTTATTTTAGTGTTTATCACTGTTATTAGTGAGATTGCGCATATTGCAACTGTTATTTTAGTGATGATCACATTTATTAGTGAGGTTGTGCAGATTGTCACTGTTATTTTAGTGACGATCACTGTTATTAGTGGGATTGCGCATATTGCAACTGTTATTTTAGTGATGATCACTGTTATTAGTGAGCTTGTGCAGATTGTCACTGTTATTTTAGTGATTATCACTGTTAATTGTGATGATGTGCAGATTGTCACTGTTATTTTAGTCATTATCACTGTAATTAGTGAGATTGCGCATATTGCAACTGTTATTTTAGTGATGATCACTGTTATTAGTGAGGTTGTGCAGATTGTCACTGTTATTTTAGTGATTATCACTGTTAATAGTGAGGTTGTGCAGATTGTCACTGTTATTTTAGTGATTATCACTGTTATTAGTGAGATTGCGCATATTGCAACTGTTATTTTAGTGATGATCACTGTTATAAGTGAGGTTGTGCAGATTGTCACTGTTATTTTAGTGATAATCACTGTTATTAGTGAGATTGCGCATATTGCAACTGTTATTTTTGTGATGATCACTGTTATTAGTGAAGATGTGCAGATTGTCACTTTTATTTTAGTGATTATCACTGTTACTAGTGAGGTTGTGCAGATTGTCACTGTTATTTGAGTGATTATCACTGTTATTAGTGAGATTGCGCATATTGCAACTGTTATTTTAGTGATGATCACTGTTATTAGTGAGAGTGCGCATATTGCAACTGTTATTTTAGTGATGATCACTGTTATTAGTGAGGTTGTGAAGAATGTCACTGTTATTTTAGTGATTATCACTGTTATTAGTGAGATTGCGCATATTGCAACTCTTATTTTAGTGATGATCACTGTTATTAGTGAGGTTGTGCAGTTTGTCGCTGTTATTTTAGTGATTATCACTGTTATTAGTGAGATTGCGCATATTGCAACTGTTATTTTAGTGATTATCACTGTTATTAGTGAGGTTATGCAGATTGTCACTGTTATTTTAGTGATTCTCACTGTTATAACTGAGATCGCGCATATTGCAGCTGTTATTTTAGTGATGATCACTGTTATGAGTGAGGTTGTGCAGATTGTCACTGTTATTTTAGTGATGATCACTGTTATTAGTGAGGTTGTGCAGATTGTCACTGTTATTTTAGTGATGATCACTGTTATTAGTGAGATTGCGCATATTGCAACTGTTATTTTAGTAATTATCACTGTTATTAGTGAGGTTGTGCAGATTGTCACTGTTATTTTAGTGATGATCACTGTTATTAGTGAGATTGCGCATATTGCAACTGTTATTTTAGTGATGATCACTGTTATTAGTGAGGTTGTGAAGATTGTCACTGTTATTAGTGAGATTGCGCATTGCAACTGTTATTTTAGTGATGATCACTGTTATTAGTGAGGCTGTGCAGATTGTCACTGTTATTTTAGTGATTATCACTGTTATTAGTGAGATTGCGCCTATTGCTATTGTTATTTTAGTGATGATCACTGTTTTTAGTGATGTTGTGCAGATTGTCACTGTTATTTTAGTGATTATCACTGTTATTAGTGAGATTGCGCTTATTGCAACTGTTATTTTAGTGATGATCACTGTTATTAATGAGGTTGTGCAGATTGTCACTGTTATTTTAGTGATTATCACTGTTATTAGTGAAGATGTGCAGATTGTCACTTTTATTTTAGTGATGTTCACTGTTACTAGTGAGGTTGTGCAGATTGTCACTGTTATTTGAGTGATTATCACTGTTATTAGTGAGATTGCGCATATTGCAACTGTTATTTAAGTGATGATCACTGTTATTAGTGAGATTGCGCATATTGCAACTGTTATTTTAGTGATGATCACTGTTATTAGTGAGGTTGTGAAGAATGTCACTGTTATTTTAGTGATTATCACTGTTATTAGTGAGATTGCGCATATTGCAGCTCTTATTTTAGTGATGATCACTGTTATTAGTGAGGTTGTGCAGTTTGTCACTGTTATTTTAGTGATGATCACTGTTATTAGTGAGGTTGTGCAGATTGTCGCTGTTATTTTAGTGATTATCACTGTAATTAGTGAGATTGCGCATATTGCAACTGTTATTTTAGTGATTATCACTGTTATTAGTGAGGTTATGCAGATTGTCACTGTTATTTTAGTGATTATCACTGTTATTAGTGAGATTGCGCATATTGCAACTGTTATTTTAGTGATGATCACTGTTATTAGTGAGGTTGTACAGATTGTCACTGTTATTTTAGTGATGATCACTGTTATTAGTGAGGTTGTGCATATTGTCACTGTTATTTTAATGATTATCACTGTTAATAGTGAGGTTGTGCAGATTGTCACTGTTATTTTAGTGATTATCACTGTTATTAGTGAGATTGCGCATATTGCAACTGTTATTTTAGTGATGATCACTGTTATTAGTGAGGTTGTGCAGATTGTCTCGGTTATTTTAGTGATAATCATTGTTATGAGTGAGATTGCGCATATTGCAACTGTTATTTTAGTGATGATCACTGTTATTAGTGAGATTGCGCATATTGCAACTGTTATTTTAGTGATGATCACTGTTATTAGTGAGATTGTGCAGATTGTCACTGTTATTTTAGTGATTATCACTATTATTAGTGAGATTGCGCATATTGCAACTTTTATTTTAGTGATGATCACTGTTATTAGTGAGATTGCGCATATTGCAACTGTTATTTTAGTGATGATCACTGTTATTAGTGAGATTGTGCAGATTGTCACTGTTATTTTAGTGATTATCACTATTATTAGTGAGATTGCGCATATTGCAACTTTTATTTTAGTGATGATCACTGTTATTAGTGAGGTTGTGCAGTTTGTGACTGTTATTTTAGTGATGATCACTGTTATTAGTGAGGTTGTGCAGATTGTCGCTGTTATTTTAGTGATTATCACTGTTATTAGTGAGATTGCGCATATTGCAACTGTTATTTTAGTGATTATCACTGTTATTAGTGAGGTTATGCAGATTGTCACTGTTATTTTAGTGATTATCACTGTTATTAGTGAGATTGCGCATATTGCAACTGTTATTTTAGTGATGATCACTGTTATTAGTGAGGTTGTGCAGATTGTCACTGTTATTTTAGTGATTATCACTGTTAATTGTGATGATGTGCAGATTGTCACTGTTATTTTAGAGATTATCACTGTAATTAGTGAGATTGCGCATATTGCAACTGTTATTTTAGTGATGATCACTGTTATTAGTGAGGTTGTGCAGATTGTCACTGTTATTTTAGTGATTATCACTGTTAATAGTGAGGTTGTGCAGATTGTTACTGCTATTTTAGGATTTAACACTGTTGTTAGTGAGATTGCGCATATTGCAACTGTTATTTTAGTGATGATCACTGTTATTAGTGAGGTTGTGCAGATTGTCACTGTTATTTTAGTGATAATCACTGTTATTAGTGAGATTGCGCATCTTGCAACTGTTATTTTAGTGATGATCACTGTTATTAGTGAAGTTGTGCAGATTGTCACTTTTATTTTAGTGATGATCACTGTTATTAGTGAGGTTGTGCAGTTTGTCACTGTTATTTTAGTGATGATCACTGTTATTAGTGAGGTTGTGCAGATTGTCGCTGTTATTTTAGTGATTATCACTGTAATTAGTGAGATTGCGCATATTGCAACTGTTATTTTAGTGATTATCACTGTTATTAGTGAGGTTATGCAGATTGTCACTGTTATTTTAGTGATTATCACTGTTATTAGTGAGATTGCGCATATTGCAACTGTTATTTTAGTGATGATCACTGTTATTAGTGAGGTTGTACAGATTGTCACTGTTATTTTAGTGTTTATCACTGTTATTAGTGAGATTGCGCATATTGCAACTGTTATTTTAGTGATGATCACATTTATTAGTGAGGTTGTGCAGATTGTCACTGTTATTTTAGTGATGATCACTGTTATTAGTGGGATTGCGCATATTGCAACTGTTATTTTAGTGATGAACACTGTTATTAGTGAGGTTGTGCAGTTTGTCACTGTTACTTTAGTGATGATCACTGTTATTAGTGAGGTTGTGAAGATTGTCACTGTTATTAGTGAGATTGCGCATTGCAACTGTTATTTAAGTGATGATCACTGTTATAAGTGAGGCTGTGCAGATTGTCACTGTTATTTTAGTGATTATCACTGTTATTAGTGAGATTGCGCTTATTGCAACTGTTATTTTAGTGATGATCACTGTTATTAGTGAGGTTGTGCAGATTGTCACTGTTATTTTAGAGATTATCACTGTTAATAGTGATGTTGTGCAGATTGTCACTGTTGTTTTAGTGATTATCACTGTTATTAGTGAGATTGCGCATATTGCAACTGTTATTTTGGTGATGATCACTGTTATTAGTGAGGTTGTGCAGATTGTCACTGTTATTTTAGTGATGATCACTGTTATTAGTGAGGTTGTGCAGATTGTCACTGTTATTTTAGTGATTATCTCTGTTATTAGTGAGATTGCGCATATTGCAACTGTTATTTTAGTGATGTTCACTGTTACTAGTGAGGTTGTGCAGATTGTCACTGTTATTTGAGTGATTATCACTGTTATTAGTGAGATTGCGCATATTACAACTGTTATTTTAGTGATGATCACTGTTATTAGTGAGATTGCGCATATTGCAACTGTTATTTTAGTGATGATCACTGTTATTAGTGAGGTTGTAAGATTGTCACTGTTATTTTAGAGATTATCACTGTTATTAGTGAGATTGCGCATATTGCAGCTGTTATTTTTGTGATGATCGCTGTTATTAGTGAGTTTAAGCAGATTGTCACTGTTATTTTAGTGATGATCACTGTTATTAGTGAGATTGCGCATATTGCAACTGTTATTTTAGTGATTATCACTGTTATTAGTGAGGCTGTGCAGATTGTCACTGTTATTTTAGTAATTATCACTGTTATTAGTGAGATTGCGCATATTGCAACTGTTATTTTAGTGATGATCACTGTTATTAGTGAGGTTTTGCAGTTTGTCACTTTTATTTTAGTGATGATCACTGTTATTAGTGAGGTTGTGCAGGTTGTCGCTGTTATTTTAGTGATTATCACTGTTATTAGTGAGATTGCGCATATTGCAACTGTTATTTTAGTGATTATCACTGTTATTAGTGAGGTTATGCAGTTTGTCACTGTTATTTTAGTGATTATCACTGTTATTAGTGAGATTGCGCATTTTGCAACTGTTATTTTAGTGATGATCACTGTTATTAGTGAGGTTGTGCAGATTGTCACTGTTATTTTAGTGTTTATCACTGTTATTAGTGAGATTGCGCATATTGCAACTGTTATTTTAGTGATGATCACATTTTTTAGTGAGGTTGTGCAGATTGTCACTGTTATTTTAGTGATGATCACTGTTATTAGTGGGATTGCGCATATTGCAACTGTTATTTTATTGATGATCACTGTTATTAGTGAGGTTGTGCAGATTGTCACTGTTATTTTAGTGATTATCACTGTTAATTGTGATGATGTGCAGATTGTCACTGTTATTTTAGTGATTATCACTGTAAGTAGTGAGATTGCGCATATTGCAACTGTTATTTTAGTGATGATCACTGTTATTAGTGAGGTTGTGCATATTGTCACTGTTATTTTAATGATTATCACTGTTAATAGTGAGGTTGTGCAGATTGTCACTGTTATTTTAGTGATTATCACTGTTATTAGTGAGATTGCGCATATTGCAACTGTTATTTTAGTGATGATCACTGTTATTAGTGAGGTTGTGCAGATTGTCACTGTTATTTTAGTGATAATCACTGTTATGAGTGAGATTGCGCATATTGCAACTGTTATTTTAGTGATGATCACTGTTATTAGTGAGATTGCGCATATTGCAACTGTTATTTTAGTGATGATCACTGTTATTAGTGAGATTGTGCAGATTGTCACTGTTATTTTAGTGATTATCACTATTATTAGTGAGATTGCGCATATTGCAACTTTTATTTTAGTGATGATCACTGTTATTAGTGAGATTGCGCATATTGCAACTGTTATTTTAGTGATGATCACTGTTATTAGTGAGATTGTGCAGATTGTCACTGTTATTTTAGTGATTATCACTATTATTAGTGAGATTGCGCATATTGCAACTTTTATTTTAGTGATGATCACTGTTATTAGTGAGGTTGTGCAGTTTGTCACTGTTATTTTAGTGATGATCACTGTTATTAGTGAGGTTGTGCAGATTGTCACTGTTATTTTAGTGATTATCACTGTTATTAGTGAGATTGCGCATATTGCAACTGTTATTTTAGTGATTATCACTGTTATTAGTGAGGTTATGCAGATTGTCACTGTTATTTTAGTGATTATCACTGTTATTAGTGAGATTGCGCATATTGCAACTGTTATTTTAGTGATGATCACTGTTATTAGTGAGGTTGTGCAGATTGTCACTGTTATTTTAGTGATTATCACTGTTAATTGTGATGATGTGCAGATTGTCACTGTTATTTTAGAGATTATCACTGTAATTAGTGAGATTGCGGATATTGCAACTGTTATTTTAGTGATGATCACTGTTATTAGTGAGGTTGTGCAGATTGTCACTGTTATTTTAGTGATTATCACTGTTAATAGTGAGGTTGTGCAGATTGTTACTGTTATTTTAGGATTTAACACTGTTGTTAGTGAGATTGCGCATATTGCAACTGTTATTTTAGTGATGATCACTGTTACTAGTGAGGTTGTGCAGATTGTCACTGTTATTTTAGTGATAATCACTGTTATTAGTGAGATTGCGCATCTTGCAACTGTTATTTTAGTGATGATCACTGTTATTAGTGAAGTTGTGCAGATTGTCACTTTTATTTTAGTGATGATCATTGTTATTAGTGAGATTGCGCATATTGCAACTGTTATTTTAGTGATGATCACTGTTATTAGTGAGATTGTGCAGATTGTCACTGTTATTTTAGTGATTATCACTGTTATTAGTGAGATTGCGCATATTGCAACTCTTATTTTAGTGATGATCACTGTTATTAGTGAGGTTGTGCAGTTTGTCACTGTTATTTTAGTGATGATCACTGTTATTAGTGAGGTTGTGCAGATTGTCGCTGTTATTTTAGTGATTATCACTGTTATTAGTGAGATTGCGCATATTGCAACTGTTATTATAGTGATTATCACTGTTATTAGTGAGGTTATGCAGATTGTCACTGTTATTTTAGTGATTATCACTGTTATTTTAGTGATGATCACTGTTAGTAGTGGGATTGCGCATATTGCAACTGTTATTTTAGTGATGATCACTGTTATTAGTGAGGTTGTGCAGATTGTCACTGTTATTTTAGTGATTATCACTGTTAATAGTGAGGTTGTGCAGATTGTCACTGTTATTTTAGTGATTATCACTGTTATTAGTGAGATTGCGCATATTGCAACTGTTATTTTAGTGATGATCACTGTTATTAGTGAGGTTGTGCAGATTGTCACTGTTATTCTAGTGATAATCACTGTTATTAGTGAGATTGCGCATATTGCAACTGTTATTTTAGTGATGATCACTGTTATTAGTGAAGTTGTGCAGATTGTCACTTTTATTTTAGTGATGATCACTGTTATTAGTGAGATTGCGCATATTGCAACTGTTATTTTAGTGATGATTACTGTTATTAGTGAGGTTGTGCAGATTGTCACTGTTATTTTAGTGATTATCACTGTTATTTGTGAGATTGCGCATATCGCAACTCTTATTTTAGCGATTTTCACTGTTATTAGTGAGGTTGTGCAGATTGTCAATGTTATTTTAGTGATTTTCACTGTTATTAGTGAGATTGCGCATATTGCAACTGTTATTTTAGTGATGATCACTGTTATTAGTGAGGTTGTGCAGATTGTCACTATTATTTTAGTGATTATCACTGTTATTAGTGAGATTGCGCATATTGCAACTGTTATTTTGGTGATGATCACTGTTATTAGTGAGGTTGTGCAGATTGTCACTGTTATTTTAGTGATTTTCACTGTTATTAGTGAGATTGCGCATAGTGCAACTGTTATTTTAGTGATGATCACTGTTATTAGTGAGGTTGTGCAGTTTGTCATTGTTATTTTAGTGATGATCACTGTTATTAGTGAGGTTGTGCAGATTGTCGCTGTTATTTTAGTCATTATCACTGTTATTAGTGTGATTGCGCATATTGCAACTGTTATTTTAGTGATTATCACTGTTATTAGTGAGGTTATGCAGATTGTCACTGATATTTTAGTGATTATCACTGTTATTAGTGAGATTGCGCATATTGCAACTGTTATTTTAGTGATGATCACTGTTATTAGTGAGGTTGTGCAGATTGTCACTGTTATTTTAGTGATTATCACTGTTAATTGTGATGATGTGCAGATTGTCACTGTTATTTTAGTGATTATCACTGTAATTAGTGAGATTGCGCATATTGCAACTGTTATTTTAGTGATGATCACTGTTATTAGTGAGGTTGCGCAGATTGTCACTGTTATTTTAGTGATAATCACTGTTATTAGTGAGATTGCGCATATTGCAACTGTTATTTTAGTGATGATCACTGTTATTAGTGAAGTTGTGCAGATTGTCACTTTTATTTTAGTGATGATCATTGTTATTAGTGAGATTGCGCATATTGCAATTGTTATTTTAGTGATGATCACTGTTATTAGTGAGATTGTGCAGATTGTCACTGTTATTTTAGTGATTATCACTGTTATTAGTGAGATTGCGCATATTGCAACTCTTATTTTAGTGATGATCACTGTTATTAGTGAGGTTGTGCAGTTTGTCACTGTTATTTTAGTGATGATCACTGTTATTAGTGAGGTTGTGCAGATTGTCGCTGTTATTTTAGTGATTATCACTGTTATTAGTGAGATTGCGCATATTGCAACTTTTATTTTAGTGATGATCACTGTTATGAGTGAGGTTGTGCAGATTGTCACTGTTATTTTAGTGTTTATCACTGTTATTAGTGAGATTGCGCATATTGCAACTGTTATTTTAGTGATGATCACATTTATTAGCGAGGTTGTGCAGATTGTCACTGTTATTTTAGTGATGATCACTGTTATTAGTGGGATTGCGCATATTGCAACTGTTATTTTAGTGATGATCACTGTTATTAGTGAGGTTGTGCAGATTGTCACTGTTATTTTAGTGATTATCACTGTTAATTGTGATGATGTGCAGACTGTCACTGTTATTGTAGTGATTATCACTGTAATTAGTGAGATTGCGCATATTGTAACTGTTATTTTAGTGATGATCACTGTTATTAGTGAGGTTGTGCAGATTGTCACTGTTATTTTAGTGAGGTTGTGCAGATTGTCACCGTTATTTTAGTGATTATCACTGTTATTAGTGAGATTGCGCATATTGCAACTCTTATTTTAGCGATTATCACTGTTATTAGTGAGGTTGTGCAGATTGTCACTGTTATTTTAGTGATTATCACTGTTATTAGTGAGATTGCGCGTATTGCAACTGTTATTTTAGTGATGATCACTGTTATTTGTGAGGTTGTGCAGATTGTCACTATTATTTTAGTGATTATCACTGTTATTAGTGAGATTGCGCATATTGCAACTGTCATTTTGTTGATTATCACTGTTATTAGTGAGGTTGTGCAGATTGTCACTGTTATATTAGTGAAGATCACTGTTATTAGCGAGGTTGTGCAGATTGTCACTGTTGTTTTAGTGATGATCACTGTTATTATTGAGATCGCGCATATTGCAACTGTTATTTTAGTGATTATCACTGTTTTTAGTGAGGTTGTGCAGATTGTCGCTGTTATTTTAGTGATTATCACTGTTATCAGTGAGATTGCGCATATTGCAACTGTTATTTAAGTGATGATCACTGTTATTAGTGAGGTTGTGCAGATTGTCACTGTTATTTTAGTGATTATCACTGTTATTAGTGAGATTGCGCATATTGCAACTCTTATTGTTGCGACTATCACTGTTATTAGTGAGGTTGTGCAGATTGTCAATGTTATTTTAGTAATTATCACTGTTATTAGTGAGATTGCGCATATTGCAACTGTTATTTTAGTGATGATCACTGTTATTAGTGAGGTTGTGCAGATTGTCACTGTTATTTTATTCATTATCACTGTTATTAGTGAGATTGCGCATATTGCAACTGTTATTTTAGTGATGATCACTGTTATTAGTGAGGTTGTGCAGATTGTCACTGTTATATTAGTGATGATCACTGTTAATAGCGAGGTTGTGCAGATTGTCACTGTTATTTTAGTGATGATCACTGTTATTATTGAGATTGCGCATATTGTAACTGTTATTTCAGTGATGATCACTGTTTTTAGTGAGGTTGTGCTGATTGTCACTGTTATTTTAGTGATTATCACTGTTATTAGTGAGATTGCGCATATTGCAACTGTTATTTTTGTGATGATCACTGTTATTAGTGAGGTTGTGCAGATTGTCACTGTTATTTTAGTGATTATCACTGTTATCAGTGAGATTGCGCATATTGCAACTGTTAGTTGTGAGGTTGTGCTGATTGTCACTGTTATTTTAGTGATTATCACTGTTATTAGTGAGATTGCGCATATTGCAACTGTTATTTTTGTGATGATCACTGTTATTAGTGAGGTTGTGCAGATTGTCACTGTTATTTTAGTGATTATCACTGTTAAGAGTGATTTTGTGCAGATTGTCACTGTTATTTTAGTGATTATCACTGTTATTAGTGAGATTGAGCATATTGCAACTGTTATTTTAGCGATTATCACTGTTATTAGTGAGGTTGTGCAGATTGTCACTGTTATTTTAGTGATTATCGCTGTTATTAGTGAGATTGCGCATACTGCAACTGTTATTTTAGTGATGATCACTGTTATTAGTGAGGTTGTGCAGATTGTCGCTGTTATGTTAGTGATGATCACTGTTATTAGCGAGGTTGTGCAGATTGTCACTGTTATTTTAGTGATAATCACTGTTATTATTGAGATTGCGCATATTGTAACTGTTATTTCAGTGATGATCACTGTTTTTAGTGAGGTTGTGCAGATTGTCACTGTTATTTTAGTGATTATCACTGTTATTAGTGAGATTGCGCATATTGCAACTGTTATTTTAGTGATTATCACTGTTATTAGTGAGATTGCGCATATTGCAACTGTTATTTTAGCGATGATCACTGTTATTAGTGAGATTGCGCCTGTTGCAACTATTATTTTAGCGATGATCACTTTTATTAGTGAGGTTGTGCAGATTGTCACTGTTATTTTAGTGATTATCACTGTTAATTGTGATGATGTGCAGATTGTCACTGTTATTGTAGTGATTATCACTGTAATTAGTGAGATTGCGCATATTGTAACTGTTATTTTAGTGATGATCACTGTTATTAGTGAGGTTGTGCAGATTGTCCCTGTTAAATTAGTGAGGTTGTGCAGATTGTCACCGTTATTTTAGTGATTATCACTGTTATTAGTGAGATTGCGCATATTGCAACTCTTATTTTAGCGATTATCACTGTTATTAGTGAGGTTGTGCAGATTGTCACTGTTATTTTAGTGATTATCACTGTTATTAGTGAGATTGCGCGTATTGCAACTGTTATTTTAGTGATGATCACTGTTATTTGTGAGGTTGTGCAGATTGTCACTATTATTTTAGTGATTATCACTGTTATTAGTGAGATTGCGCATATTGCAACTGTTATTTTGTTGATGATCACTGTTATTAGTGAGGTTGTGCAGATTGTCACTGTTATATTAGTGAAGATCACTGTTATTAGCGAGGTTGTGCAGATTGTCACTGTTATTTTTGTGATGATCACTGTTATTATTGAGATCGCGCATATTGCAACTGTTATTTTAGTGATGATCACTGTTTTTAGTGAGGTTGTGCAGATTGTCGCTGTTATTTTAGTGATTATCACTGTTATCAGTGAGATTGCGCATATTGCAACTGTTATTTTAGTGATGATCACTGTTATTAGTGAGGTTGTGCAGATTGTCACTGTTATTTTAGTGATTATCACTGTTATTAGTGAGATTGCGCATATTGCAACTCTTATTGTTGCGACTATCACTGTTATTAGTGAGGTTGTGCAGATTGTCAATGTTATTTTAGTAATTATCACTGTTATTAGTGAGATTGCGCATATTGCAACTGTTATTTTAGTGATGATCACTGTTATTAGTGAGGTTGTGCAGATTGTCACTGTTATTTTATTCATTATCACTGTTATTAGTGAGATTGCGCATATTGCAACTGTTATTTTAGTGATGATCACTGTTATTAGTGAGGTTGTGCAGATTGTCACTGTTATATTAGTGATGATCACTGTTAATAGCGAGGTTGTGCAGATTGTCACTGTTATTTTAGTGATGATCACTGTTATTATTGAGATTGCGCATATTGTAACTGTTATTTCAGTGATGATCGCTGTTTTTAGTGAGGTTGTGCAGATTGTCACTGTTATTTTAGTGATTATAGCTGTTATTAGTGAGATTGCGCATATTGCAACTGTTATTTTTCTGATGATCACTGTTATTAGTGAGGTTGTGCAGATTGTCACTGTTATTTTAGTGATTATCACTGTTAAGAGTGATTTTGTGCAGATTGTCACTGTTATTTTAGTGATTATCACTGTTATTAGTGAGATTGCGCATATTGCAACTGTTATTTTAGCGATTATCACTGTTATTAGTGAGGTTGTGCAGATTGTCACTGTTATTTTAGTGATTATCGCTGTTATTAGTGAGATTGCGCATATTGCAACTATTATTTTAGCGATTATCACTGTTATTAGTGAGGTTGTGCAGATTGTCACTGTTATTTTAGTGATTATCACTGTCATTAGTGAGATTGCGCATATTGCAACTGTTATTTTAGTGATGATCACTCTTATTAGTGAGGTTGAGCAGATTGTCACTGTTATTTTAGTGATTATAACTGTTATTAGTGAGATTGCGCATACTGCAACTGTTATTTTAGTGATGATCACTGTTATTAGTGAGGTTGTGCAGATTGTCACTGTTATGTTAGTGATGATCACTGTTATTGGCGAGGTTGTGCAGATTGTCACTGTTATTTTAGTGATGATCACTGTTATTATTGAGATTGCGCATATTGTAACTGTTATTTCAGTGATGATCACTGTTTTTAGTGAGGTTGTGCAGATTGTCACTGTTATTTTAGTGATTATCACTGTTATTAGTGAGATTGCGCATATTGCAACTGTTATTTTAGTGATTATCACTGTTATTAGTGAGATTGCGCATATTGCAACTGTTATTTTAGTGATCATCACTGTTATAAGTGAGATTGCGCCTGTTGCAACTATTATTTTAGCGATTATCACTGTTATTAGTGAGGTTGTGCAGATTGTCACTGTTATTTTAGTGATAATCACTGTTATTAGTGAGATTGCACATATTGTAACTGTTATTTCAGTGATGATCACTGTTTTTAGTGAGGTTGTGCAGATTGTCACTGTTATTTTAGTGATTATCACTGTTATTAGTGAGATTGCGCATATTGCAACTGTTATTTTAGTGATTATCACTGTTATTAGTGAGATTGCGCATATTGCAACTGTTATTTTAGTGATCATCACTGTTATTAGTGAGATTGCGCCTGTTGCAACTATTATTTTAGCGATTATCACTGTTATTAGTGAGGTTGTGCAGATTGTCACTGTTATTTTAGTGATAATCACTGTTATTAGTGAGATTGCGCATATTGCAACTGTTATTTTAGTGATGATCACTGTTATTAGTGAGGTTGTGCAGATTGTCATTGTTATTTTAGTGATTATCACTGTTATTAGGGAGATTGCGCATATTGCAACTGTTATTTTAGAGATGATCACTGTTGTTAGTGAGGTTGTGCAGATTGTCACTGTTATTTTAGTGATGATCACTGTTATTAGTGAGATTGCGCATATTGCAACTGTTATTTTAGTGATGATAACTGTTTTTACTGAGGTTGTGAAGATTGTCACTGTTATTTTAGTGATTATCACTGTTATTAGTGAGGTTGTGCAGATTGTCACTGTTATTTTAGTGATGATCACTGTTACTAGTGAGGATGTGCAGATTGTCACTGTTACTTTAGTGATGATCAATGTTACTAGTGAGGATGTGCAGATTGTCACTGTTATTTTAGTGATTATCACTGTTATTAGTGAGATTGCCCATATTGCAACTGTTATTTTAGTGATGATCACTGTTATTAGTGAGATTGCGCATATTGCAACTGTTATTTTAGTGATGATCACTGTTATTAGTGAGGTTGTGCAGATTGTCACTATTATTTTAGTGATGATCACTGTTATTAGTGAGATTGCGCATATTGCAACTGTTATTTTGGTGATTATCACTGTTATTAGTGAGGTTGTGCAGATTCTCACTGTTATTTTAGTGATTATCACTGTTATTAGTGAGATTGCGCATATTGCAACTGTTATTTTAGTGATGATCACTGTTATCAGTGAGGTTGTGCAGATTGTCACTGTTATTTTAGTGATAATCACTGTTATTAGTGAGGTTGTGCAGATTGTCACTGTTATTTTAGTGATTATCACTGTTATTAGTGAGGTTGTGCAGATTGTCACTGTTATTTTAGAGATTATCGCTGTTATTAGTGAGGTTGTGCAGATTGTCACTGTTATTTTAGTGATAATCACTGTTTTTAGTGAGGTTGTGCAGATTGTCACTGTTATTAGTGAGATTGCGCATATTGCAACTGTTATTTTAGTGATGATCACTGTTATTAGTGAGGTTGTGCAGATTGTCACTGTTATTTTAATGATTATCACTGTTATTAGTGAGATTGCGCATATTGCAACTGTTATTTTAGTGATGATCACTGTTTTTAGTGAGGTTGTGCAGATTGTCACTGTTATTTTAGTGATTATCACTGTTATTAGTGAGATTGCGCATATTGCAACTGTTATTATAGTGATGATCACTGTTATTAGTGAGGTTGTGCAGATTGTCACTGTTATTTTAGTGATTATCACTGTTATTAGTGAGATTGCGCATATTGCATCTGTTATTTTAGTGATGATCACTGTTATTAGTGAGGTTGTGTAGATTGTCACTGTTATTTTAGTGATTATCACTGTTATTAGTGAGGTTGTGCAGATTGTCACTGTTATTTTAGTGATTATCACTGTTATTAGTGAGGTTGTGCAGATTGTCACTGTTATTTTAGTGATTATCGCTGTTATTAGTGAGGTTGTGCAGATTGTCACTGTTATTTTAGTGATAATCACTGTTATTAGTGAGGTTGTGCAGATTGTCACTGTTGTTAGTGAGATTGCGCATATTGCAACTGTTATTTTAGTGATGATCACTGTTA
Organism: Chrysops caecutiens; assembly: GCA_963971475.1. Classification (NCBI taxonomy): domain Eukaryota; kingdom Metazoa; phylum Arthropoda; class Insecta; order Diptera; family Tabanidae; genus Chrysops; species Chrysops caecutiens. The sequence continues at coordinate 30,118,626 of OZ020569.1, forward strand.
TTAGTGAGGTTGTGCAGATTGTCACTGTTATTTTAGTGATTATCACTGTTATTAGTGAGATTGCGCATATTGCAACTGTTATTTTAGTGATGATCACTGTTATTAGTGAGGTTGTGCAGATTGTCACTGTTATTTTAGTGATTATCACTGTTATTAGTGAGATTGCGCATACTGCAACTGTTATTTTAGTGATGATCACTGTTATTAGTGAGATTGCGCATATTGCAACTGTAATTTTAGTGATGATCACTGTTTTTAGTGAGGTTGTGCAGATTGTCACTGTTATTTTAGTGATTATCTTTGTTATTAGTGAGATTGCGCATATTGTCACAGTTATTTTAGTGATTATCACTGTTATTAGTGAGATTGCGCATATTGCAACTGTTATTTTAGTGATAATCACTGTTTTTAGTGAGGTTGTGCAGATTGTCACTGTTATTAGTGAGATTACGCATATTGCAACTGTTATTTGAGTGATGATCACTGTTATTAGTGAGATTGGTCATATTGCAACTGTTATTTTAGTGATGATCACTGTTATTAGTGAGGTTGTGAAGATTGTCACTGTTATTTTAGTGATGATCACTGTTATTAGTGAGATTGGTCATATTGCAACTGTTATTTTAGTGATTATCACTGTTATTAGTGAGATTGCGCATAATGCAACTGTTATTTTAGTGATGATCACAGTTTTTAGTGATGTTGTGCAGACTGGGACTGTTATTTTAGTGATTATCACTGTTATTAGTGAGGTTGTGCAGATTGTCACAGTTATTTTAGTGATTATCACTGTTATTAGTGAGATTGCGCTTAGCAACTGTTATTTTAGTGATGATCACTGTTTTTAGTGAGGTTGTGCAGATTGTCACTGTTATTTTAGTGATTATCACTGTTATTAGTGAGATTGCGCATATTGCAACTGTTATTTTAGTGATGATCACTGTTATTAGTGAGGTTGTGAAGATTGTCACTGTTATTTTAGTGATTATCACTGTCATTAGTGAAATTGCGCATATTGCAACTGTTATTTTAGTGATGATAACTGTTATTAGTGAGGTTGTGCAGATTGTCACTGTTATTTTAGTGATTATCACTGTTAATAGTGATGTTGTGCAGATTGTCACTGTTATCTTAGTGATTATCACTGTTATTAGTGAGGTAGTGCAGATTGTCACTGTTATTAGTGAGATTGCGCATATTGCAACTGTTATTTTAGTGATGATCACTGTTTTTAGTGAGGTTGTGCAGATTGTCACTGTTATTTTAGTGATTATCACTGTTATTAGTGAGATTGCGCATATTGCAACTGTTATTTTAGTGATGATAACTGTTATTAGTAAGGTTGTGCAGATTGTCACTGTTATTTTAGTGATTATCACTGTTATTAGTGAGGTTGTGCAGATTGTCACTGTTATTTAAGTGATTATCACTGTTATTAGTGAGATTGCGCATATTGCAACTGTTATTTTAGTGATGATCACATTTATTAGCGAGGTTGTGCAGATTGTCACTGTTATTTTAGTGATGATCACTGTTATTAGTGGGATTGCGCATATTGCAACTGTTATTTTAGTGATGATCACTGTTATTAGTGAGGTTGTGCAGATTGTCACTGTTATTTTAGTGATTATCACTGTTAATTGTGATGATGTGCAGACTGTCACTGTTATTGTAGTGATCATCACTGTAATTAGTGAGATTGCGCATATTGTAACTGTTATTTTAGTGATGATCACTGTTATTAGTGAGGTTGTGCAGATTGTCACTGTTATTTTAGTGAGGTTGTGCAGATTGTCACCGTTATTTTAGTGATTATCACTGTTATTAGTGAGATTGCGCATATTGCAACTCTTATTTTAGCGATTATCACTGTTATTAGTGAGGTTGTGCAGATTGTCACTGTTATTTTAGTGATTATCACTGTTATTAGTGAGATTGCGCGTATTGCAACTGTTATTTTAGTGATGATCACTGTTATTTGTGAGGTTGTGCAGATTGTCACTATTATTTTAGTGATTATCACTGTTATTAGTGAGATTGCGCATATTGCAACTGTCATTTTGTTGATGATCACTGTTATTAGTGAGGTTGTGCAGATTGTCACTGTTATATTAGTGAAGATCACTGTTATTAGCGAGGTTGTGCAGATTGTCACTGTTGTTTTAGTGATGATCACTGTTATTATTGAGATCGCGCATATTGCAACTGTTATTTTAGTGATTATCACTGTTTTTAGTGAGGTTGTGCAGATTGTCGCTGTTATTTTAGTGATTATCACTGTTATCAGTGAGATTGCGCATATTGCAACTGTTATTTAAGTGATGATCACTGTTATTAGCGAGGTTGTGCAGATTGTCACTGTTATTTTAGTGATTATCACTGTTATTAGTGAGATTGCGCATATTGCAACTCTTATTGTTGCGACTATCACTGTTATTAGTGAGGTTGTGCAGATTGTCAATGTTATTTTAGTAATTATCACTGTTATTAGTGAGATTGCGCATATTGCAACTGTTATTTTAGTGATGATCACTGTTATTAGTGAGGTTGTGCAGATTGTCACTGTTATTTTATTCATTATCACTGTTATTAGTGAGATTGCGCATATTGCAACTGTTATTTTAGTGATGATCACTGTTATTAGTGAGGTTGTGCAGATTGTCACTGTTATATTAGTGATGATCACTGTTAATAGCGAGGTTGTGCAGATTGTCACTGTTATTTTAGTGATGATCACTGTTATTATTGAGATTGCGCATATTGTAACTGTTATTTCAGTGATGATCACTGTTTTTAGTGAGGTTGTGCTGATTGTCACTGTTATTTTAGTGATTATCACTGTTATTAGTGAGATTGCGCATATTGCAACTGTTATTTTTGTGATGATCACTGTTATTAGTGAGGTTGTGCAGATTGTCACTGTTATTTTAGCGATTATCACTGTTATCAGTGAGATTGCGCATATTGCAACTGTTAGTTGTGAGGTTGTGCTGATTGTCACTGTTATTTTAGTGATTATCACTGTTATTAGTGAGATTGCGCATATTGCAACTGTTATTTTTGTGATGATCACTGTTATTAGTGAGGTTGTGCAGATTGTCACTGTTATTTTAGTGATTATCACTGTTAAGAGTGATTTTGTGCAGATTGTCACTGTTATTTTAGTGATTATCACTGTTATTAGTGAGATTGAGCATATTGCAACTGTTATTTTAGCGATTATCACTGTTATTAGTGAGGTTGTGCAGATTGTCACTGTTATTTTAGTGATTATCGCTGTTATTAGTGAGATTGCGCATACTGCAACTGTTATTTTAGTGATGATCACTGTTATTAGTGAGGTTGTGCAGATTGTCGCTGTTATGTTAGTGATGATCACTGTTATTAGCGAGGTTGTGCAGATTGTCACTGTTATTTTAGTGATAATCACTGTTATTATTGAGATTGCGCATATTGTAACTGTTATTTCAGTGATGATCACTGTTTTTAGTGAGGTTGTGCAGATTGTCACTGTTATTTTAGTGATTATCACTGTTATTAGTGAGATTGCGCATATTGCAACTGTTATTTTAGTGATTATCACTGTTATTAGTGAGATTGCGCATATTGCAACTGTTATTTTAGCGATGATCACTGTTATTAGTGAGATTGCGCCTGTTGCAACTATTATTTTAGCGATGATCACTTTTATTAGTGAGGTTGTGCAGATTGTCACTGTTATTTTAGTGATTATCACTGTTAATTGTGATGATGTGCAGATTGTCACTGTTATTGTAGTGATTATCACTGTAATTAGTGAGATTGCGCATATTGTAACTGTTATTTTAGTGATGATCACTGTTATTAGTGAGGTTGTGCAGATTGTCCCTGTTAAATTAGTGAGGTTGTGCAGATTGTCACCGTTATTTTAGTGATTATCACTGTTATTAGTGAGATTGCGCATATTGCAACTCTTATTTTAGCGATTATCACTGTTATTAGTGAGGTTGTGCAGATTGTCACTGTTATTTTAGTGATTATCACTGTTATTAGTGAGATTGCGCGTATTGCAACTGTTATTTTAGTGATGATCACTGTTATTTGTGAGGTTGTGCAGATTGTCACTATTATTTTAGTGATTATCACTGTTATTAGTGAGATTGCGCATATTGCAACTGTTATTTTGTTGATGATCACTGTTATTAGTGAGGTTGTGCAGATTGTCACTGTTATATTAGTGAAGATCACTGTTATTAGCGAGGTTGTGCAGATTGTCACTGTTATTTTAGTGATGATCACTGTTATTATTGAGATCGCGCATATTGCAACTGTTATTTTAGTGATGATCACTGTTTTTAGTGAGGTTGTGCAGATTGTCGCTGTTATTTTAGTGATTATCACTGTTATCAGTGAGATTGCGCATATTGCAACTGTTATTTTAGTGATGATCACTGTTATTAGTGAGGTTGTGCAGATTGTCACTGTTATTTTAGTGATTATCACTGTTATTAGTGAGATTGCGCATATTGCAACTCTTATTGTTGCGACTATCACTGTTATTAGTGAGGTTGTGCAGATTGTCAATGTTATTTTAGTAATTATCACTGTTATTAGTGAGATTGCGCATATTGCAACTGTTATTTTAGTGATGATCACTGTTATTAGTGAGGTTGTGCAGATTGTCACTGTTATTTTATTCATTATCACTGTTATTAGTGAGATTGCGCATATTGCAACTGTTATTTTAGTGATGATCACTGTTATTAGTGAGGTTGTGCAGATTGTCACTGTTATATTAGTGATGATCACTGTTAATAGCGAGGTTGTGCAGATTGTCACTGTTATTTTAGTGATGATCACTGTTATTATTGAGATTGCGCATATTGTAACTGTTATTTCAGTGATGATCGCTGTTTTAAGTGAGGTTGTGCAGATTGTCACTGTTATTTTAGTGATTATAGCTGTTATTAGTGAGATTGCGCATATTGCAACTGTTATTTTTCTGATGATCACTGTTATTAGTGAGGTTGTGCAGATTGTCACTGTTATTTTAGTGATTATCACTGTTAAGAGTGATTTTGTGCAGATTGTCACTGTTATTTTAGTGATTATCACTGTTATTAGTGAGATTGCGCATATTGCAACTGTTATTTTAGCGATTATCACTGTTATTAGTGAGGTTGTGCAGATTGTCACTGTTATTTTAGTGATTATCGCTGTTATTAGTGAGATTGCGCATATTGCAACTATTATTTTAGCGATTATCATTGTTATTAGTGAGGTTGTGCAGATTGTCACTGTTATTTTAGTGATTATCACTGTCATTAGTGAGATTGCGCATATTGCAACTGTTATTTTAGTGATGATCACTCTTATTAGTGAGGTTGAGCAGATTGTCACTGTTATTTTAGTGATTATAACTGTTATTAGTGAGATTGCGCATACTGCAACTGTTATTTTAGTGATGATCACTGTTATTAGTGAGGTTGTGCAGATTGTCACTGTTATGTTAGTGATGATCACTGTTATTGGCGAGGTTGTGCAGATTGTCACTGTTATTTTAGTGATGATCACTGTTATTATTGAGATTGCGCATATTGTAACTGTTATTTCAGTGATGATCACTGTTTTTAGTGAGGTTGTGCAGATTGTCACTGTTATTTTAGTGATTATCACTGTTATTAGTGAGATTGCGCATATTGCAACTGTTATTTTAGTGATTATCACTGTTATTAGTGAGATTGCGCATATTGCAACTGTTATTTTAGTGATCATCACTGTTATAAGTGAGATTGCGCCTGTTGCAACTATTATTTTAGCGATTATCACTGTTATTAGTGAGGTTGTGCAGATTGTCACTGTTATTTTAGTGATAATCACTGTTATTAGTGAGATTGCACATATTGTAACTGTTATTTCAGTGATGATCACTGTTTTTAGTGAGGTTGTGCAGATTGTCACTGTTATTTTAGTGATTATCACTGTTATTAGTGAGATTGCGCATATTGCAACTGTTATTTTAGTGATTATCACTGTTATTAGTGAGATTGCGCATATTGCAACTGTTATTTTAGTGATCATCACTGTTATTAGTGAGATTGCGCCTGTTGCAACTATTATTTTAGCGATTATCACTGTTATTAGTGAGGTTGTGCAGATTGTCACTGTTATTTTAGTGATAATCACTGTTATTAGTGAGATTGCGCATATTGCAACTGTTATTTTAGTGATGATCACTGTTATTAGTGAGGTTGTGCAGATTGTCATTGTTATTTTAGTGATTATCACTGTTATTAGGGAGATTGCGCATATTGCAACTGTTATTTTAGAGATGATCACTGTTGTTAGTGAGGTTGTGCAGATTGTCACTGTTATTTTAGTGATGATCACTGTTATTAGTGAGATTGCGCATATTGCAACTGTTATTTTAGTGATGATAACTGTTTTTACTGAGGTTGTGAAGATTGTCACTGTTATTTTAGTGATTATCACTGTTATTAGTGAGGTTGTGCAGATTGTCACTGTTATTTTAGTGATGATCACTGTTACTAGTGAGGATGTGCAGATTGTCACTGTTACTTTAGTGATGATCAATGTTACTAGTGAGGATGTGCAGATTGTCACTGTTATTTTAGTGATTATCACTGTTATTAGTGAGATTGCCCATATTGCAACTGTTATTTTAGTGATGATCACTGTTATTAGTGAGATTGCGCATATTGCAACTGTTATTTTAGTGATGATCACTGTTATTAGTGAGGTTGTGCAGATTGTCACTATTATTTTAGTGATGATCACTGTTATTAGTGAGATTGCGCATATTGCAACTGTTATTTTGGTGATTATCACTGTTATTAGTGAGGTTGTGCAGATTCTCACTGTTATTTTAGTGATTATCACTGTTATTAGTGAGATTGCGCATATTGCAACTGTTATTTTAGTGATGATCACTGTTATCAGTGAGGTTGTGCAGATTGTCACTGTTATTTTAGTGATAATCACTGTTATTAGTGAGGTTGTGCAGATTGTCACTGTTATTTTAGTGATTATCACTGTTATTAGTGAGGTTGTGCAGATTGTCACTGTTATTTTAGAGATTATCGCTGTTATTAGTGAGGTTGTGCAGATTGTCACTGTTATTTTAGTGATAATCACTGTTTTTAGTGAGGTTGTGCAGATTGTCACTGTTATTAGTGAGATTGCGCATATTGCAACTGTTATTTTAGTGATGATCACTGTTATTAGTGAGGTTGTATAGATTGTCACTGTTATTTTAATGATTATCACTGTTATTAGTGAGATTGCGCATATTGCAACTGTTATTTTAGTGATGATCACTGTTTTTAGTGAGGTTGTGCAGATTGTCACTGTTATTTTAGTGATTATCACTGTTATTAGTGAGATTGCGCATATTGCAACTGTTATTATAGTGATGATCACTGTTATTAGTGAGGTTGTGCAGATTGTCACTGTTATTTTAGTGATTATCACTGTTATTAGTGAGATTGCGCATATTGCATCTGTTATTTTAGTGATGATCACTGTTATTAGTGAGGTTGTGTAGATTGTCACTGTTATTTTAGTGATTATCACTGTTATTAGTGAGGTTGTGCAGATTGTCACTGTTATTTTAGTGATTATCACTGTTATTAGTGAGGTTGTGCAGATTGTCACTGTTATTTTAGTGATTATCGCTGTTATTAGTGAGGTTGTGCAGATTGTCACTGTTATTTTAGTGATAATCACTGTTATTAGTGAGGTTGTGCAGATTGTCACTGTTGTTAGTGAGATTGCGCATATTGCAACTGTTATTTTAGTGATGATCACTGTTATTAGTGAGGTTGTGCAGATTGTCACTGTTATTTTAGTGATTATCACTGTTATTAGTGAGATTGCGCATATTGCAACTGTTATTTTAGTGATGATCACTGTTATTAGTGAGGTTGTGCAGATTGTCACTGTTATTTTAGTGATTATCACTGTTATTAGTGAGATTGCGCATACTGCAACTGTTATTTTAGTGATGATCACTGTTATTAGTGAGATTGCGCATATTGCAACTGTAATTTTAGTGATGATCACTGTTTTTAGTGAGGTTGTGCAGATTGTCACTGTTATTTTAGTGATTATCTTTGTTATTAGTGAGATTGCGCATATTGTCACAGTTATTTTAGTGATTATCACTGTTATTAGTGAGATTGCGCATATTGCAACTGTTATTTTAGTGATAATCACTGTTTTTAGTGAGGTTGTGCAGATTGTCACTGTTATTAGTGAGATTACGCATATTGCAACTGTTATTTGAGTGATGATCACTGTTATTAGTGAGATTGGTCATATTGCAACTGTTATTTTAGTGATGATCACTGTTATTAGTGAGGTTGTGAAGATTGTCACTGTTATTTTAGTGATGATCACTGTTATTAGTGAGATTGGTCATATTGCAACTGTTATTTTAGTGATTATCACTGTTATTAGTGAGATTGCGCATAATGCAACTGTTATTTTAGTGATGATCACAGTTTTTAGTGATGTTGTGCAGACTGGGACTGTTATTTTAGTGATTATCACTGTTATTAGTGAGGTTGTGCAGATTGTCACAGTTATTTTAGTGATTATCACTGTTATTAGTGAGATTGCGCTTAGCAACTGTTATTTTAGTGATGATCACTGTTTTTAGTGAGGTTGTGCAGATTGTCACTGTTATTTTAGTGATTATCACTGTTATTAGTGAGATTGCGCATATTGCAACTGTTATTTTAGTGATGATCACTGTTATTAGTGAGGTTGTGAAGATTGTCACTGTTATTTTAGTGATTATCACTGTCATTAGTGAAATTGCGCATATTGCAACTGTTATTTTAGTGATGATAACTGTTATTAGTGAGGTTGTGCAGATTGTCACTGTTATTTTAGTGATTATCACTGTTAATAGTGATGTTGTGCAGATTGTCACTGTTATCTTAGTGATTATCACTGTTATTAGTGAGGTAGTGCAGATTGTCACTGTTATTAGTGAGATTGCGCATATTGCAACTGTTATTTTAGTGATGATCACTGTTTTTAGTGAGGTTGTGCAGATTGTCACTGTTATTTTAGTGATTATCACTGTTATTAGTGAGATTGCGCATATTGCAACTGTTATTTTAGTGATGATAACTGTTATTAGTGAGGTTGTGCAGATTGTCACTGTTATTTTAGTGATTATCACTGTTATTAGTGAGGTTGTGCAGATTGTCACTGTTATTTTAGTGATTATCACTGTTATTAGTGAGATTGCGCATATTGCAACTGTTATTTTAGTGATGATCACTGTTATTAGTGAGGTTGTGTAGATTGTCACTGTTATTTTAGTGATTATCACTGTTATTAGTGAGGTTGTGCATATTGCAACTGTTATTTTAGTGATGATCACTGTTATTAGTGAGGTTGTGTAGATTGTCACTGTTATTTTAGTGATTATCACTGTTATTAGTGATGTTGTGCAGATTGTCACTGTTATCTTAGTGATTATCACTGTTATTAGTGAGGTAGTGCAGATTGTCACTGTTATTAGTGAGATTGCGCATATTGCAACTGTTATTTTAGTGATGATCACTGTTTTTAGTGAGGTTGTGCAGATTGTCACTGTTATTAGTGAGATTGCGCATATTGCAACTGTTATTTTAGTGATGATCACTGTTTTTAGTGAGGTTGTGCAGATTGTCACTGTTATTTTAGTGATTATCACTGTTATTAGTGAGATTGCGCATATTGCAACTGTTATTTTAGTGATGATCACTGTTATTAGTGAGGTTGTGAAGATTGTCACTGTTATTTTAGTGATTATCACTGTCATTACTGAAATTGCGCATATTGCAACTGTTATTTTAGTGATGATAACTGTTATTAGTGAGGTTGTGCAGATTGTCACTGTTATTTTAGTGATTATCACTGTTAATAGTGATGTTGTGCAGATTGTCACTGTTATCTTAGTGATTATCACTGTTATTAGTGAGGTAGTGCAGATTATCACTGTTATTAGTGAGATTGCGCATATTGCAACTGTTATTTTAGTGATGATCACTGTTATTAGTGAGGTTGTGAAGATTGCCACTGTTATTTTAGTGATTATCACTGTTATTAGTGAGATTGCGCATATTGCAACTGTTATTTTAGTGATGATCACTGTTATTAGTGAGGTTGTGGAGATTGTCACTGTTATTTTAGTGATTATCACTGTCATTAGTGAAATTGCGCATATTGCAACTGTTATTTTAGTGATGATAACTGTTATTAGTGAGGTTGTGCAGATTGTCACTGTTATTTTAGTGATTATCACTGTTATTAGTGAGGTTGTGCAGATTGTCACTGTTATTTTAGTGATTATCACTGTTATTAGTGAGATTGCGCATATTGCAACTGTTATTTTAGTGATGATCACTGTTATTAGTGAGGTTGTGTAGATTGTCACTGTTATTTTAGTGATTATCACTGTTATTAGTGAGGTTGTGCAGATTGTCACTGTTATTTTAGTGATTATCACTGTTATTAGTGAGGTTGTGCAGATTGTCACTGTTATTTTAGTGATTATCGCTGTTATTAGTGAGGTTGTGCAGATTGTCACTGTTATTTTAGTGATAATCACTGTTATTAGTGAGGTTGTGCAGATTGTCACTGTTGTTAGTGAGATTGCGCATATTGCAACTGTTATTTTAGTGATGATCACTGTTATTAGTGAGGTTGTGCAGATTGTCACTGTTATTTTAGTGATTATCACTGTTATGAGTGAGATTGCGCATATTGCAACTGTTATTTTAGTGATGATCACTGTTATTAGTGAGGTTGTGCAGATTGTCACTGTTATTTTAGTGATTATCACTGTTATTAGTGAGATTGCGCATACTGCAACTGTTATTTTAGTGATGATCACTGTTATTAGTGAGATTGCGCATATTGCAACTGTAATTTTAGTGATGATCACTGTTTTTAGTGAGGTTGTGCAGATTGTCACTGTTATTTTAGTGATTATCACTCTTATTAGTGAGATTGCGCATACTGCAACTGTTATTTGAGTGATGATCACTGTTATTAGTGATGTTGTGCAGATTGTCACTGTTATTTTAGTGATTAGCACTGTTATTAGTGAGATTGCGCATATTGCAACTGTTATTTTAGTGATGATCACTGTTATAAGTGAGATTGCGCATATAGCAACTGTTATTTTAGTGATGATCACTGTAATTAGTGAGGTTGTGAAGATTGTCACAGTTATTTTAGTGATTATCACTGTTATTAGTGAGATTGCGCATATTGCAACTGTTATTTTAGTGATAATCACTGTTTTTAGTGAGGTTGTGCAGATTGTCACTGTTATTAGTGAGATTACGCATATTGCAACTGTTATTTTAGTGATGATCACTGTTATTAGTGAGATTGGTCATATTGCAACTGTAATTTTAGTGATGATCACTGTTATTAGTGAGGTTGTGAAGATTGTCACTGTTATTTTAGTGATGATCACTGTTATTAGTGAGATTGGTCATATTGCAACTGTTATTTTAGTGATTATCACTGTTATTAGTGAAATTGCGCATAATGCAACTGTTATTTTAGTGATGATCACTGTTTTTAGTGATGTTGTGCAGATTGGGACTGTTATTTTAGTGATTATCACTGTTATTAGTGAGGTTGTGCAGATTGTCACAGTTATTTTAGTGATTATCACTTTTATTAGTGAGATTGCGCAAATTGCAACTGTTATTTTAGTGATGATCCCTGTTTTTAGTGAGGTTGTGCAGATTGTCACTGTTATTTTAGTGATTATCACTGTTATTAGTGAGATTGCGCATATTGCAACTGTTATTTTAGTGATGATCACTGTTATTAGTGAGGTTGTGCAGATTGTCACTGTTATTTTAGTGATTATCACTGTTATTAGTGAGGTTGTGCAGATTGTCACAGTTATTTTAGTGATTATCACTGTTATTAGTGAGATTGCGCATATTGCAACTGTTATTTTAGTGATGATCACTGTTATTAGTGAGGTTGTGAAGATTGTCACTGTTATTTTAGTGATTATCACTGTCATTAGTGAAATTGCGCATATTGCAACTGTTATTTTAGTGATGATAACTGTTATTAGTGAGGTTGTGCAGATTGTCACTGTTATTTTAGTGATTATCACTGTTAATAGTGATGTTGTGCAGATTGTCACTGTTATCTTAGTGATTATCACTGTTATTAGTGAGGTAGTGCAGATTGTCACTGTTATTAGTGAGATTGCGCATATTGCAACTGTTATTTTAGTGATGATCACTGTTTTTAGTGAGGTTGTGCAGATTGTCACTGTTATTTTAGTGATTATCACTGTTATTAGTGAGATTGCGCATATTGCAACTGTTATTTTAGTGATGATCACTGTTATTAGTGAGGTTGTGAAGATTGCCACTGTTATTTTAGTGATTATCACTGTTATTAGTGAGATTGCACATATTGCAACTGTTATTTTAGTGATGATCACTGTTATTAGTGAGGTTGTGAAGATTGTCACTGTTATTTTAGTGATTATCACTGTCATTAGTGAAATTGCGCATATTGCAACTGTTATTTTAGTGATGATAACTGTTATTAGTGAGGTTGTGCAGATTGTCACTGTTATTTTAGTGATTATCACTGTTATTAGTGAGGTTGTGCAGATTGTCACTGTTATTTTAGTGATTATCACTGTTGTTAGTGAGATTGCGCATATTGCAACTGTTATTTTAGTGATAATCACTGTTTTTAGTGAGGTTGTGCAGATTGTCACTGTTATTAGTGAGATTACGCATATTGCAACTGTTATTTTAGTGATGATCACTGTTATTAGTGAGATTGGTCATATTGCAACTGTTATTTTAGTTATGATCACTGTTATTAGTGAGGTTGTGCAGATTGTCACTGTTATTCTAGTGATAATCACTGTTATTAGTGAGATTGCGCATATTGCAACTGTTATTTTAGTGATGATCACTGTTATTAGTGAAGTTGTGCAGATTGTCACTTTTATTTTAGTGATGATCACTGTTATTAGTGAGATTGCGCATATTGCAACTGTTATTTTAGTGATGATTACTGTTATTAGTGAGGTTGTGCAGATTGTCACTGTTATTTTAGTGATTATCACTGTTATTTGTGAGATTGCGCATATCGCAACTCTTATTTTAGCGATTTTCACTGTTATTAGTGAGGTTGTGCAGATTGTCAATGTTATTTTAGTGATTTTCACTGTTATTAGTGAGATTGCGCATATTGCAACTGTTATTTTAGTGATGATCACTGTTATTAGTGAGGTTGTGCAGATTGTCACTATTATTTTAGTGATTATCACTGTTATTAGTGAGATTGCGCATATTGCAACTGTTATTTTGGTGATGATCACTGTTATTAGTGAGGTTGTGCAGATTGTCACTGTTATTTTAGTGATTTTCACTGTTATTAGTGAGATTGCGCATAGTGCAACTGTTATTTTAGTGATGATCACTGTTATTAGTGAGGTTGTGCAGTTTGTCATTGTTATTTTAGTGATGATCACTGTTATTAGTGAGGTTGTGCAGATTGTCGCTGTTATTTTAGTGATTATCACTGTCATTAGTGAGATTGCGCATATTGCAACTGTTATTTTAGTGATTATCACTGTTATTAGTGAGGTTATGCAGATTGTCACTGATATTTTAGTGATTATCACTGTTATTAGTGAGATTGCGCATATTGCAACTGTTATTTTAGTGATGATCACTGTTATTAGTGAGGTTGTGCAGATTGTCACTGTTATTTTAGTGATTATCACTGTTAATTGTGATGATGTGCAGATTGTCACTGTTATTTTAGTGATTATCACTGTAATTAGTGAGATTGCGCATATTGCAACTGTTATTTTAGTGATGATCACTGTTATTAGTGAGGTTGTGCAGATTGTCACTATTATTTTAGTGATAATCACTGTTATTAGTGAGATTGCGCATATTGCAACTGTTATTTTAGTGATGATCACTGTTATTAGTGAAGTTGTGCAGATTGTCACTTTTATTTTAGTGATGATCATTGTTATTAGTGAGATTGCGCATATTGCAATTGTTATTTTAGTGATGATCACTGTTATTAGTGAGATTGTGCAGATTGTCACTGTTATTTTAGTGATTATCACTGTTATTAGTGAGATTGCGCATATTGCAACTCTTATTTTAGTGATGATCACTGTTATTAGTGAGATTGCGCATATTGCAACTTTTATTTTAGTGATGATCACTGTTATGAGTGAGGTTGTGCAGATTGTCACTGTTATTTTAGTGTTTATCACTGTTATTAGTGAGATTGCGCATATTGCAACTGTTATTTTAGTGATGATCACATTTATTAGCGAGGTTGTGCAGATTGTCACTGTTATTTTAGTGATGATCACTGTTATTAGTGGGATTGCGCATATTGCAACTGTTATTTTAGTGATGATCACTGTTATTAGTGAGGTTGTGCAGATTGTCACTGTTATTTTAGTGATTATCACTGTTAATTGTGATGATGTGCAGACTGTCACTGTTATTGTAGTGATTATCACTGTAATTAGTGAGATTGCGCATATTGTAACTGTTATTTTAGTGATGATCACTGTTATTAGTGAGGTTGTGCAGATTGTCACTGTTATTTTAGTGAGGTTGTGCAGATTGTCACCGTTATTTTAGTGATTATCACTGTTATTAGTGAGATTGCGCATATTGCAACTCTTATTTTAGCGATTATCACTGTTATTAGTGAGGTTGTGCAGATTGTCACTGTTATTTTAGTGATTATCACTGTTATTAGTGAGATTGCGCGTATTGCAACTGTTATTTTAGTGATGATCACTGTTATTTGTGAGGTTGTGCAGATTGTCACTATTATTTTAGTGATTATCACTGTTATTAGTGAGATTGCGCATATTGCAACTGTCATTTTGTTGATGATCACTGTTATTAGTGAGGTTGTGCAGATTGTCACTGTTATATTAGTGAAGATCACTGTTATTAGCGAGGTTGTGCAGATTGTCACTGTTGTTTTAGTGATGATCACTGTTATTATTGAGATCGCGCATATTGCAACTGTTATTTTAGTGATTATCACTGTTTTTAGTGAGGTTGTGCAGATTGTCGCTGTTATTTTAGTGATTATCACTGTTATCAGTGAGATTGCGCATATTGCAACTGTTATTTTAGTGATGATCACTGTTATTAGTGAGGTTGTGCAGATTGTCACTGTTATTTTAGTGATTATCACTGTTATTAGTGAGATTGCGCATATTGCAACTCTTATTGTTGCGACTATCACTGTTATTAGTGAGGTTGTGCAGATTGTCAATGTTATTTTAGTAATTATCACTGTTATTAGTGAGATTGCGCATATTGCAACTGTTATTTTAGTGATGATCACTGTTATTAGTGAGGTTGTGCAGATTGTCACTGTTATTTTATTCATTATCACTGTTATTAGTGAGATTGCGCATATTGCAACTGTTATTTTAGTGATGATCACTGTTATTAGTGAGGTTGTGCAGATTGTCACTGTTATATTAGTGATGATCACTGTTAATAGCGAGGTTGTGCAGATTGTCACTGTTATTTTAGTGATGATCACTGTTATTATTGAGATTGCGCATATTGTAACTGTTATTTCAGTGATGATCACTGTTTTTAGTGAGGTTGTGCTGATTGTCACTGTTATTTTAGTGATTATCACTGTTATTAGTGAGATTGCGCATATTGCAACTGTTATTTTTGTGATGATCACTGTTATTAGTGAGGTTGTGCAGATTGTCACTGTTATTTTAGTGATTATCACTGTTATCAGTGAGATTGCGCATATTGCAACTGTTAGTTGTGAGGTTGTGCTGATTGTCACTGTTATTTTAGTGATTATCACTGTTATTAGTGAGATTGCGCATATTGCAACTGTTATTTTTGTGATGATCACTGTTATTAGTGAGGTTGTGCAGATTGTCACTGTTATTTTAGTGATTATCACTGTTAAGAGTGATTTTGTGCAGATTGTCACTGTTATTTTAGTGATTATCACTGTTATTAGTGAGATTGAGCATATTGCAACTGTTATTTTAGCGATTATCACTGTTATTAGTGAGGTTGTGCAGATTGTCACTGTTATTTTAGTGATTATCGCTGTTATTAGTGAGATTGCGCATATTGCAACTATTATTTTAGCGATTATCACTGTTATTAGTGAGGTTGTGCAGATTGTCACTGTTATTTTAGTGATTATCACTGTTAGTAGTGAGATTGCGCATATTGCAACTGTTATTTTAGTGATGATCACTCTTATTAGTGAGGTTGAGCAGATTGTCACTGTTATTTTAGTGATTATAACTGTTATTAGTGAGATTGCGCATACTGCAACTGTTATTTTAGTGATGATCACTGTTATTAGTGAGGTTGTGCAGATTGTCGCTGTTATGTTAGTGATGATCACTGTTATTAGCGAGGTTGTGCAGATTGTCACTGTTATTTTAGTAATAATCACTGTTATTATTGAGATTGCGCATATTGTAACTGTTATTTCAGTGATGATCACTGTTTTTAGTGAGGTTGTGCAGATTGTCACTGTTATTTTAGTGATTATCACTGTTATTAGTGAGATTGCGCATATTGCAACTGTTATTTTAGTGATTATCACTGTTATTAGTGAGATTGCGCATATTGCAACTGTTATTTTAGCGATGATCACTGTTATTAGTGAGATTGCGCCTGTTGCAACTGAAGTTTATTTAATAATTCACTTTATTCCAATTATATTTGTACAATCAATCATGTGCTTTACTAACGACGAACGCCTCTATCCCATCTGAGTGATCTTGAAGACTTCCCTTGGCTGCAGTTTTTGTTTTCTCCTCTCGCTCACTTGTGGTGCCACACTGGCGGGTACTGCCACACTCGATTTCGATTTCGCTGACGAACTCGCCGGTGCTGCCACATCTATTCCCCCCCTAGTGACATCCGCTTCGAGCGGAGGGAGCGAAAACGTTACTCTCCTTTCCTCTGGACTTTCTGGGCGAGTTAACGCTGTATGCACTGCCGGTTCAATTGCTATTTCTTTTTCTGAGTCGATAAATGCTGGTTTAAGCTGATCGGTGGACACCGTCTTGTCACTTCCGTTGATATTAATTACGTAGTTCCGATTGTTGATTCGTTTAACAACTCGGTGAGGACCAGTGTAGGGCTGCTCCAACGGTTTGCGCACTGAGTCCACACGCCGAAATACAAATTCGCAGAAGTCCAATTCTTTGAAAACGAACGGTCGATGAGATGAATGCCTTGAAGCAGGAACGGGGCGTAAAGCTGAGAAAAGTCGACGGAGCTTGCAGAGAAATTGAGTTGGACTGTCACTTTCAATATTCTGGGAAACGAAAAATTCGCCTGGAATTCTCACCGACGTGCCAAACACCATCTCAGCAGGAGAGGCCTGGAGGTCTTCTTTCACTGTAGTACGCATGCCGAGTAGAATTGTGGGCAAAGCTTGTGTCCAAGGAATCTCCGGGCAACACTTTAAGGCGGCTTTTAGCGTTCGGTGCATTCTCTCGACTATCCCGTTCGCTTGCGGATGATATGGCGTTGTGTGAACGTGTTTCGCACCTAACATTTGGCTCAATTTGGTCATTAACTCCGCTTCGAACTGCCTCCCTTGATCTGTACTAATGGTGGTTGGTGTACCGAACATGCTGATCCATCCGTCGATTAGTGCTCGGGCGACTGATTGCGCGGACATATCTAGAACAGGGATCGCTTGCGGCCAGCGAGTGTATCTGTCGATAATTGTTAAGCAATTTGCATATCCATCTACTTGCGGGAGCTTAATCAAATCTAAATGAATATGATCAAATCTGTTATTCGGAGCGTTGAAACTACTAAGCTCTGCATGATTATGTCGATGCACTTTTGAACGTTGACACGGTATGCACTGTTTTGCCCATCGATTCACGTCCTTGCGAAGACTGGGCCAAAAAAATTTTTTCTGTACACGCTTGGCCGTAGCTCTTCCTCCAGGGTGTGACAATTCATGCACCATGTTGAAAGCCTGACGCCGGAGGGATACAGGTAAATATGGCTTAATCTCTTCATTGTCTTTTTTACACACAATTGAATGGCCTTCAACTTCAAGACGACATAATTTAGTAAGCGTGCCATTGAGGAGGTGTGGTAGTTGCGAGTCCGCTTCCTGTTCCTTACTGATTAAGCGAATGTCCATCGCAACGGGCATATTGATAGTTTCGACACGCGACAGTGTGTCGGCTACTATATTTTCTGGACCTGGCTGGTATTGGATGGAAGTGTCAAACTGTGAAATAAAATCTAGTTGCCTAGATTGCCTCGGCGAGTACTTGTCTGATTTTTGAACTAGCGCGAACGAAAGAGGCTTGTGATCCGAGTATGTTACAAAACTTCTTCCTTCCAAAATACGCTGGAAATATTTAATAGCCGCATACATTGCTAGAAGTTCTCGATCGAAGGTTGAGTACCTCTGTTCTGTTGGAGTAAGCTTTCTCGAGAAAAACCCGAGGGGTAACCACGTCCCGTCCGTCTCCTGCTGATTTAAAGCTGCTCCAATGGCCGTACTAGACGCGTCTGTATACAGAGCTAGCGGCCTCGATGGAGAAAGAAAAGCTGTAGTGACTGCATTAGCTATACCGGATTTGGTCCGTAGAAAAGCTTCATCTGCTTCTGGGTTCCAAGTTAGAGTAGTTTTCTTTGCAACATTGCCTTTGAGGAGGTTTGTCAGCGGAGCCTGGAGCTCTGATGCATGTGGAATGCATCTGCGATAGAAACTTACCATCCCCATAAACCGGCGCAGCTGCGTCGAGTCAGATGGCTTCGGGAAGTCAAGGATGGCTTGCGTCTTTGAAATAGGTGGCTGAAATCCATCCTGCGAGACGAGATATCCAGCGAAAACCACTTGAGGCTGACCAATTTGACACTTATCCCAGTTTATGTACAGCCTGGCTTCTTGTAGAGTTGAGAATAGCAGGTTGAGGTGCTTTAGGTGCTCCTCATGGTTTTCTGAGAATATGAGGTTGTCATCTTGGTACGTTCGCACGAAGTCATATTTGCGTAAGAGGTGGTTCATTATCCTTTGAAACGTTTGGGCCGAGTTACGCAAACCCAACGGCATCCCAACAAACTCAAAAAGGCCAAACGGTGTCGTAACTGCCGTTTTCTCAATATCCTCTGGTGCTACCTGAATCTGATGAAAAGCGCGATGCAGATCAACTACGGAAAAAATTTTACCTCTGACATCTTGAAGAAGATCTTCGATGATTGGCATCGGATGCCTGTCTGGCTGAGTACGCGTGTTTAAGATACGGTAGTCTCCAGTTATGCGCCAACCTCCTTTGTCCTTGGGGACCATGTGGATAGGGCTTGCCCATTGACTGGATGACGGGCGAATAACCCCACTATCTAACAACTTCCCAAATTCTGCTTTTGCAGCCGTGAGACGATCACCTGCTAGACGACGGGGACGAGTGAAAACAGGTGGTCCTTTCGTGATGATATGATGCAACGCTGATAAATCTGGCAACGACGCTAACCGACCAGGCTGAGCCATGACTTGTGCATATTTCGATATCAAACTCGCATATTTTTGAGCTATGTGGCCGTCGGGCAAAACACATGGGAGAGCCACAGAGTGCACTTGCGGCGCCGGTCCCTGAATACATGATATTGAGACGTTCGTTGTGCTGTCTACAAGACGTGAACTACGCAAGTCGATAACAAGTCCGTGATGACTAATGATATCAGCTCCGAGGATAGCCGTTTGGACACCTGCAATTATAAACTGCCATGAATAAGGACGACGAAGACCTAGGTCTAGAGTCAGATTTTGACTCCCATATGTTGAAATCAACGATGCGTTGGCTGCTTGAAGGGTTAGATCCCGCTTGGGAAGATGCTTGGCGATGACATATTTAGGTAAAATTGATACTGCTGAACCAGTGTCAACTAAAAAACGAATTTTTGATGTACGATCTACAACAAATAAGCGACGCTCAATAGGTAGGCCGACGACGAGCGCCACTTCCGCCGCCGGTCTCTTTAGTTTAGTTGCTGGCTGGTAGATGCTCCCTGAGAAGAGAAGGAGCAAGGAGGTCTGCAGTGTATTGCCCGGTCTCCATGCTTAGTATGATAACTGCAAAACTCTGTTTGAGCATTATCTCTCGGCGTGGTAGATCGATCTCGAGCTCCACGGTTGCCTCGCGAGTTAAATCGAGATCTTCGATATCGGTTTTGAAACTGTGGCTGAATGGCTTCACGCGTGACGGTAGTGAGTTGAACAATAGCTAAACGTAACGCAGCAAGCTCTTGGGTTATCATGTCTTCAGATAGTTGTAGTGAGGAAGGTTGTACAGACGATGACGCAGAGTGTGATGGGCGAACTGAAGTAGCCATAACTGCAGGTCCCATTTCGTGCGCTTCATCGGCCACTGCAGCAAGCTCTTCTAAGGTTTGTCCCTTTATGAGCAGGAGCATGCGTCGAGTCTGCTGCGGCAATAAATCCAGCCACTTAACCCTTAGGACATCGTCGCCAACACGTGTCCCTGCGAGTGATCGCATATGTCGTAACAGTTGAGAGGGACGCCGGTCCCCTAATTCTACTCCTGTGAGCAGTTTGTGGAGTTGGGTGTCCGGGGAGTCCGTAAGACGCGTAAGGAGAGCTGTTTTCAAAACTTTATACCTGTTTTCCATTGGCGGTGAGCGGATTACATCCGAAACGTCAGCTATCGAATCGTGGTCTAACGCTGCCACCACCATATGGTATTTCGAAGCGTCACTAGTGATGTGATGAACCTGGAATTGTGATTCTATCTGAAAGAACCACAATTCCGGACTGACGCGCCAAAATGGCGGCAACTTACAATGCCCGACAGCATTTATCGTCGACGAAGACACGTTCTCTGTTGTAGCACTGAAATGGCTATCATCTACTCCTGGTACTTCACTTTGTGCACTGTCTTTTTGCGGGGTCACCATTGAAGTTTATTTAATAATTCACTTTATTCCAATTATATTTGTACAATCAATCATGTGCTTTACTAACGACGAACGCCTCTATCCCATCTGAGTGATCTTGAAGACTTCCCTTGGCTGCAGTTTTTGTTTTCTCCTCTCGCTCACTTGTGGTGCCACACTGGCGGGTACTGCCACACTCGATTTCGATTTCGCTGACGAACTCGCCGGTGCTGCCACACAACTATTATTTTAGCGATGATCACTTTTATTAGTGAGGTTGTGCAGATTTTCACTGTTATTTTAGTGATTATCACTGTTAATTGTGATGATGTGCAGATTGTCACTGTTATTGTAGTGATTATCACTGTAATTAGTGAGATTGCGCATATTGTAACTGTTATTTTAGTGATGATCACTGTTATTAGTGAGGTTGTGCAGATTGTCCCTGTTATATTAGTGAGGTTGTGCAGATTGTCACCGTTATTTTAGTGATTATCACTGTTATTAGTGAGATTGCGCATATTGCAACTCTTATTTTAGCGATTATCACTGTTATTAGTGAGGTTGTGCAGATTGTCACTGTTATTTTAGTGATTATCACTGTTATTAGTGAGATTGCGCATATTGCAACTGTTATTTTGTTGATGATCACTGTTATTAGTGAGGTTGTGCAGATTGTCACTGTTATATTAGTGAAGATCACTGTTATTAGCGAGGTTGTGCAGATTGTCACTGTTATTTTAGTGATGATCACTGTTATTATTGAGATCGCGCATATTGCAACTGTTATTTTAGTGATGATCACTGTTTTTAGTGAGGTTGTGCAGATTGTCGCTGTTATTTTAGTGATTATCACTGTTATCAGTGAGATTGCGCATATTGCAACTGTTATTTTAGTGATGATCACTGTTATTAGTGAGGTTGTGCAGATTGTCACTGTTATTTTAGTGATTATCACTGTTATTAGTGAGATTGCGCATATTGCAACTCTTATTGTTGCGACTATCACTGTTATTAGTGAGGTTGTGCAGATTGTCAATGTTATTTTAGTAATTATCACTGTTATTAGTGAGATTGCGCATATTGCAACTGTTATTTTAGTGATGATCACTGTTATTAGTGAGGTTGTGCAGATTGTCACTGTTATTTTATTCATTATCACTGTTATTAGTGAGATTGCGCATATTGCAACTGTTATTTTAGTGATGATCACTGTTATTAGTGAGGTTGTGCAGATTGTCACTGTTATATTAGTGATGATCACTGTTAATAGCGAGGTTGTGCAGATTGTCACTGTTATTTTAGTGATGATCACTGTTATTATTGAGATTGCGCATATTGTAATAGTTATTTCAGTGATGATCGCTGTTTTTAGTGAGGTTGTGCAGATTGTCACTGTTATTTTAGTGATTATAGCTGTTATTAGTGAGATTGCGCATATTGCAACTGTTATTTTTCTGATGATCACTGTTATTAGTGAGGTTGTGCAGATTGTCACTGTTATTTTAGTGATTATCACTGTTAAGAGTGATTTTGTGCAGATTGTCACTGTTATTTTAGTGATTATCACTGTTATTAGTGAGATTGCGCATATTGCAACTGTTATTTTAGCGATTATCACTGTTATTAGTGAGGTTGTGCAGATTGTCACTGTTATTTTAGTGATTATCGCTGTTATTAGTGAGATTGCGCATATTGCAACTATTATTTTAGCGATTATCACTGTTATTAGTGAGGTTGTGCAAATTGTCACTGTTATTTTAGTGATTATCACTGTCATTAGTGAGATTGCGCATATTGCAACTGTTATTTTAGTGATGATCACTCTTATTAGTGAGGTTGAGCAGATTGTCACTGTTATTTTAGTGATTATAACTGTTATTAGTGAGATTGCGCATACTGCAACTGTTATTTTAGTGATGATCACTGTTATTAGTGAGGTTGTGCAGATTGTCACTGTTATGTTAGTGATGATCACTGTTATTAGCGAGGTTGTGCAGATTGTCACTGTTATTTTAGTGATGATCACTGTTATTATTGAGATTGCGCATATTGTAACTGTTATTTCAGTGATGATCACTGTTTTTAGTGAGGTTGTGCAGATTGTCACTGTTATTTTAGTGATTATCACTGTTATTAGTGAGATTGCGCATATTGCAACTGTTATTTTAGTGATTATCACTGTTATTAGTGAGATTGCGCATATTGCAACTGTTATTTTAGTGATCATCACTGTTGTAAGTGAGATTGCGCCTGTTGCAACTATTATTTTAGCGATTATCACTGTTATTAGTGAGGTTGTGCAGATTGTCACTGTTATTTTAGTGATAATCACTGTTATTAGTGAGATTGCACATATTGTAACTGTTATTTCAGTGATGATCACTGTTTTTAGTGAGGTTGTGCAGATTGTCACTGTTATTTTAGTGATTATCACTGTTATTAGTGAGATTGCGCATATTGCAACTGTTATTTTAGTGATTATCACTGTTATTAGTGAGATTGCGCATATTGCAACTGTTATTTTAGTGATCATCACTGTTATTAGTGAGATTGCGCCTGCTGCAACTATTATTTTAGCGATTATCACTGTTATTAGTGAGGTTGTGCAGATTGTCACTGTTATTTTAGTGATAATCACTGTTATTAGTGAGATTGCGCATATTGCAACTGTTATTTTAGTGATGATCACTGTTATTAGTGAGGTTGTGCAGATTGTCATTGTTATTTTAGTGATTATCACTGTTATTAGGGAGATTGCGCATATTGCAACTGTTATTTTAGAGATGATCACTGTTGTTAGTGAGGTTGTGCAGATTGTCACTGTTATTTTAGTGATGATCACTGTTATTAGTGAGATTGCGCATATTGCAACTGTTATTTTAGTGATGATAACTGTTTTTACTGAGGTTGTGAAGATTGTCACTGTTATTTTAGTGATTATCACTGTTATTAGTGAGGTTGTGCAGATTGTCACTGTTATTTTAGTGATGATCACTGTTACTAGTGAGGATGTGCAGATTGTCACTGTTATTTTAGTGATTATCACTGTTATTAGTGAGATTGCCCATATTGCAACTGTTATTTGAGTGATGATCACTGTTATTAGTGAGATTGCGCATATTGCAACTGTTATTTTAGTGATGATCACTGTTTTTACTGAGGTTGTGCATATTGCAACTGTTATTTCAGTGATGATCACTGTTACTAGTGAGGTTGTGCAGATTGTCACTGCTACTTTAGTGATGATCAATGTTACTAGTGAGGATGTGCGGATTGTCACTGTTATTTTAGTGATTATCACTGTTATTAGTGAGATTGCCCATATTGCAACTGTTATTTTAGTGATGATCACTGTTATTAGTGAGATTGCGCATATTGCAACTGTTATTTTAGTGATGATCACTGTTATTAGTGAGGTTGTGCAGATTGTCACTATTATTTTAGTGATGATCACTGTTATTAGTGAGATTGCGCATATTGCAACTGTTATTTTGGTGATTATCACTGTTATTAGTGAGGTTGTGCAGATTCTCACTGTTATTTTAGTGATTATCACTGTTATTAGTGAGATTGCGCATATTGCAACTGTTATTTTAGTGATGATCACTGTTATCAGTGAGGTTGTGCAGATTGTCACTGTTATTTTAGTGATAATCACTGTTATTAGTGAGGTTGTGCAGATTGTCACTGTTATTTTAGTGATTATCACTGTTATTAGTGAGGTTGTGCAGATTGTCACTGTTATTTTAGAGATTATCGCTGTTATTAGTGAGGTTGTGCAGATTGTCACTGTTATTTTAGTGATAATCACTGTTTTTAGTGAGGTTGTGCAGATTGTCACTGTTATTAGTGAGATTGCGCATATTGCAACTGTTATTTTAGTGATGATCACTGTTATTAGTGAGGTTGTGCAGATTGTCACCGTTATTTTAATGATTATCACTGTTATTAGTGAGATTGCGCATATTGCAACTGTTATTTTAGTGATGATCACTGTTTTTAGTGAGGTTGTGCAGATTGTCACTGTTATTTTAGTGATTATCACTGTTATTAGTGAGATTGCGCATATTGCAACTGTTATTATAGTGATGATCACTGTTATTAGTGAGGTTGTGCAGATTGTCACTGTTATTTTAGTGATTATCACTGTTATTAGTGAGATTGCGCATATTGCATCTGTTATTTTAGTGATGATCACTGTTATTAGTGAGGTTGTGTAGATTGTCACTGTTATTTTAGTGATTATCACTGTTATTAGTGAGGTTGTGCAGATTCTCACTGTTATTTTAGTGATTATCACTGTTATTAGTGAGGTTGTGCAGATTGTCACTGTTATTTTAGTGATTATCGCTGTTATTAGTGAGGTTGTGCAGATTGTCACTGTTATTTTAGTGATAATCACTGTTATTAGTGAGGTTGTGCAGATTGTCACTGTTGTTAGTGAGATTGCGCATATTGCAACTGTTATTTTAGTGATGATCACTGTTATTAGTGAGGTTGTGCAGATTGTCACTGTTATTTTAGTGATTATCACTGTTATTAGTGAGATTGCGCATATTGCAACTGTTATTTTAGTGATGATCACTGTTATTAGTGAGGTTGTGCAGATTGTCACTGTTATTTTAGTGATTATCACTGTTATTAGTGAGATTGCGCATACTGCAACTGTTATTTTAGTGATGATCACTGTTATTAGTGAGATTGCGCATATTGCAACTGTAATTTTAGTGATGATCACTGTTTTTAGTGAGGTTGTGCAGATTGTCACTGTTATTTTAGTGATTATCTTTGTTATTAGTGAGATTGCGCATATTGTCACAGTTATTTTAGTGATTATCACTGTTATTAGTGAGATTGCGCATATTGCAACTGTTATTTTAGTGATAATCACTGTTTTTAGTGAGGTTGTGCAGATTGTCACTGTTATTAGTGAGATTACGCATATTGCAACTGTTATTTTAGTGATGATCACTGTTATTAGTGAGATTGGTCATATTGCAACTGTTATTTTAGTGATGATCACTGTTATTAGTGAGGTTGTGAAGATTGTCACTGTTATTTTAGTGATGATCACTGTTATTAGTGAGATTGGTCATATTGCAACTGTTATTTTAGTGATTATCACTGTTATTAGTGAGATTGCGCATAATGCAACTGTTATTTTAGTGATGATCACTGTTTTTAGTGATGTTGTGCAGATTGGGACTGTTATTTTAGTGATTATCACTGTTATTAGTGAGGTTGTGCAGATTGTCACAGTTATTTTAGTGATTATCACTGTTATTAGTGAGATTGCGCATATTGCAACTGTTATTTTAGTGATGATCACTGTTTTTAGTGAGGTTGTGCAGATTGTCACTGTTATTTTAGTGATTATCACTGTTATTAGTTAGATTGCGCATATTGCAACTGTTATTTTAGTGATGATCACTGTTATTAGTGAGGTTGTGAAGATTGTCACTGTTATTTTAGTGATTATCACTGTCATTAGTGAAATTGCGCATATTGCAACTGTTATTTTAGTGATGATAACTGTTATTAGTGAGGTTGTGCAGATTGTCACTGTTATTTTAGTGATTATCACTGTTAATAGTGATGTTGTGCAGATTGTCACTGTTATCTTAGTGATTGTCACTGTTATTAGTGAGGTAGTGCAGATTGTCACTGTTATTAGTGAGATTGCGCATATTGCAACTGTTATTTTAGTGATGATCACTGTTTTTAGTGAGGTTGTGCAGATTGTCACTGTTATTTTAGTGATTATCACTGTTATTAGTGAGATTGCGCATATTGCAACTGTTATTTTAGTGATGATCACTGTTATTAGTGAGGTTGTGAAGATTGCCACTGTTATTTTAGTGATTATCACTGTTATTAGTGAGATTGCGCATATTGCAACTGTTATTTTAGTGATGATCACTGTTATTAGTGAGGTTGTGGAGATTGTCACTGTTATTTTAGTGATTATCACGGTCATTAGTGAAATTGCGCATATTGCAACTGTTATTTTAGTGATGATAACTGTTATTAGTGAGGTTGTGCAGATTGTCACTGTTATTTTAGTGATTATCACTGTTATTAGTGAGGTTGTGCAGATTGTCACTGTTATTTTAGTGATTATCACTGTTATTAGTGAGATTGCGCATATTGCAACTGTTATTTTAGTGATGATCACTGTTATTAGTGAGGTTGTGTAGATTGTCACTGTTATTTTAGTGATTATCACTGTTATTAGTGAGGTTGTGCAGATTGTCACTGTTATTTTAGTGATTATCACTGTTATTAGTGAGATTGCGCATATTGCAACTGTTATTTTAGTGATGATCACTGTTATTAGTGAGGTTGTGTAGATTGTCACTGTTATTTTAGTGATTATCACTGTTATTAGTGATGTTGTGCAGATTGTCACTGTTATCTTAGTGATTATCACTGTTATTAGTGAGGTAGTGCAGATTGTCACTGTTATTAGTGAGATTGCGCATATTGCAACTGTTATTTTAGTGATGATCACTGTTTTTAGTGAGGTTGTGCAGATTGTCACTGTTATTAGTGAGATTGCGCATATTGCAACTGTTATTTTAGTGATGATCACTGTTTTTAGTGAGGTTGTGCAGATTGTCACTGTTATTTTAGTGATTATCACTGTTATTAGTGAGATTGCGCATATTGCAACTGTTATTTTAGTGATGATCACTGTTATTAGTAAGGTTGTGAAGATTGTCGCTGTTATTTTAGTGATTATCACTGTCATTAGTGAAATTGCGCATATTGCAACTGTTATTTTAGTGATGATAACTGTTATTAGTGAGGTTGTGCAGATTGTCACTGTTATTTTAGTGATTATCACTGTTAATAGTGATGTTGTGCAGATTGTCACTGTTATCTTAGTGATTATCACTGTTATTAGTGAGGTAGTGCAGATTATCACTGTTATTAGTGAGATTGCGCATATTGCAACTGTTATTTTAGTGATGATCACTGTTATTAGTGAGGTTGTGAAGATTGCCACTGTTATTTTAGTGATTATCACTGTTATTAGTGAGATTGCGCATATTGCAACTGTTATTTTAGTGATGATCACTGTTATTAGTGAGGTTGTGGAGATTGTCACTGTTATTTTAGTGATTATCACTGTCATTAGTGAAATTGCGCATATTGCAACTGTTATTTTAGTGATGATAACTGTTATTAGTGAGGTTGTGCAGATTGTCACTGTTATTTTAGTGATTATCACTGTTATTAGTGAGGTTGTGCAGATTGTCACTGTTATTTTAGTGATTATCACTGTTATTAGTGAGATTGCGCATATTGCAACTGTTATTTTAGTGATGATCACTGTTATTAGTGAGGTTGTGTAGATTGTCACTGTTATTTTAGTGATTATCACTGTTATTAGTGAGGTTGTGCAGATTGTCACTGTTATTTTAGTGATTATCACTGTTATTAGTGAGGTTGTGCAGATTGTCACTGTTATTTTAGTGATTATCGCTGTTATTAGTGAGGTTGTGCAGATTGTCACTGTTATTTTAGTGATAATCACTGTTATTAGTGAGGTTGTGCAGATTGTCACTGTTGTTAGTGAGATTGCGCATATTGCAACTGTTATTTTAGTGATGATCACTGTTATTAGTGAGGTTGTGCAGATTGTCACTGTTATTTTAGTGATTATCACTGTTATGATCGAGATTGCGCATATTGCAACTGTTATTTTAGTGATGATCACTGTTATTAGTGAGGTTGTGCAGATTGTCACTGTTATTTTAGTGATTATCACTGTTATTAGTGAGATTGCGCATACTGCAACTGTTATTTTAGTGATGATCACTGTTATTAGTGAGATTGCGCATATTGCAACTGTAATTTTAGTGATGATCACTGTTTTTAGTGAGGTTGTGCAGATTGTCACTGTTATTTTAGTGATTATCACTCTTATTAGTGAGATTGCGCATACTGCAACTGTTATTTGAGTGATGATCACTGTTATTAGTGAGATTGTGCAGATTGTCACTGTTATTTTAGTGATGATCACTGTTATTAGTGAGGTTGTGCAGATTGTCACTGTTATTTTAGTGATTATCTTTGTTATTAGTGAGATTGCGCATATTGCAACTGTTATTTTAGTGATGTTCACTGTTACTAGTGATGTTGTGCAGATTGTCACTGTTATTTTAGTGATTAGCACTGTTATTAGTGAGATTGCGCATATTGCAACTGTTATTTTAGTGATGATCACTGTTATAAGTGAGATTGCGCATATAGCAACTGTTATTTTAGTGATGATCACTG
Source organism: Chrysops caecutiens (assembly GCA_963971475.1). Taxonomy (NCBI): domain Eukaryota; kingdom Metazoa; phylum Arthropoda; class Insecta; order Diptera; family Tabanidae; genus Chrysops; species Chrysops caecutiens. The sequence goes on from OZ020569.1 coordinate 30,147,896, forward strand.
TAATTAGTGAGGTTGTGAAGATTGTCACAGTTATTTTAGTGATTATCACTGTTATTAGTGAGATTGCGCATATTGCAACTGTTATTTTAGTGATAATCACTGTTTTTAGTGAGGTTGTGCAGATTGTCACTGTTATTAGTGAGATTACGCATATTGCAACTGTTATTTTAGTGATGATCACTGTTATTAGTGAGATTGGTCATATTGCAACTGTAATTTTAGTGATGATCACTGTTATTAGTGAGGTTGTGAAGATTGTCACTGTTATTTTAGTGATGATCACTGTTATTAGTGAGATTGGTCATATTGCAACTGTTATTTTAGTGATTATCACTGTTATTAGTGAAATTGCGCATAATGCAACTGTTATTTTAGTGATGATCACTGTTTTTAGTGATGTTGTGCAGATTGGGACTGTTATTTTAGTGATTATCACTGTTATTAGTGAGGTTGTGCAGATTGTCACTGTTATTTTAGTGATTATCACTTTTATTAGTGAGATTGCGAAAATTGCAACTGTTATTTTAGTGATGATCACTGTTTTTAGTGAGGTTGTGCAGATTGTCACTGTTATTTTAGTGATTATCACTGTTATTAGTGAGATTGCGCATATTGCAACTGTTATTTTAGTGATGATCACTGTTATTAGTGAGGTTGTGTAGATTGTCACTGTTATTTTAGTGATTATCACTGTTATTAGTGAGGTTGTGCAGATTGTCACAGTTATTTTAGTGATTATCACTGTTATTAGTGAGATTGCGCATATTGCAACTGTTATTTTAGTGATGATCACTGTTATTAGTGAGGTTGTGAAGATTGTCACTGTTATTTTAGTGATTATCACTGTCATTAGTGAAATTGCGCATATTGCAACTGTTATTTTAGTGATGATAACTGTTATTAGTGAGGTTGTGCAGATTGTCACTGTTATTTTAGTGATGATCACTGTTATTAGTGAGGTTGTGCAGATTGTCACTGTTATTTTAGTGATTATCACTGTTATTAGTGAGATTGCGCATACTGCAACTGTTATTTTAGTGATGATCACTGTTATTAGTGAGATTGCGCATATTGCAACTGTAATTTTAGTGATGATCACTGTTTTTAGTGAGGTTGTGCAGATTGTCACTGTTATTTTAGTGATTATCACTCTTATTAGTGAGATTGCGCATACTGCAACTGTTATTTGAGTGATGATCACTGTTATTAGTGAGATTGTGCAGATTGTCACTGTTATTTTAGTGATGATCACTGTTATTAGTGAGGTTGTGCAGATTGTCACTGTTATTTTAGTGATTATCTTTGTTATTAGTGAGATTGCGCATATTGCAACTGTTATTTTAGTGATGTTCACTGTTACTAGTGATGTTGTGCAGATTGTCACTGTTATTTTAGTGATTAGCACTGTTATTAGTGAGATTGCGCATATTGCAACTGTTATTTTAGTGATGATCACTGTTATAAGTGAGATTGCGCATATAGCAACTGTTATTTTAGTGATGATCACTGTAATTAGTGAGGTTGTGAAGATTGTCACAGTTATTTTAGTGATTATCACTGTTATTAGTGAGATTGCGCATATTGCAACTGTTATTTTAGTGATAATCACTGTTTTTAGTGAGGTTGTGCAGATTGTCACTGTTATTAGTGAGATTACGCATATTGCAACTGTTATTTTAGTGATGATCACTGTTATTAGTGAGATTGGTCATATTGCAACTGTAATTTTAGTGATGATCACTGTTATTAGTGAGGTTGTGAAGATTGTCACTGTTATTTTAGTGATGATCACTGTTATTAGTGAGATTGGTCATATTGCAACTGTTATTTTAGTGATTATCACTGTTATTAGTGAAATTGCGCATAATGCAACTGTTATTTTAGTGATGATCACTGTTTTTAGTGATGTTGTGCAGATTGGGACTGTTATTTTAGTGATTATCACTGTTATTAGTGAGGTTGTGCAGATTGTCACTGTTATTTTAGTGATTATCACTTTTATTAGTGAGATTGCGAAAATTGCAACTGTTATTTTAGTGATGATCACTGTTTTTAGTGAGGTTGTGCAGATTGTCACTGTTATTTTAGTGATTATCACTGTTATTAGTGAGATTGCGCATATTGCAACTGTTATTTTAGTGATGATCACTGTTATTAGTGAGGTTGTGCAGATTGTCACTGTTATTTTAGTGATTATCACTGTTATTAGTGAGGTTGTGCAGATTGTCACAGTTATTTTAGTGATTATCACTGTTATTAGTGAGATTGCGCATATTGCAACTGTTATTTTAGTGATGATCACTGTTATTAGTGAGGTTGTGAAGATTGTCACTGTTATTTTAGTGATTATCACTGTCATTAGTGAAATTGCGCATATTGCAACTGTTATTTTAGTGATGATAACTGTTATTAGTGAGGTTGTGCAGATTGTCACTGTTATTTTAGTGATTTTCACTGTTAATAGTAATGTTGTGCAGATTGTCACTGTTATCTTAGTGATTATCACTGTTATTAGTGAGGTAGTGCAGATTGTCACTGTTATTAGTGAGATTGCGCATATTGCAACTGTTATTTTAGTGATGATCACTGTTTTTAGTGAGGTTGTGCAGATTGTCACTGTTATTTTAGTGATGATCGCTGTTATTAGTGAGATTGCGCATATTGCAACTGTTATTTTAGTGATGATCACTGTTATTAGTGAGGTTGTGAAGATTGCCACTGTTATTTTAGTGATTATCACTGTTATTAGTGAGATTGCGCATATTGCAACTGTTATTTTAGTGATGATCACTGTTATTAGTGAGGTTGTGAAGATTGTCACTGTTATTTTAGTGATTATCACTGTCATTAGTGAAATTGCGCATATTGCAACTGTTATTTTAGTGATGATAACTGTTATTAGTGAGGTTGTGCAGATTGTCACTGTTATTTTAGTGATTATCACTGTTATTAGTGAGGTTGTGCAGATTGTCACTGTTATTTTAGTGATTATCACTGTTGTTAGTGAGATTGCGCATATTGCAACTGTTATTTTAGTGATAATCACTGTTTTTAGTGAGGTTGTGCAGATTGTCACTGTTATTAGTGAGATTACGCATATTGCAACTGTTATTTTAGTGATGATCACTGTTATTAGTGAGATTGGTCATATTGCAACTGTTATTTTAGTGATGATCACTGTTATTAGTGAGGTTGTGAAGATTGTCACTGTTATTTTAGTGATGATCACTGTTATTAGTGAGATTGGTCATATTGCAACTGTTATTTTAGTGATTATCACTGTTATTAGTGAAATTGCGCATAATGCAACTGTTATTTTAGTGATGATCACTGTTTTTAGTGATGTTGTGCAGATTGGGACTGTTATTTTAGTGATTATCACTGTTATTAGTGAGGTTGTGCAGATTGTCACTGTTATTTTAGTGATTATCACTTTTATTAGTGAGATTGCGCAAATTGCAACTGTTATTTTAGTGATGATCACTGTTTTTAGTGAGGTTGTGCAGATTGTCACTGTTATTTTAGTGATTATCACTGTTATTAGTGAGATTGCGCATATTGCAACTGTTATTTTAGTGATGATCACTGTTATTAGTGAGGTTGTGCAGATTGTCACTGTTATTTTAGTGATTATCACTGTTATTAGTGAGGTTGTGCAGATTGTCACAGTTATTTTAGTGATTATCACTGTTATTAGTGAGATTGCGCATATTGCAACTGTTATTTTAGTGATGATCACTGTTTTTAGTGAGGTTGTGCAGATTGTCACTGTTATTTTAGTGATTATCACTGTTATTAGTGAGATTGCGCATATTGCAACTGTTATTTTAGTGATGATCACTGTTATTAGTGAGGTTGTGAAGATTGTCACTGTTATTTTAGTGATTATCACTGTCATTAGTGAAATTGCGCATATTGCAACTGTTATTTTAGTGATGATAACTGTTATTAGTGAGGTTGTGCAGATTGTCACTGTTATTTTAGTGATTATCACTGTTAATAGTGATGTTGTGCAGATTGTCACTGTTATCTTAGTGATTATCACTGTTATTAGTGAGGTAGTGCAGATTGTCACTGTTATTAGTGAGATTGCGCATATTGCAACTGTTATTTTAGTGATGATCACTGTTTTTAGTGAGGTTGTGCAGATTGTCACTGTTATTTTAGTGATTATCACTGTTATTAGTGAGATTGCGCATATTGCAACTGTTATTTTAGTGATGATCACTGTTATTAGTGAGGTTGTGAAGATTGCCACTGTTATTTTAGTGATTATCACTGTTATTAGTGAGATTGCGCATATTGCAACTGTTATTTTAGTGATGATCACTGTTATTAGTGAGGTTGTGAAGATTGTCACCGTTATTTTAGTGATTATCACTGTCATTAGTGAAATTGCGCATATTGCAACTGTTATTTTAGTGATGATAACTGTTATTAGTGAGGTTGTGCAGATTGTCACTGTTATTTTAGTGATTATCACTGTTATTAGTGAGGTTGTGCAGATTGTCACTGTTATTTTAGTGATTATCACTGTTGTTAGTGAGATTGCGCATATTGCAACTGTTATTTTAGTGATGATCACTGTTTTTAGTGAGGTTGTGCAGATTGTCACTGTTATTTTAGTGATTATCACTGTTATTAGTGAGATTGCGCATATTGCAACTGTTATTTTAGTGATGATCACTGTTATTAGTGAGGTTGTGAAGATTGTCACTGTTATTTTAGTGATTATCACTGTCATTAGTGAAATTGCGCATATTGCAACTGTTATTTTAGTGATGATCACTGTTATTAGTGTGGTTGTGCAGATTGTCACTGTTATTTTAGTGATGATCACTGTTATTAGTGAGGTTGTGCAGATTGTCACTGCTATTTTAGTGACTATCACTGTTATTAGTGAGATTGCGCATATTACAACTGTTATTTTAGTGATGATAACTGTTATTAGTGAGGTTGTCCAGTTTGTCACTGTTATTTTAGTGATAATCACTGTTATAAGTGAGGTTGTGCAGATTGTCACTGTTATTTTAGTGATTATCACTGTTATTAGTGAGATTGCGCATATTGCAACTGTTATTTTAGTGATGATCACTGTTATTTGTGAGGTTGTGGAGATTGTCACTGTTATTTTAGTGATTATCACTGTTATTAGTGAGATTGCGCATATTGCAACTGTTATTTGAGTGATGATCACTGTTATTAGTGAGGTTGTGCAGATTGTCACTGTTATTTTAGTGATGATCACTGTTATTAGTGAGATTGCGCATATTGCAACTGTTATTTTAGTGATGATCACTGTTTTTAGTGATGTTGTGCAGATTGTGACTGTTATTTTAGTGATTATCACTGTTATTAGTGAGATTGCGCATATTGCAACTGTTATTTTAGCGATTATCACTGTTATTAGTGAGGTTGTGCAGATTGTCACTGTTATTTTAGTGATTATCACTTTTATTAGTGAGATTGCGCAAATTGCAACTGTTATTTTAGTGATGATCACTGTTTTTAGTGAGGTTGTGCAGATTGTCACTGTTATTTTAGTGATTATCACTGTTATTAGTGAGATTGCGCATATTGCAGCTGTTATTTTAGTGATGATCACTGTTATTAGTGAGGTTGTGCAGATTGTCACTGTTATTTTAGTGATTATCACTGTTATTAGTGAGGTTGTGCAGATTGTCACTGTTATTTTAGTGATTATCACTGTTATTAGTGAGATTGCGCATATTGCAACTGTTATTTTAGTGATGATAACTGTTTTTAGTGAGGTTGTGCAGATTGTCACTGTTATTTTAGTGATTATCACTGTTATTAGTGAGATTGCGCATATTGCAACTGTTATTTTAGTGATGATCACTGTTATTAGTGAGGTTGTGCAGATTGTCACTGTTATTTTAGTGATTATCACTGTTAATAGTGATGTTGTGCAGATTGTCACTGTTATTTTAGTGATTATCACTGTTATTAGTGAGATTGCGCATATTGCAACTGTTATTTTAGTGATTATCACTGTTATTAGTGAGGTTGTGCAGATTGTCACTGTTATTTTAGTGATTATCACTGTTATTAGTGAGATTGCGTATATTGCAACTGTTATTTTAGTGATGATCACTGTTATTAGTGAGATTGCGCATATTGCAACTGTTATTTTAGTGATGATCACTGTTATTAGTGACATTGCGCATATTGCAACTGTTATTTTAGTGATTATCACTGTTATTAGTGAGGTTGTGCAGATCGTCACTGTTATTTTAGTGATTATCACTGTTAATAGTGATGTTGTGCAGATTGTCACTGTTATTTTAGTGATTATCACTGTTATTAGTGAGATTGCGTATATTGCAACTGTTATTTTAGTGATTATCACTGTTATTAGTGAGGTTGTGCAGATTGTCACTGTTATTTTAGTGATTATCACTGTTATTAGTGAGATTGCGTATATTGCAACTGTTATTTTAGTGATGATCACTGTTATTAGTGAGATTGCGCATATTGCAACTGTTATTTTAGTGATGATCACTGTTTTTAGTGAGGTTGTGCAGATTGTCACTGTTATTTTAGTGATTATCACTGTTATTAGTGAGATTGCGCATATTGCTACTGTTATTTTAGTGATGATCACTGTTATTAGTGAGGTTGTGCATATTGTCACTGTTATTTTAGTGATTATCACTGTTAATAGTCATGTTGTGCAGATTGTCACCGTTATTTTAGTGATTATCACTGTTATTATTGAGATTGCGCATATTGCAACTGTTATTTTAGTGATTATCACTGTTATTAGTGAGGTTGTGCAGATTGTCACTGTTATTTTAGTGATTATCACTGTTATTAGTGAGATTGCGCATATTGCAACTGTTATTTTAGTGATGATCACTGTTATTAGTGAGATTGCGCATATTGCAACTGTTATTTTAGTGATGATCACTGTTATTAGTGACATTGCGCATATTGCAACTGTTATTTTAGTGATGATCACTGTTATTAGTGAGGTTGTGCAGATTGTCACTATTATTTTAGTGATTATCACTGTTATTAGTGAGATTGCGCATATTGCAACTGTTATTTTAGTGATGATCACTGTTTTTAGTGAGGTTGTGCAGATTGTAACTGTTATTTTAGTGATTATCACTGTTAATAGTGATGTTGTGCAGATTGTCACTGTTATTTTAGTGATTATCACTGTTATTAGTGAGATTGCGCATATTGCAACTGTTATTTTAGTGATGATCACTGTTATTAGTGAGGTTGTGCAGATTGTCACTGTTATTTTAGTGATGATCACTGTTATTAGTGAGATTGCGCATATTGCAACTGTTATTTTAGTGGTGATCACTGTTATTAGTGACATTGCGCAGATTGCAACTGTTATTTTAGTGATTATCAATGTTATTAGTGAGGTTGTGCAGATTGTCACCGTTATTTTAGTGATTATCACTGTTATTAGTGAGATTGCGCATATTGCAACTGTTATTTTAGAGATGATCACTGTTATTAGTGAGGTTGTGCAGATTGTCACTATTATTTTAGTGATTATCACTGTTATAAGTGAGATTGTGCAGATTGTCACTGTTATTTTAGTGATGATCACTGTTATTAGTGAGGTTGTGCAGATTGTCACTGTTATTTTAGTGATTATCACTGTTATTAGTGAGATTGCGCATATTGCAACTGTTATTTTAGTGATGTCACTGTTATTAGTGAGATTGTGCAGATTGTCACTGTTATTTTAGTGATGATCACTGTTATTAGTGAGGTTGTGCAGATTGTCACTGTTATTTTAGTGATTATCACTGTTATTAGTGAGGTTGTGCAGATTGTCACTGTTATTTTAGTGATTATCATTGTTATTAGTGAGATTGCGCATATTGCAACTGTTATTTTAGTGATGATCACTGTTATTAGTGAGATTGCGCATATTGCAACTGTTATTTTAGTGATGATCACTGTTATTAGTGACATTGCGCATATTGAAACTGTTATTTTAGTGATGATCACTGTTATTAGTGAGATTGCGCATATTGCAACTGTTATTTTAGTGATGATCACTGTTATTAGTGACATTGCGCATATTGCAACTGTTATTTTAGTGATGATCACTGTTATTAGTGAGGTTGTGCAGATTGTCACTATTATTTTAGTGATTATCACTGTTATTAGTGAGATTGCGCATATTGCAACTGTTATTTTAGTGAAGATCACTGTTTTTAGTGAGGTTGTGCAGATTGTCACTGTTATTTTAGTGATTATCACTGTTAATAGTGATGTTGTGCAGATTGTCACTGTTATTTTAGTGATTATCACTGTTATTAGTGAGATTGCGCATATTGCAACTGTTATTTTAGTGATGATCACTGTTATTAGTGAGGTTGTGCAGATTGTCACTGTTATTTTAGTGATTATCACTGTTATTAGTGAGATTGCGCATATTGCAACTGTTATTTTAGTGATGATCACTGTTATTAGTGAGATTGCGCATATTGCAACTGTTATTTTAGTGATGATCACTGCGCAGATTGCAACTGTTATTTTAGTGATTATCAATGTTATTAGTGAGGTTGTGCAGATTGTCACCGTTATTTTAGTGATTATCACTGTTATTAGTGAGATTGCGCATATTGCAACTGTTATTTTAGAGATGATCACTTTTATTAGTGAGGTTGTGCAGATTGTCACTATTATTTTAGTGATTATCACTGTTATAAGTGAGATTGTGCAGATTGTCACTGTTATTTTAGTGATGATCACTGTTATTAGTGAGGTTGTGCAGATTGTCACTGTTATTTTAGTGATTATCACTGTTATTAGTGAGATTGCGCATATTGCAACTGTTATTTTAGTGATGTCACTGTTATTAGTGAGATTGTGCAGTTTGTCACTGTTATTTTAGTGATGATCACTGTTATTAGTGAGGTTGTGCAGATTGTCACTGTTATTTTAGTGATTATCACTGTTATTAGTGAGGTTGTGCAGATTGTCACTGTTATTTTAGTGATTATCATTGTTATTAGTGAGATTGCGCATATTGCAACTGTTATTTTAGTGATTATCACTGTTAATAGTGATGTTGTGCAGATTGTCACTGTTATTTTAGTGATTATCACTGTTATTAGTGAGATTGCGCATGTTGCAACTGTTATTTTAGTGATTATCACTGTTATTAGTGAGGTTGTGCAGATTGTCACTGTTATTTTAGTGATTATCACTGTTATTAGTGAGATTGCGCATATTGCAACTGTTATTTTAGTGATGATCACTGTTATTAGTGAGATTGCGCATATTGCAACTGTTATTTTAGTGATGATCACTGTTATTAGTGACATTGCGCATATTGCATTTGCTATTTTAGTGATTATCACTGTTATTAGTGAGGTTGTGCAGATTGTCACTGTTATTTTAGTGATTATCACTGTTATTAGTGAGATTGCGCATATTGCAACTGTTATTTTAGTGATGATCACTGTTATTAGTGAGATTGCGCATATTGCAACTGTTATTTTAGTGATGATCACTGCGCAGATTGCAACTGTTATTTTAGTGATTATCAATGTTATTAGTGAGGTTGTGCAGATTGTCACCGTTATTTTAGTGATTATCACTGTTATTAGTGAGATTGCGCATATTGCAACTGTTATTTTAGAGATGATCACTTTTATTAGTGAGGTTGTGCAGATTGTCACTATTATTTTAGTGATTATCACTGTTATAAGTGAGATTGTGCAGATTGTCACTGTTATTTTAGTGATGATCACTGTTATTAGTGAGGTTGTGCAGATTGTCACTGTTATTTTAGTGATTATCACTGTTATTAGTGAGATTGCGCATATTGCAACTGTTATTTTAGTGATGTCACTGTTATTAGTGAGATTGTGCAGATTGTCACTGTTATTTTAGTGATGATCACTGTTATTAGTGAGGTTGTGCAGATTGTCACTGTTATTTTAGTGATTATCACTGTTATTAGTGAGGTTGTGCAGATTGTCACTGTTATTTTAGTGATTATCATTGTTATTAGTGAGATTGCGCATATTGCAACTGTTATTTTAGTGATTATCACTGTTAATAGTGATGTTGTGCAGATTGTCACTGTTATTTTAGTGATTATCACTGTTATTAGTGAGATTGCGCATGTTGCAACTGTTATTTTAGTGATTATCACTGTTATTAGTGAGGTTGTGCAGATTGTCACTGTTATTTTAGTGATTATCACTGTTATTAGTGAGATTGCGCATATTGCAACTGTTATTTTAGTGATGATCACTGTTATTAGTGAGATTGCGCATATTGCAACTGTTATTTTAGTGATGATCACTGTTATTAGTGACATTGCGCATATTGCATTTGCTATTTTAGTGATTATCACTGTTATTAGTGAGGTTGTGCAGATTGTCACCGTTATTTTAGTGATTATCACTGTTATTAGTGAGATTGCGCATATTGCAACTGTTATTTTAGAGATGATCACTGTTATTAGTGAGGTTGTGCAGATTGTCACTATTATTTTAGTGATTATCACTGTTATAAGTGAGATTGTGCAGATTGTCACTGTTATTTTAGTGATGATCACTGTTATTAGTGAGGTTGTGCAGATTGTCACTGTTATTTTAGTGATGATCACTGTTTTTAGTGAGGTTGTGCAGATTGTCACTGTTATTTTAGTGATTATCACTGTTATTAGTGAGATTGTGCAGATTGTCACTGTTATTTTAGTGATGATCACTGTTATTGGTAAGGTTGTGCAGATTGTCACTGCTATTTTAGTGATTATCACTGTTATTAGTGAGATTGCGCATATTGCAACTGTTATTTTAGTGATGATCACTGTTATTAGTGAGGTTGTGCAGATTGTCACTGTTATTTTAGTGATTATCACTGTTAATAGTGATGTTGTGCAGATTGTCACTGTTATTTTAGTGATTATCACTGTTATTAGTGAGATTGCGCATATTGCAACTGTTATTTTAGTGAATATCACTGTTATTAGTGAGGTTGTGCAGATTGTCACTGTTATTATCACTGTTAATAGTGATGTTGTGCAGATTGTCACTGTTATCTTAGTGATTATCACTGTTATTAGTGAGGTAGTGCAGATTGTCACTGTTATTAGTGAGATAGCGCATATTGCAACTGTTATTTAAGTGATGATCACTGTTATTAATGAGGTTGTGCAGATTGTCACTGTTATTTTAGTGATTATCACTGTTATTAGTGAGATTGTGCATATTGCAACTGTTATTTTAGTGATGATCACTGTTTTTAGTGATGTTGTGCAGATTGTCACTGTTATTTTAGTGATTATCACTGTTATTAGTGAGATTGCGCATATTGCAACTGTTATTTTAGCGATTATCACTGTTATTAGTGAGGTTGTGCAGATTGTCACTGTTATTTTAGTTATTATCACTGTTATTAGTGAGATTGCGCAAATTGCAACTGTTATTTTAGTGATGATCACTGTTTTTAGTGAGGTTGTGCAGATTGTCACTGTTATTTTAGTGATTATCACTCTTATTAGTGAGATTGCGCATATTGCAACTGTTATTTTAGTGGTGATCACTGTTATTAGTGACATTGCGCAGATTGCAACTGTTATTTTAGTGATGATCACTGTTATTAGTGAGATTGCGCATATTGCAACTGTTATTTTAGTGGTGATCACTGTTATTAGTGACATTGCGCAGATTGCAACTGTTATTTTAGTGATTATCAATGTTATTAGTGAGGTTGTGCAGATTGTCACCGTTATTTTAGTGATTATCACTGTTATTAGTGAGATTGCGCATATTGCAACTGTTATTTTAGAGATGATCACTGTTATTAGTGAGGTTGTGCAGATTGTCACTATTATTTTAGTGATTATCACTGTTATAAGTGAGATTGTGCAGATTGTCACTGTTATTTTAGTGATGATCACTGTTATTAGTGAGGTTGTGCAGATTGTCACTGTTATTTTAGTGATTATCACTGTTATTAGTGAGATTGCGCATATTGCAACTGTTATTTTAGTGATGTCACTGTTATTAGTGAGATTGTGCAGATTGTCACTGTTATTTTAGTGATGATCACTGTTATTAGTGAGGTTGTGCAGATTGTCACTGTTATTTTAGTGATTATCACTGTTATTAGTGAGGTTGTGCAGATTGTCACTGTTATTTTAGTGATTATCATTGTTATTAGTGAGATTGCGCATATTGCAACTGTTATTTTAGTGATGATCACTGTTATTAGTGAGATTGCGCATATTGCAACTGTTATTTTAGTGATGATCACTGTTATTAGTGACATTGCGCATATTGAAACTGTTATTTTAGTGATGATCACTGTTATTAGTGAGATTGCGCATATTGCAACTGTTATTTTAGTGATGATCACTGTTATTAGTGACATTGCGCATATTGCAACTGTTATTTTAGTGATGATCACTGTTATTAGTGAGGTTGTGCAGATTGTCACTATTGTTTTAGTGATTATCACTGTTATTAGTGAGATTGCGCATATTGCAACTGTTATTTTAGTGATGATCACTGTTTTTAGTGAGGTTGTGCAGATTGTCACTGTTATTTTAGTGATTATCACTGTTAATAGTGATGTTGTGCAGATTGTCACTGTTATTTTAGTGATTATCACTGTTATTAGTGAGATTGCGCATATTGCACCTGTTATTTTATTGATGATCACTGTTATTAGTGAGGTTGTGCAGATTGTCACTGTTATTTTAGTGATTATCACTGTTATTAGTGAGATTGCGCATATTGCAACTGTTATTTTAGTGATGATCACTGTTATTAGTGAGATTGCGCATATTGCAACTGTTATTTTAGTGATGACCACTGCGCAGATTGCAACTGTTATTTTAGTGATTATCAATGTTATGAGTGAGGTTGTGCAGATTGTCACCGTTATTTTAGTGATTATCACTGTTATTAGTGAGATTGCGCATATTGCAACTGTTATTTTAGAGATGATCACTGTTATTAGTGAGGTTGTGCAGATTGTCACTATTATTTTAGTGATTATCACTGTTATAAGTGAGATTGTGCAGATTGTCACTGTTATTTTAGTGATGATCACTGTTATTAGTGAGGTTGTGCAGATTGTCACTGTTATTTTAGTGATTATCACTGTTATTAGTGAGATTGCGCATATTGCAACTGTTATTTTAGTGATGTCACTGTTATTAGTGAGATTGTGCAGATTGTCACTGTTATTTTAGTGATGATCACTGTTATTAGTGAGGTTGTGCAGATTGTCACTGTTATTTTAGTGATTATCACTGTTATTAGTGAGGTTGTGCAGATTGTCACTGTTATTTTAGTGATTATCATTGTTATTAGTGAGATTGCGCATATTGCAACTGTTATTTTAGTGATGATCACTGTTATTAGTGAGGTTGTGCAGATTGTCACTATTATTTTAGTGATTATCACTGTTATTAGTGAGATTGCGCATATTGCAACTGTTATTTTAGTGATGATCACTGTTATTAGTGAGGTTGTGCAGATTGTCACTGTTATTTTAGTGATTATCACTGTTATTAGTGAGATTGCGCATATTGCAACTGTTATTTTAGTGATGATCACTGTTATTAGTGAGATTGCGCATATTGCAACTGTTATTTTAGTGATGATCACTGCGCAGATTGCAACTGTTATTTTAGTGATTATCAATGTTATTAGTGAGGTTGTGCAGATTGTCACAGTTATTTTAGTGATTATCACTGTTATTAGTGAGATTGCGCATATTGCAACTGTTATTTTAGAGATGATCACTGTTATTAGTGAGGTTGTGCAGATTGTCACTATTATTTTAGTGATTATCACTGTTATAAGTGAGATTGTGCAGATTGTCACTGTTATTTTAGTGATGATCACTGTTATTAGTGAGGTTGTGCAGATTGTCACTGTTATTTTAGTGATTATCACTGTTATTAGTGAGATTGCGCATATTGCAACTGTTATTTTAGTGATGTCACTGTTATTAGTGAGATTGTGCAGATTGTCACTGTTATTTTAGTGATGATCACTGTTATTAGTGAGGTTGTGCAGATTGTCACTGTTATTTTAGTGATTATCACTGTTATTAGTGAGGTTGTGCAGATTGTCACTGTTATTTTAGTGATTATCATTGTTATTAGTGAGATTGCGCATATTGCAACTGTTATTTTAGTGATTATCACTGTTAATAGTGATGTTGTGCAGATTGTCACTGTTATTTTAGTGATTATCACTGTTATTAGTGAGATTGCGCATGTTGCAACTGTTATTTTAGTGATTATCACTGTTATTAGTGAGGTTGTGCAGATTGTCACTGTTATTTTAGTGATTATCACTGTTATTAGTGAGATTGCGCATATTGCAACTGTTATTTTAGTGATGATCACTGTTATTAGTGAGATTGCGCATATTGCAACTGTTATTTTAGTGATGATCACTGTTATTAGTGACATTGCGCATATTGCATTTGTTATTTTAGTGATTATCACTGTTATTAGTGAGGTTGTGCAGATTGTCACCGTTATTTTAGTGATTATCACTGTTATTAGTGAGATTGCGCATATTGCAACTGTTATTTTAGAGATGATCACTGTTATTAGTGAGGTTGTGCAGATTGTCACTATTATTTTAGTGATTATCACTGTTATAAGTGAGATTGTGCAGATTGTCACTGTTATTTTAGTGATGATCACTGTTATTAGTGAGGTTGTGCAGATTGTCACTGTTATTTTAGTGATGATCACTGTTTTTAGTGAGGTTGTGCAGATTGTCACTGTTATTTTAGTGATTATCACTGTTATTAGTGAGATTGTGCAGATTGTCACTGTTATTTTAGTGATGATCACTGTTATTGGTAAGGTTGTGCAGATTGTCACTGCTATTTTAGTGATTATCACTGTTATTAGTGAGATTGCGCATATTGCAACTGTTATTTTAGTGATGATCACTGTTATTAGTGAGGTTGTGCAGATTGTCACTGTTATTTTAGTGATTATCACTGTTAATAGTGATGTTGTGCAGATTGTCACTGTTATTTTAGTGATTATCACTGTTATTAGTGAGATTGCGCATATTGCAACTGTTATTTTAGTGAATATCACTGTTATTAGTGAGGTTGTGCAGATTGTCACTGTTATTATCACTGTTAATAGTGATGTTGTGCAGATTGTCACTGTTATCTTAGTGATTATCACTGTTATTAGTGAGGTAGTGCAGATTGTCACTGTTATTAGTGAGATTGCGCATATTGCAACTGTTATTTAAGTGATGATCACTGTTATTAATGAGGTTGTGCAGATTGTCACTGTTATTTTAGTGATTATCACTGTTATTAGTGAGATTGTGCATATTGCAACTGTTATTTTAGTGATGATCACTGTTTTTAGTGATGTTGTGCAGATTGTCACTGTTATTTTAGTGATTATCACTGTTATTAGTGAGATTGCGCATATTGCAACTGTTATTTTAGCGATTATCACTGTTATTAGTGAGGTTGTGCAGATTGTCACTGTTATTTTAGTTATTATCACTGTTATTAGTGAGATTGCGCAAATTGCAACTGTTATTTTAGTGATGATCACTGTTTTTAGTGAGGTTGTGCAGATTGTCACTGTTATTTTAGTGATTATCACTCTTATTAGTGAGATTGCGCATATTGCAACTGTTATTTTAGTGGTGATCACTGTTATTAGTGACATTGCGCAGATTGCAACTGTTATTTTAGTGATGATCACTGTTATTAGTGAGATTGCGCATATTGCAACTGTTATTTTAGTGGTGATCACTGTTATTAGTGACATTGCGCAGATTGCAACTGTTATTTTAGTGATTATCAATGTTATTAGTGAGGTTGTGCAGATTGTCACCGTTATTTTAGTGATTATCACTGTTATTAGTGAGATTGCGCATATTGCAACTGTTATTTTAGAGATGATCACTGTTATTAGTGAGGTTGTGCAGATTGTCACTATTATTTTAGTGATTATCACTGTTATAAGTGAGATTGTGCAGATTGTCACTGTTATTTTAGTGATGATCACTGTTATTAGTGAGGTTGTGCAGATTGTCACTGTTATTTTAGTGATTATCACTGTTATTAGTGAGATTGCGCATATTGCAACTGTTATTTTAGTGATGTCACTGTTATTAGTGAGATTGTGCAGATTGTCACTGTTATTTTAGTGATGATCACTGTTATTAGTGAGGTTGTGCAGATTGTCACTGTTATTTTAGTGATTATCACTGTTATTAGTGAGGTTGTGCAGATTGTCACTGTTATTTTAGTGATTATCATTGTTATTAGTGAGATTGCGCATATTGCAACTGTTATTTTAGTGATGATCACTGTTATTAGTGAGATTGCGCATATTGCAACTGTTATTTTAGTGATGATCACTGTTATTAGTGACATTGCGCATATTGAAACTGTTATTTTAGTGATGATCACTGTTATTAGTGAGATTGCGCATATTGCAACTGTTATTTTAGTGATGATCACTGTTATTAGTGACATTGCGCATATTGCAACTGTTATTTTAGTGATGATCACTGTTATTAGTGAGGTTGTGCAGATTGTCACTATTGTTTTAGTGATTATCACTGTTATTAGTGAGATTGCGCATATTGCAACTGTTATTTTAGTGATGATCACTGTTTTTAGTGAGGTTGTGCAGATTGTCACTGTTATTTTAGTGATTATCACTGTTAATAGTGATGTTGTGCAGATTGTCACTGTTATTTTAGTGATTATCACTGTTATTAGTGAGATTGCGCATATTGCACCTGTTATTTTATTGATGATCACTGTTATTAGTGAGGTTGTGCAGATTGTCACTGTTATTTTAGTGATTATCACTGTTATTAGTGAGATTGCGCATATTGCAACTGTTATTTTAGTGATGATCACTGTTATTAGTGAGATTGCGCATATTGCAACTGTTATTTTAGTGATGACCACTGCGCAGATTGCAACTGTTATTTTAGTGATTATCAATGTTATGAGTGAGGTTGTGCAGATTGTCACCGTTATTTTAGTGATTATCACTGTTATTAGTGAGATTGCGCATATTGCAACTGTTATTTTAGAGATGATCACTGTTATTAGTGAGGTTGTGCAGATTGTCACTATTATTTTAGTGATTATCACTGTTATAAGTGAGATTGTGCAGATTGTCACTGTTATTTTAGTGATGATCACTGTTATTAGTGAGGTTGTGCAGATTGTCACTGTTATTTTAGTGATTATCACTGTTATTAGTGAGATTGCGCATATTGCAACTGTTATTTTAGTGATGTCACTGTTATTAGTGAGATTGTGCAGATTGTCACTGTTATTTTAGTGATGATCACTGTTATTAGTGAGGTTGTGCAGATTGTCACTGTTATTTTAGTGATTATCACTGTTATTAGTGAGGTTGTGCAGATTGTCACTGTTATTTTAGTGATTATCATTGTTATTAGTGAGATTGCGCATATTGCAACTGTTATTTTAGTGATGATCACTGTTATTAGTGAGGTTGTGCAGATTGTCACTATTATTTTAGTGATTATCACTGTTATTAGTGAGATTGCGCATATTGCAACTGTTATTTTAGTGATGATCACTGTTATTAGTGAGGTTGTGCAGATTGTCACTGTTATTTTAGTGATTATCACTGTTATTAGTGAGATTGCGCATATTGCAACTGTTATTTTAGTGATGATCACTGTTATTAGTGAGATTGCGCATATTGCAACTGTTATTTTAGTGATGATCACTGCGCAGATTGCAACTGTTATTTTAGTGATTATCAATGTTATTAGTGAGGTTGTGCAGATTGTCACAGTTATTTTAGTGATTATCACTGTTATTAGTGAGATTGCGCATATTGCAACTGTTATTTTAGAGATGATCACTGTTATTAGTGAGGTTGTGCAGATTGTCACTATTATTTTAGTGATTATCACTGTTATAAGTGAGATTGTGCAGATTGTCACTGTTATTTTAGTGATGATCACTGTTATTAGTGAGGTTGTGCAGATTGTCACTGTTATTTTAGTGATTATCACTGTTATTAGTGAGATTGCGCATATTGCAACTGTTATTTTAGTGATGTCACTGTTATTAGTGAGATTGTGCAGATTGTCACTGTTATTTTAGTGATGATCACTGTTATTAGTGAGGTTGTGCAGATTGTCACTGTTATTTTAGTGATTATCACTGTTATTAGTGAGGTTGTGCAGATTGTCACTGTTATTTTAGTGATTATCATTGTTATTAGTGAGATTGCGCATATTGCAACTGTTATTTTAGTGATTATCACTGTTAATAGTGATGTTGTGCAGATTGTCACTGTTATTTTAGTGATTATCACTGTTATTAGTGAGATTGCGCATGTTGCAACTGTTATTTTAGTGATTATCACTGTTATTAGTGAGGTTGTGCAGATTGTCACTGTTATTTTAGTGATTATCACTGTTATTAGTGAGATTGCGCATATTGCAACTGTTATTTTAGTGATGATCACTGTTATTAGTGAGATTGCGCATATTGCAACTGTTATTTTAGTGATGATCACTGTTATTAGTGACATTGCGCATATTGCATTTGTTATTTTAGTGATTATCACTGTTATTAGTGAGGTTGTGCAGATTGTCACCGTTATTTTAGTGATTATCACTGTTATTAGTGAGATTGCGCATATTGCAACTGTTATTTTAGAGATGATCACTGTTATTAGTGAGGTTGTGCAGATTGTCACTATTATTTTAGTGATTATCACTGTTATAAGTGAGATTGTGCAGATTGTGACTGTTATTTTAGTGATGATCACTGTTATTAGTGAGGTTGTGCAGATTGTCACTGTTATTTTAGTGATGATCACTGTTTTTAGTGAGGTTGTGCAGATTGTCACTGTTATTTTAGTGATTATCACTGTTATTAGTGAGATTGTGCAGATTGTCACTGTTATTTTAGTGATGATCACTGTTATTGGTAAGGTTGTGCAGATTGTCACTGCTATTTTAGTGATTATCACTGTTATTAGTGAGATTGCGCATATTGCAACTGTTATTTTAGTGATGATCACTGTTATTAGTGAGGTTGTGCAGATTGTCACTGTTATTTTAGTGATTATCACTGTTAATAGTGATGTTGTGCAGATTGTCACTGTTATTTTAGTGATTATCACTGTTATTAGTGAGATTGCGCATATTGCAACTGTTATTTTAGTGAATATCACTGTTATTAGTGAGGTTGTGCAGATTGTCACTGTTATTATCACTGTTAATAGTGATGTTGTGCAGATTGTCACTGTTATCTTAGTGATTATCACTGTTATTAGTGAGGTAGTGCAGATTGTCACTGTTATTAGTGAGATTGCGCATATTGCAACTGTTATTTAAGTGATGATCACTGTTATTAATGAGGTTGTGCAGATTGTCACTGTTATTTTAGTGATTATCACTGTTATTAGTGAGATTGTGCATATTGCAACTGTTATTTTAGTGATGATCACTGTTTTTAGTGATGTTGTGCAGATTGTCACTGTTATTTTAGTGATTATCACTGTTATTAGTGAGATTGCGCATATTGCAACTGTTATTTTAGCGATTATCACTGTTATTAGTGAGGTTGTGCAGATTGTCACTGTTATTTTAGTTATTATCACTGTTATTAGTGAGATTGCGCAAATTGCAACTGTTATTTTAGTGATGATCACTGTTTTTAGTGAGGTTGTGCAGATTGTCACTGTTATTTTAGTGATTATCACTCTTATTAGTGAGATTGCGCATATTGCAACTGTTATTTTAGTGGTGATCACTGTTATTAGTGACATTGCGCAGATTGCAACTGTTATTTTAGTGATGATCACTGTTATTAGTGAGATTGCGCATATTGCAACTGTTATTTTAGTGGTGATCACTGTTATTAGTGACATTGCGCAGATTGCAACTGTTATTTTAGTGATTATCAATGTTATTAGTGAGGTTGTGCAGATTGTCACCGTTATTTTAGTGATTATCACTGTTATTAGTGAGATTGCGCATATTGCAACTGTTATTTTAGAGATGACACTGTTATTAGTGAGGTTGTGCAGATTGTCACTATTATTTTAGTGATTATCACTGTTATAAGTGAGATTGTGCAGATTGTCACTGTTATTTTAGTGATGATCACTGTTATTAGTGAGGTTGTGCAGATTGTCACTGTTATTTTAGTGATTATCACTGTTATTAGTGAGATTGCGCATATTGCAACTGTTATTTTAGTGATGTCACTGTTATTAGTGAGATTGTGCAGATTGTCACTGTTATTTTAGTGATGATCACTGTTATTAGTGAGGTTGTGCAGATTGTCACTGTTATTTTAGTGATTATCACTGTTATTAGTGAGGTTGTGCAGATTGTCACTGTTATTTTAGTGATTATCATTGTTATTAGTGAGATTGCGCATATTGCAACTGTTATTTTAGTGATGATCACTGTTATTAGTGAGATTGCGCATATTGCAACTGTTATTTTAGTGATGATCACTGTTATTAGTGACATTGCGCATATTGCAACTGTTATTTTAGTGATGATCACTGTTATTAGTGACATTGCGCATATTGCAACTGTTATTTTAGTGATGATCACTGTTATTAGCGAGGTTGTGCAGATTGTCACTATTATTTTAGTGATTATCACTGTTATTAGTGAGATTGCGCATATTGCAACTGTTATTTTAGTGATGATCACTGTTTTTAGTGAGGTTGTGCAGATTGTCACTGTTATTTTAGTGATTATCACTGTTAATAGTGATGTTGTGCAGATTGTCACTGTTATTTTAGTGATTATCACTGTTATTAGTGAGATTGCGCATATTGCAACTGTTATTTTAGTGATGATCACTGTTATTAGTGAGGTTGTGCAGATTGTCACTGTTATTTTAGTGATTATCACTGTTATTAGTGAGATTGCGCATATTGCAACTGTTATTTTAGTGATGATCACTGTTATTAGTGAGATTGCGCATATTGCAACTGTTATTTTAGTGATGATCACTGCGCAGATTGCAACTGTTATTTTAGTGATTATCAATGTTATTAGTGAGGTTGTGCAGATTGTCACCGTTATTTTAGTGATTATCACTGTTATTAGTGAGATTGCGCATATTGCAACTGTTATTTTAGAGATGATCACTGTTATTAGTGAGGTTGTGCAGATTGTCACTATTATTTTAGTGATTATCACTGTTATAAGTGAGATTGTGCAGATTGTCACTGTTATTTTAGTGATGATCACTGTTATTAGTGAGGTTGTGCAGATTGTCACTGTTATTTTAGTGATTATCACTGTTATTAGTGAGATTGCGCATATTGCAACTGTTATTTTAGTGATGTCACTGTTATTAGTGAGATTGTGCAGATTGTCACTGTTATTTTAGTGATGATCACTGTTATTAGTGAGGTTGTGCAGATTGTCACTGTTATTTTAGTGATTATCACTGTTATTAGTGAGGTTGTGCAGATTGTCACTGTTATTTTAGTGATTATCATTGTTATTAGTGAGATTGCGCATATTGCAACTGTTATTTTAGTGATGATCACTGTTATTAGTGAGGTTGTGCAGATTGTCACTATTATTTTAGTGATTATCACTGTTATTAGTGAGATTGCGCATATTGCAACTGTTATTTTAGTGATGATCACTGTTTTTAGTGAGGTTGTGCAGATTGTCACTGTTATTTTAGTGATTATCACTGTTAATAGTGATGTTGTGCAGATTGTCACTGTTATTTTAGTGATTATCACTGTTATTAGTGAGATTGCGCATATTGCAACTGTTATTTTAGTGATGATCACTGTTATTAGTGAGGTTGTGCAGATTGTCACTGTTATTTTAGTGATTATCACTGTTATTAGTGAGATTGCGCATATTGCAACTGTTATTTTAGTGATGATCACTGTTATTAGTGAGATTGCGCATATTGCAACTGTTATTTTAGTGATGATCACTGCGCATATTGCAACTGTTATTTTAGTGATGATCACTGTTATTAGTGAGGTTGTGCAGATTGTCACTGTTATTTTAGTGATTATCACTGTTATTAGTGAGATTGCGCATATTGCAACTGTTATTTTAGTGATGATCACTGTTATTAGTGAGATTGCGCATATTGCAACTGTTATTTTAGTGATGATCACTGCGCAGATTGCAACTGTTATTTTAGTGATTATCAATGTTATTAGTGAGGTTGTGCAGATTGTCACCGTTATTTTAGTGATTATCACTGTTATTAGTGAGATTGCGCATATTGCAACTGTTATTTTAGAGATGATCACTGTTATTAGTGAGGTTGTGCAGATTGTCACTATTATTTTAGTGATTATCACTGTTATAAGTGAGATTGTGCAGATTGTCACTGTTATTTTAGTGATGATCACTGTTATTAGTGAGGTTGTGCAGATTGTCACTGTTATTTTAGTGATTATCACTGTTATTAGTGAGATTGCGCATATTGCAACTGTTATTTTAGTGATGTCACTGTTATTAGTGAGATTGTGCAGATTGTCACTGTTATTTTAGTGATGATCACTGTTATTAGTGAGGTTGTGCAGATTGTCACTGTTATTTTAGTGATTATCACTGTTATTAGTGAGGTTGTGCAGATTGTCACTGTTATTTTAGTGATTATCATTGTTATTAGTGAGATTGCGCATATTGCAACTGTTATTTTAGTGATGATCACTGTTATTAGTGAGGTTGTGCAGATTGTCACTATTATTTTAGTGATTATCACTGTTATTAGTGAGATTGCGCATATTGCAACTGTTATTTTAGTGATGATCACTGTTTTTAGTGAGGTTGTGCAGATTGTCACTGTTATTTTAGTGATTATCACTGTTAATAGTGATGTTGTGCAGATTGTCACTGTTATTTTAGTGATTATCACTGTTATTAGTGAGATTGCGCATATTGCAACTGTTATTTTAGTGATGATCACTGTTATTAGTGAGGTTGTGCAGATTGTCACTGTTATTTTAGTGATTATCACTGTTATTAGTGAGATTGCGCATATTGCAACTGTTATTTTAGTGATGATCACTGTTATTAGTGAGATTGCGCATATTGCAACTGTTATTTTAGTGATGATCACTGCGCAGATTGCAACTGTTATTTTAGTGATTATCAATGTTATTAGTGAGGTTGTGCAGATTGTCACCGTTATTTTAGTGATTATCACTGTTATTAGTGAGATTGCGCATATTGCAACTGTTATTTTAGAGATGATCACTGTTATTAGTGACGTTGTGCAGATTGTCACTATTATTTTAGTGATTATCACTGTTATAAGTGAGATTGTGCAGATTGTCACTGTTATTTTAGTGATGATCACTGTTATTAGTGAGGTTGTGCAGATTGTCACTGTTATTTTAGTGATTATCACTGTTATTAGTGAGATTGCGCATATTGCAACTGTTATTTTAGTGATGTCACTGTTATTAGTGAGATTGTGCAGATTGTCACTGTTATTTTAGTGATGATCACTGTTATTAGTGAGGTTGTGCAGATTGTCACTGTTATTTTAGTGATTATCACTGTTATTAGTGAGGTTGTGCAGATTGTCACTGTTATTTTAGTGATTATCATTGTTATTAGTGAGATTGCGCATATTGCAACTGTTATTTTAGTGATTATCACTGTTAATAGTGATGTTGTGCAGATTGTCACTGTTATTTTAGTGATTATCACTGTTATTAGTGAGATTGCGCATGTTGCAACTGTTATTTTAGTGATTATCACTGTTATTAGTGAGGTTGTGCAGATTGTCACTGTTATTTTAGTGATTATCACTGTTATTAGTGAGATTGCGCATATTGCAACTGTTATTTTAGTGATGATCACTGTGATTAGTGAGATTGCGCATATTGCAACTGTTATTTTAGTGATGATCACTGTTATTAGTGACATTGCGCATATTGCATTTGTTATTTTAGTGATTATCACTGTTATTAGTGAGGTTGTGCAGATTGTCACCGTTATTTTAGTGATTATCACTGTTATTAGTGAGATTGCGCATATTGCAACTGTTATTTTAGAGATGATCACTGTTATTAGTGAGGTTGTGCAGATTGTCACTATTATTTTAGTGATTATCACTGTTATAAGTGAGATTGTGCAGATTGTCACTGTTATTTTAGTGATGATCACTGTTATTAGTGAGGTTGTGCAGATTGTCACTGTTATTTTAGTGATGATCACTGTTTTTAGTGAGGTTGTGCAGATTGTCACTGTTATTTTAGTGATTATCACTGTTATTAGTGAGATTGTGCAGATTGTCACTGTTATTTTAGTGATGATCACTGTTATTGGTAAGGTTGTGCAGATTGTCACTGCTATTTTAGTGATTATCACTGTTATTAGTGAGATTGCGCATATTGCAACTGTTATTTTAGTGATGATCACTGTTATTAGTGAGGTTGTGCAGATTGTCACTGTTATTTTAGTGATTATCACTGTTAATAGTGATGTTGTGCAGATTGTCACTGTTATTTTAGTGATTATCACTGTTATTAGTGAGATTGCGCATATTGCAACTGTTATTTTAGTGAATATCACTGTTATTAGTGAGGTTGTGCAGATTGTCACTGTTATTATCACTGTTAATAGTGATGTTGTGCAGATTGTCACTGTTATCTTAGTGATTATCACTGTTATTAGTGAGGTAGTGCAGATTGTCACTGTTATTAGTGAGATTGCGCATATTGCAACTGTTATTTAAGTGATGATCACTGTTATTAATGAGGTTGTGCAGATTGTCACTGTTATTTTAGTGATTATCACTGTTATTAGTGAGATTGTGCATATTGCAACTGTTATTTTAGTGATGATCACTGTTTTTAGTGATGTTGTGCAGATTGTCACTGTTATTTTAGTGATTATCACTGTTATTAGTGAGATTGCGCATATTGCAACTGTTATTTTAGCGATTATCACTGTTATTAGTGAGGTTGTGCAGATTGTCACTGTTATTTTAGTTATTATCACTGTTATTAGTGAGATTGCGCAAATTGCAACTGTTATTTTAGTGATGATCACTGTTTTTAGTGAGGTTGTGCAGATTGTCACTGTTATTTTAGTGATTATCACTCTTATTAGTGAGATTGCGCATATTGCAACTGTTATTTTAGTGGTGATCACTGTTATTAGTGACATTGCGCAGATTGCAACTGTTATTTTAGTGATGATCACTGTTATTAGTGAGATTGCGCATATTGCAACTGTTATTTTAGTGGTGATCACTGTTATTAGTGACATTGCGCAGATTGCAACTGTTATTTTAGTGATTATCAATGTTATTAGTGAGGTTGTGCAGATTGTCACCGTTATTTTAGTGATTATCACTGTTATTAGTGAGATTGCGCATATTGCAACTGTTATTTTAGAGATGATCACTGTTATTAGTGAGGTTGTGCAGATTGTCACTATTATTTTAGTGATTATCACTGTTATAAGTGAGATTGTGCAGATTGTCACTGTTATTTTAGTGATGATCACTGTTATTAGTGAGGTTGTGCAGATTGTCACTGTTATTTTAGTGATTATCACTGTTATTAGTGAGATTGCGCATATTGCAACTGTTATTTTAGTGATGTCACTGTTATTAGTGAGATTGTGCAGATTGTCACTGTTATTTTAGTGATGATCACTGTTATTAGTGAGGTTGTGCAGATTGTCACTGTTATTTTAGTGATTATCACTGTTATTAGTGAGGTTGTGCAGATTGTCACTGTTATTTTAGTGATTATCATTGTTATTAGTGAGATTGCGCATATTGCAACTGTTATTTTAGTGATGATCACTGTTATTAGTGAGATTGCGCATATTGCAACTGTTATTTTAGTGATGATCACTGTTATTAGTGACATTGCGCATATTGAAACTGTTATTTTAGTGATGATCACTGTTATTAGTGAGATTGCGCATATTGCAACTGTTATTTTAGTGATGATCACTGTTATTAGTGACATTGCGCATATTGCAACTGTTATTTTAGTGATGATCACTGTTATTAGTGAGGTTGTGCAGATTGTCACTATTATTTTAGTGATTATCACTGTTATTAGTGAGATTGCGCATATTGCAACTGTTATTTTAGTGATGATCACTGTTTTTAGTGAGGTTGTGCAGATTGTCACTGTTATTTTAGTGATTATCACTGTTAATAGTGATGTTGTGCAGATTGTCACTGTTATTTTAGTGATTATCACTGTTATTAGTGAGATTGCGCATATTGCAACTGTTATTTTAGTGATGATCACTGTTATTAGTGAGGTTGTGCAGATTGTCACTGTTATTTTAGTGATTATCACTGTTATTAGTGAGATTGCGCATATTGCAACTGTTATTTTAGTGATGATCACTGTTATTAGTGAGATTGCGCATATTGCAACTGTTATTTTAGTGATGATCAATGCGCAGATTGCAACTGTTATTTTAGTGATTATCAATGTTATTAGTGAGGTTGTGCAGATTGTCACCGTTATTTTAGTGATTATCACTGTTATTAGTGAGATTGCGCATATTGCAACTGTTATTTTAGAGATGATCACTGTTATTAGTGAGGTTGTGCAGATTGTCACTATTATTTTAGTGATTATCACTGTTATAAGTGAGATTGTGCAGATTGTCACTGTTATTTTAGTGATGATCACTGTTATTAGTGAGGTTGTGCAGATTGTCACTGTTATTTTAGTGATTATCACTGTTATTAGTGAGATTGCGCATATTGCAACTGTTATTTTAGTGATGTCACTGTTATTAGTGAGATTGTGCAGATTGTCACTGTTATTTTAGTGATGATCACTGTTATTAGTGAGGTTGTGCAGATTGTCACTGTTATTTTAGTGATTATCACTGTTATTAGTGAGGTTGTGCAGATTGTCACTGTTATTTTAGTGATTATCATTGTTATTAGTGAGATTGCGCATATTGCAACTGTTATTTTAGTGATTATCACTGTTAATAGTGATGTTGTGCAGATTGTCACTGTTATTTTAGTGATTATCACTGTTATTAGTGAGATTGCGCATGTTGCAACTGTTATTTTAGTGATTATCACTGTTATTAGTGAGGTTGTGCAGATTGTCACTGTTATTTTAGTGATTATCACTGTTATTAGTGAGATTGCGCATATTGCAACTGTTATTTTAGTGATGATCACTGTTATTAGTGAGATTGCGCATATTGCAACTGCTATTTTAGTGATGATCACTGTTATTAGTGACATTGCGCATATTGCATTTGTTATTTTAGTGATTATCACTGTTATTAGTGAGGTTGTGCAGATTGTCACCGTTATTTTAGTGATTATCACTGTTATTAGTGAGATTGCGCATATTGCAACTGTTATTTTAGAGATGATCACTGTTATTAGTGAGGTTGTGCAGATTGTCACTATTATTTTAGTGATTATCACTGTTATAAGTGAGATTGTGCAGATTGTCACTGTTATTTTAGTGATGATCACTGTTATTGGTAAGGTTGTGCAGATTGTCACTGCTATTTTAGTGATTATCACTGTTATTAGTGAGATTGCGCATATTGCAACTGTTATTTTAGTGATGATCACTGTTATTAGTGAGGTTGTGCAGATTGTCACTGCTATTTTAGTGATTATCACTGTTAATAGTGATGTTGTGCAGATTGTCACTGTTATTTTAGTGATTATCACAGTTATTAGTGAGATTGCGCATATTGCAACTGTTATTTTAGTGAATATCACTGTTATTAGTGAGGTTGTGCAGATTGTCACTGTTATTATCACTGTTAATAGTGATGTTGTGCAGATTGTCACTGTTATCTTAGTGATTATCACTGTTATTAGTGAGGTAGTGCAGATTGTCACTGTTATTAGTGAGATTGCGCATATTGCAACTGTTATTTAAGTGATGATCACTGTTATTAATGAGGTTGTGCAGATTGTCACTGTTATTTTAGTGATTATCACTGTTATTAGTGAGATTGTGCATATTGCAACTGTTATTTTAGTGATGATCACTGTTTTTAGTGATGTTGTGCAGATTGTCACTGTTATTTTAGTGATTATCACTGTTATTAGTGAGATTGCGCATATTGAAACTGTTATTTTAGTGAATATCACTGTTATTAGTGAGGTTGTGCAGATTGTCACTGCTATTTTAGTGATTATCACTGTTATTAGTGAGATTGCGCATATTGCAACTGTTATTTTAGTGATGATCACTGTTATTAGTGAGGTTGTGCAGATTGTCACTGTTATTTTAGTGATTATCACTGTTAATAGTGATGTTGTGCAGATTGTCACTGTTATTTTAGTGATTATCACTGTTATTAGTGAGATTGCGCATATTGCAACTGTTATTTTAGTGAATATCACTGTTATTAGTGAGGTTGTGCAGATTGTCACTGTTATTATCACTGTTAATAGTGATGTTGTGCAGATTGTCACTGTTATCTTAGTGATTATCACTGTTATTAGTGAGGTAGTGCAGATTGTCACTGTTATTAGTGAGATTGCGCATATTGCAACTGTTATTTAAGTGATGATCACTGTTATTAATGAGGTTGTGCAGATTGTCACTGTTATTTTAGTGATTATCACTGTTATTAGTGAGATTGTGCATATTGCAACTGTTATTTTAGTGATGATCACTGTTTTTAGTGATGTTGTGCAGATTGTCACTGTTATTTTAGTGATTATCACTGTTATTAGTGAGATTGCGCATATTGCAACTGTTATTTTAGCGATTATCACTGTTATTAGTGAGGTTGTGCAGATTGTCACTGTTATTTTAGTTATTATCACTGTTATTAGTGAGATTGCGCAAATTGCAACTGTTATTTTAGTGATGATCACTGTTTTTAGTGAGGTTGTGCAGATTGTCACTGTTATTTTAGTGATTATCACTCTTATTAGTGAGATTGCGCATATTGCAACTGTTATTTTAGTGATGATCACTGTTATTAGTGAGGTTGCGCATATTGCAACTGTTATTTTAGTGATTATCACTGTTATTAGTGAGGTTGTGCAGATTGTCACTGTTATTTTAGTGATTATCACTGTTATTAGTGAGATTGTGCAGATTGTCACTGTTATTTTAGTGATGATCACTGTTATTGGTAAGGTTGTGCAGATTGTCACTGCTATTTTAAAGATTATCACTGTTATTAGTGAGATTGCGCATATTGCAACTGTTATTTTAGTGATGATCAATGTTATTAGTGAGGTTGTGCAGATTGTCACTGTTATTTTAGTGATTATCGCTGTTATTAGTGAGGTTGTGCAGATTGTCACTGTTATTTTAGTGATTATCACTGTTATTAGTGAGGTTGTGCAGATTGTCACTGTTATTAGTGAGATTGCGCATATTGCAACTGTTATTTAATTGATGATCACTGTTATTAATGAGGTTGTGCAGATTGTCACTGTTATTTTAGTGATTATCACTGTTATTAGTGAGATTGTGCATATTGCAACTGTTATTTTAGTGATGATCACTGTTTTTAGTGATGTTGTGCAGATTGTCACTGTTATTTTAGTGATTATCACTGTTATTAGTGAGATTGCGCATATTGCAACTGTTATTTTAGCGATTATCACTGTTATTAGTGAGGTTGTGCAGATTGTCACTGTTATTTTAGTTATTATCACTGTTATTAGTGAGATTGCGCAAATTGCAACTGTTATTTTAGTGATGATCACTGTTTTTAGTGAGGTTGTGCAGATTGTCACTGTTATTCTAGTGATTATCACTGTTATTAGTGAGATTGCGCATATTGCAACTGTTATTTTAGTGATGATCACTGTTATTAGTGAGGTTGTGCAGATTGTCACTGTTATTTTAGTGATTATCACTGTTATTAGTCAGGTTGTGCAGATTGTCACTTTTTTTTTAGTGATTATCACTGTTATTAGTGAGATTGCGCATATTGCAACTGTTATTTTAGTGATGATCACTGTTTTTAGTGAGGTTGTGCAGATTGTCACTGTTATTTTAGTGATTATCACTGTTATTAGTGAGATTGCGCATATTGCAACTGTTATTTTAGTGATTATCACTGTTATTAGTGAGGTTGTGCAGATTGTCACTGTTATTTTAGTGATTATCACTGTTATTAGTGAGATTGCGCATATTGCAACTGTTATTTTAGAGATGATCACTGTTATTAGTGAGGTTGTGCAGATTGTCACTATTATTTTAGTGATTATCACTGTTATAAGTGAGATTGTGCAGATTGTCACTGTTATTTTAGTGATGATCACTGTTAATAGTGAGGTTGTGCAGATTGTCACTGTTATTTTAGTTATTATCACTGTTATTAGTGAGGTTGTGCAGATTGTCACTGTTATTTTAGTGATTATCACTGTTATTAGTGAGATTGCGCATATTGCAACTGTTATTTTAGTGATGATCACTGTTATTAGTGAGATTGCGCATATTGCAACTGTTATTTTAGTGATGATCACTGTTATTAGTGACATTGCGCATATTGCAACTGTTATTTTAGTGATTATCACTGTTATTAGTGAGGTTGTGCAGATTGTCACTGTTATTTTAGTGATTATCACTGTTATTAGTGAGATTGCGCATATTGCAACTGTTATTTTAGAGATGATCACTGTTATTAGTGAGGTTGTGCAGATTGTCACTATTATTTTAGTGATTATCACTGTTATAAGTGAGATTGTGCAGATTGTCACTGTTATTTTAGTGATGATCACTGTTAATAGTGAGGTTGTGCAGATTGTCACTGTTATTTTAGTTATTATCACTGTTATTAGTGAGGTTGTGCAGATTGTCACTGTTATTTTAGTGATTATCACTGTTATTAGTGAGATTGCGCATATTGCAACTGTTATTTTAGTGATGATCACTGTCTTTAGTGAGGTTGTGCAGATTGTCACTGTTATTTTAGTGATTATCACTGTTATTAGTGAGATTGCGCATATTGCAACTGTTATTTTAGTGATGATCACTGTTATTAGTGAGGTTGTGCAGATTGTCACTGTTATTTTAGTGATTATCACTGTTAATAGTGATGTTGCGCAGATTGTCACTGTTATTTTAGTGATTATCACTGTTATTAGTGAGATTGCGCATCTTGCAACTGCTATTTTAGTGATTATCACTGTTATTAGTGAGGTTGTGCAGATTGTCACTGTTATTTTAGTGATTATCACTGTTATTAGTGAGATTGCGCATATTGCAACTGTTATTTTAGTGATGATCACTGTTATTAGTGAGATTGCGCATATTGCAACTGTTATTTTAGTGATGATCACTGTTATTAGTGAGGTTGTGCAGATTGTCACTATTATTTTAGTGATTATCACTGTTATAAGTGAGATTGTGCAGATTGTCACTGTTATTTTAGTGATGATCACTGTTATTGGTAAGGTTGTGCAGATTGTCACTGCTATTTTAGTGATTATCACTGTTATTAGTGAGATTGCGCATATTGCAACTGTTATTTTAGTGATGATCACTGTTATTAGTGAGGTTGCGCATATTGCAACTGTTATTTTAGTGATTATCACTGTTATTAGTGAGGTTGTGCAGATTGTCACTGTTATTTTAGTGATTATCACTGTTATTAGTGAGATTGTGCAGATTGTCACTGTTATTTTAGTGATGATCACTGTTATTGGTAAGGTTGTGCAGATTGTCACTGCTATTTTAGTGATTATCACTGTTATTAGTGAGATTGCGCATATTGCAACTGTTATTTTAGTGATGATCAATGTTATTAGTGAGGTTGTGCAGATTGTCACTGTTATTTTAGTGATTATCGCTGTTATTAGTGAGGTTGTGCAGATTGTCACTGTTATTTTAGTGATTATCACTGTTATTAGTGAGGTTGTGCAGATTGTCACTGTTATTAGTGAGATTGCGCATATTGCAACTGTTATTTAAGTGATGATCACTGTTATTAATGAGGTTGTGCAGATTGTCACTGTTATTTTAGTGATTATCACTGTTATTAGTGAGATTGTGCATATTGCAACTGTTATTTTAGTGATGATCACTGTTTTTAGTGATGTTGTGCAGATTGTCACTGTTATTTTAGTGATTATCACTGTTATTAGTGAGATTGCGCATATTGCAACTGTTATTTTAGCGATTATCACTGTTATTAGTGAGGTTGTGCAGATTGTCACTGTTATTTTAGTTATTATCACTGTTATTAGTGAGATTGCGCAAATTGCAACTGTTATTTTAGTGATGATCACTGTTTTTAGTGAGGTTGTGCAGATTGTCACTGTTATTCTAGTGATTATCACTGTTATTAGTGAGATTGCGCATATTGCAACTGTTATTTTAGTGATGATCACTGTTATTAGTGAGGTTGTGCAGATTGTCACTGTTATGTTAGTGATTATCACTGTTATTAGTCAGGTTGTGCAGATTGTCACTTTTTTTTTAGTGATTATCACTGTTATTAGTGAGATTGCGCATATTGCAACTGTTATTTTAGTGATGATCACTGTTTTTAGTGAGGTTGTGCAGATTGTCACTGTTATTTTAGTGATTATCACTGTTATTAGTGAGATTGCGCATATTGCAACTGTTATTTTAGTGATGATCACTGTTATTGGTGAGGTTGTGCAGATTGTCACTGTTATTTTAGTGATTATCACTGTTAATAGTGATGTTGTGCAGATTGTCACTGTTATTTAAGTGATTATCACTGTTATTAGTGAGATTGCGCATATTGCAACTGTTATTTTAGTGATTATCACTGTTATTAGTGAGGTTGTGCAGATTGTCACTGTTATTTTAGTGATTATCACTGTTATTAGTGAGATTGCGCATATTGCAACTGTTATTTTAGTGATGATCACTGTTATTAGTGAGATTGCGCATATTGCAACTGTTATTTTAGTGATGATCACTGTTATTAGTGACATTGCGCATATTGCAACTGTTATTTTAGTGATTATCACTGTTATTAGTGAGGTTGTGCAGATTGTCACTGTTATTTTAGTGATTATCACTGTTATTAGTGAGATTGCGCATATTGCAACTGTTATTTTAGAGATGATCACTGTTATTAGTGAGGTTGTGCAGATTGTCACTATTATTTTAGTGATTATCACTGTTATAAGTGAGATTGTGCAGATTGTCACTGTTATTTTAGTGATGATCACTGTTAATAGTGAGGTTGTGCAGATTGTCACTGTTATTTTAGTTATTATCACTGTTATTAGTGAGGTTGTGCAGATTGTCACTGTTATTTTAGTGATTATCACTGTTATTAGTGAGATTGCGCATATTGCAACTGTTATTTTAGTGATGATCACTGTCTTTAGTGAGGTTGTGCAGATTGTCACTGTTATTTTAGTGATTATCACTGTTATTAGTGAGATTGCGCATATTGCAACTGCTATTTTAGTGATTATCACTGTTATTAGTGAGGTTGTGCAGATTGTCACTGTTATTTTAGTGATTATCACTGTTATTAGTGAGATTGCGCATATTGCAACTGTTATTTTAGTGATGATCACTGTTATTAGTGAGATTGCGCATATTGCAACTGTTATTTTAGTGATGATCACTGTTATTAGTGAGGTTGTGCAGATTGTCACTATTATTTTAGTGATTATCACTGTTATAAGTGAGATTGTGCAGATTGTCACTGTTATTTTAGTGATGATCACTGTTATTGGTAAGGTTGTGCAGATTGTCACTGCTATTTTAGTGATTATCACTGTTATTAGTGAGATTGCGCATATTGCAACTGTTATTTTAGTGATGATCACTGTTATTAGTGAGGTTGTGCAGATTGTCACTGTTATTTTAGTGATTATCACTGTTAATAGTGATGTTGTCCAGATTGTCACTGTTGTCTTAATGATTATCACTGTTATTAGTGAGGTTGTGCAGATTGTCACTGTTATTAGTGAGATTGCGCATATTGCAACTGTTATTTTAGTGATTATCACTGTTATTAGTGAGGTTGTGCAGATTGTCACCGTTATTTTAGTGATTATCACTGTTATTTGTGAGATTGCGCATATTGCAACTGTTATTTTAGTGATTATCACTGTAATGAGTGAGGTTGTGAAGATTGTCACTGTTATTTTAGTGATGATCACTGTTATTGGTAAGGTTGTGCAGATTGTCACTGTTATTTTAGTGATTATCACTGTTATTAGTGAGATTGCGCATATTGCAACTGTTATTTTAGTGATGATCACTGTTATTAGTGAGATTGCGCATATTGCAACTGTTATTTTAGTGATGATCACTGTTATTAGTGAGGTTGTGCAGATTGTCACTATTATTTTAGTGATTATCACTGTTATAAGTGAGATTGTGCAGATTGTCACTGTTATTTTAGTGATGATCACTGTTATTGGTAAGGTTGTGCAGATTGTCACTGCTATTTTAGTGATTATCACTGTTATTAGTGAGATTGCGCATATTGCAACTGTTATTTTAGTGATTATCACTGTTATAAGTGAGATTGTGCAGATTGTCACTGTTATTTTAGTGATGATCACTTTTATTGGTAAGGTTGTGCAGATTGTCACTGCTATTTTAGTGATTATCACTGTTATTAGTGAGATTGCGCATATTGCAACTGTTATTTTAGCGATTATCACTGTTATTAGTGAGGTTGTGCAGATTGTCACTGTTATTTTAGTGATTATACCTTTTATTAGTGAGGTTGTGCAGATTGTCACTGTTATTTTAGTGATTATCACTGTTATTAGTGAGGTTGTGCAGATTGTCACTGTTATTAGTGAGATTGCGCATATTGCAACTGTTATTTAAGTGATGATCACTGTTATTAATGAGGTTGTGCAGATTTTCACTGTTATTTTAGTGATTATCACTGTTATTAGTGAGATTGTGCATATTGCAACTGTTATTTTAGTGATGATCACTGTTTTTAGTGATGTTGTGCAGATTGTCACTGTTATTTTAGTGATTGTCACTGTTATTAGTGAGATTGCGCACATTGCAACTGTTATTTTAGCGATTATCACTGTTATTAGTGAGGTTGTGCAGATTGTCACTGTTATTTTAGTTATTATCACTGTTATTAGTGAGATTGCGCAAATTGCAACTGTTATTTTAGTGATGATCACTGTTTTTAGTGAGGTTGTGCAGATTGTCACTGTTATTTTAGTGATTATCACTGTTATTAGTGAGATTGCGCATATTGCAACTGTTATTTTAGTGATGATCACTGTTATTAGTGAGGTTGTGCAGATTGTCACTGTTATTTTAGTGATCATCACTGTTATTAGTGAGGTTGTGCAGATTGTCACTGTTATTTTAGTGATTATCACTGTTATTAGTGAGATTGCGCATATTGCAACTGTTATTTTAGTGATGATCACTGTTTTTAGTGAGGTTGTGCAGATTGTCACTGTTATTTTAGTGATTATCACTGTTATTAGTGAGATTGCGCATATTGAAACTGTTATTTTAGTGATGATCACTGTTAATAGTGAGGTTGTGCAGATTGTCACTGTTATTTTAGTTATTATCACTGTTATTAGTGAGGTTGTGCAGATTGTCACTGTTATTTTAGTGATTATCACTGTTATTAGTGAGATTGCGCATATTGCAACTGTTATTTTAGTGATGATCACTGTCTTTAGTGAGGTTGTGCAGATTGTCACTGTTATTTTAGTGATTATCACTGTTATTAGTGAGATTGCGCATATTGCAACTGCTATTTTAGTGATTATCACTGTTATTAGTGAGGTTGTGCAGATTGTCACTGTTATTTTAGTGATTATCACTGTTATTAGTGAGATTGCGCATATTGCAACTGTTATTTTAGTGATGATCACTGTTATTAGTGAGATTGCGCATATTGCAACTGTTATTTTAGTGATGATCACTGTTATTAGTGAGGTTGTGCAGATTGTCACTATTATTTTAGTGATTATCACTGTTATAAGTGAGATTGTGCAGATTGTCACTGTTATTTTAGTGATGATCACTGTTATTGGTAAGGTTGTGCAGATTGTCACTGCTATTTTAGTGATTATCACTGTTATTAGTGAGATTGCGCATATTGCAACTGTTATTTTAGTGATGATCACTGTTATTAGTGAGGTTGTGCAGATTGTCACTGTTATTTTAGTGATTATCACTGTTAATAGTGATGTTGTCCAGATTGTCACTGTTGTCTTAATGATTATCACTGTTATTAGTGAGGTTGTGCAGATTGTCACTGTTATTAGTGAGATTGCGCATATTGCAACTGTTATTTTAGTGATTATCACTGTTATTAGTGAGGTTGTGCAGATTGTCACCGTTATTTTAGTGATTATCACTGTTATTTGTGAGATTGCGCATATTGCAACTGTTATTTTAGTGATTATCACTGTAATGAGTGAGGTTGTGAAGATTGTCACTGTTATTTTAGTGATGATCACTGTTATTGGTAAGGTTGTGCAGATTGTCACTGTTATTTTAGTGATTATCACTGTTATTAGTGAGATTGCGCATATTGCAACTGTTATTTTAGTGATGATCACTGTTATTAGTGAGATTGCGCATATTGCAACTGTTATTTTAGTGATGATCACTGTTATTAGTGAGGTTGTGCAGATTGTCACTATTATTTTAGTGATTATCACTGTTATAAGTGAGATTGTGCAGATTGTCACTGTTATTTTAGTGATGATCACTGTTATTGGTAAGGTTGTGCAGATTGTCACTGCTATTTTAGTGATTATCACTGTTATTAGTGAGATTGCGCATATTGCAACTGTTATTTTAGTGATTATCACTGTTATAAGTGAGATTGTGCAGATTGTCACTGTTATTTTAGTGATGATCACTTTTATTGGTAAGGTTGTGCAGATTGTCACTGCTATTTTAGTGATTATCACTGTTATTAGTGAGATTGCGCATATTGCAACTGTTATTTTAGCGATTATCACTGTTATTAGTGAGGTTGTGCAGATTGTCACTGTTATTTTAGTGATTATACCTTTTATTAGTGAGGTTGTGCAGATTGTCACTGTTATTTTAGTGATTATCACTGTTATTAGTGAGGTTGTGCAGATTGTCACTGTTATTAGTGAGATTGCGCATATTGCAACTGTTATTTAAGTGATGATCACTGTTATTAATGAGGTTGTGCAGATTTTCACTGTTATTTTAGTGATTATCACTGTTATTAGTGAGATTGTGCATATTGCAACTGTTATTTTAGTGATGATCACTGTTTTTAGTGATGTTGTGCAGATTGTCACTGTTATTTTAGTGATTGTCACTGTTATTAGTGAGATTGCGCACATTGCAACTGTTATTTTAGCGATTATCACTGTTATTAGTGAGGTTGTGCAGATTGTCACTGTTATTTTAGTTATTATCACTGTTATTAGTGAGATTGCGCAAATTGCAACTGTTATTTTAGTGATGATCACTGTTTTTAGTGAGGTTGTGCAGATTGTCACTGTTATTTTAGTGATTATCACTGTTATTAGTGAGATTGCGCATATTGCAACTGTTATTTTAGTGATGATCACTGTTATTAGTGAGGTTGTGCAGATTGTCACTGTTATTTTAGTGATCATCACTGTTATTAGTGAGGTTGTGCAGATTGTCACTGTTATTTTAGTGATTATCACTGTTATTAGTGAGATTGCGCATATTGCAACTGTTATTTTAGTGATGATCACTGTTTTTAGTGAGGTTGTGCAGATTGTCACTGTTATTTTAGTGATTATCACTGTTATTAGTGAGATTGCGCATATTGAAACTGTTATTTTAGTGATGATCACTGTTATTAGTGAGGTTGTGCAGATTGTCACTGTTATTTTAGTGATTATCACTGTTAATAGTGAGTTTGTAAAGATTGTCACTGTTA
This sequence comes from Chrysops caecutiens, assembly GCA_963971475.1. NCBI lineage: Eukaryota > Metazoa > Arthropoda > Insecta > Diptera > Tabanidae > Chrysops > Chrysops caecutiens. The sequence goes on from OZ020569.1 coordinate 30,185,740, forward strand.
TCTTAGTGATTATCACTGTTATTAGTGAGATTGCGCATATTGCAACTGTTATTTTAGTGATTATCACTGTAATGAGTGAGGTTGTGAAGATTGTCACTGTTATTTTAGTGATTATCACTGTTATTAGTGAGATTGCGCATATTGCAACTGTTATTTTAGTGACTATCACTGTCATTAGTGAGATTGCGCATACTGCAACTGTTATTTTAGTGATGATCACTGTTATTAGTGTGGTTGTGCAGATTGTCACTGTTATTTTAGTGATGATCACTGTTATTAGTGAGGTTGTGCAGATTGTCACTGCTATTTTAGTGATTATCACTGTTATTAGTGAGATTGCGCATATTGCAACTGTTATTTTAGTGATGATAACTGTTATTAGTGAGGTTGTCCAGTTTGTCACTGTTATTTTAGTGATAATCACTGTTATAAGTGAGGTTGTGCAGATTGTCACTGTTATTTTAGTGATTATCACTGTTATTAGTGAGATTGCGCATATTGCAACTGTTATTTTAGTGATGATCACTGTTATTTGTGAGGTTGTGGAGACTGTCACTGTTATTTTAGTGATTATCACTGTTATTAGTGAGATTGCGCATATTGCAATTGTTATTTGAGTGATGATCACTGTTATTAGTGAGGTTGTGCAGATTGCCACTGTTATTTAAGTGATTATCACTGTTGTTAGTGAGGTTGTGCAGATTGTCACAGTTATTTTAGTGATTATCACTGTTATTAGTGAGGTTGTGCAGATTGTCACTGTTATTTTAGTGATGATCACTGTTATTAGTGAGATTGCGCATATTGCAACTGTTATTTTAGTGATTATCAATGTTATTAGTGAGGTTGTGCAGATTGTCACTGTTATTTTAGTGATTATCACTGTTATTAGTGAGATTGCGCATATTGCAACTGTTATTTTAGCGATGATCACTGTTATTTGTGAGGTTGCGGAGATTGTCACTGTTATTTTAGTGATTATCACTGTTATTAGTGAGATTGCGCATATTGCAACTGTTATTTGAGTGATGATCACTGTTATTAGTGAGGTTGTGCAGATTGTCACTGTTATTTTAGTGATGATCACTGTTATTAGTGAGATTGCGCATATTGCATTTGTTATTTTAGTGATGATCACTGTTTTTAGTGATGTTGTGCAGATTGTGAATGTTATTTTAGTGATTATCACTGTTATTAGTGAGATTGCGCATATTGCAACTGTTATTTTAGCGATTATCACTGTTATTAGTGAGGTTGTGCAGATTGTCACTGTTATTTTAGTGATTATCACTTTAATCAGTGAGATTGCGCAAATTGCAACTGTTATTTTAGTGATGATCACTGTTTTTAGTGAGGTTGTGCAGATTGTCACTGTTATTTTAGTGATTATCACTGTTATTAGTGAGATTGCGCATATTGCAACTGTTATTTTAGTGATGATCACTGTTATTAGTGAGGTTGTGCAGATTGCCACTGTTATTTTAGTGATTTTCGCTGTTATTAGTGAGGTTGTGCAGATTGTCACTGTTATTTTAGTGATTATCACTGTTATTAGTGAGATTGCGCATATTGCAACTGTTATTTTAGTGATGATCACTGTTCTTAGTGAGGTTGTGCAGATTGTCACTGTTATTGTAGTGATTATCACTGTTATTAGTGAGATTGCGCATATTGCAACTGTTATTTTAGTGATGATCACTGTTATTAGTGAGGTTGTGCAGATTGTCACTGTTATTTTAGTGATTATCACTGTTAATAGTGATGTTGTGCAGATTGTCACTGTTATTTTAGTGATTATCACTGTTATTAGTGAGATTGCGCATATTGCAACTGTTATTTTAGTGATTATCACTGTTATTAGTGAGGTTGTGCAGATTGTCACTGTTATTTTAGTGATTATCACTGTTATAAGTAGATTGCGCATATTGCAACTGTTATTTTAGTGATGATCACTGTTATTAGTGAGATTGCGCATATTGCAACTGTTATTTTAGTGATGATCACTGTTATTAGTGACATTGCGCATATTGCAACTGTTATTTTAGTGATTATCACTGTTATTAGTGAGGTTGTGCAGATTGTCACCGTTATTTTAGTGATTATCACTGTTATTAGTGAGATTGCGCATATTGCAACTGTTATTTTAGAGATGATCACTGTTATTAGTGAGGTTGTGCAGATTGTCACTATTATTTTAGTGATTATCACTGTTATAAGTGAGATTGTGCAGATCGTCACTGTTATTTTAGTGATGATCACTGTTATTAGTGAGGTTGTGCAGATTGTCACTGTTATTTTAGTGCTTATCACTGTTATTAGTGAGGTTGCGCAGATTGTCACTGTTACTTTAGTGATTATCACTGTTATTAGTGAGATTGCGCATATTGCAACTGTTATTTCAGTGATGATCACTGTTTTTAGTGAGGTTGTGCAGATTGTCACTGTTATTTTAGTGATTATCACTGTTATTAGTGAGATTGCGCATATTGCAACTGTTATTTTAGTGATTATCACTGTTATTAGTGAGGTTGTGCAGATTGTCACTGTTATTTTAGTGAGTATCACTGTTATTAGTGAGATTGCGCATATTGCAACTGTTATTTTAGTGATGATCACTGTTATTAGTGAGATTGCGCATATTGCAACTGTTATTTTAGTGATGATCACTGTTATTAGTGACATTGCGCATATTGCAACTGTTATTTTAGTGATTATCAATGTTATTAGTGAGGTTGTGCAGATTGTCATCGTTATTTTAGTGATTATCACTGTTATTAGTGAGATTGCGCATATTGCAACTGTTATTTTAGTGATGATCACTGTTATTAGTGAGGTTGTGCAGATTGTCACTATTATTTTAGTGATTATCACTGTTATAAGTGAGATTGTGCAGATTGTCACTGTTATTTTAGTGATGATCACTGTTATTAGTGAGGTTGTGCAGATTGTCACTGCTATTTTAGTGATTATCACTGTTATTAGTGAGATTGCGCATATTGCAACTGTTATTTTAGTGATGATAACTGTTATTAGTGAGGTTGTCCAGTTTGTCACTGTTATTTTAGTGATAATCACTGTTATAAGTGAGGTTGTGCAGATTGTCACTGTTATTTTAGTGATTATCACTGTTATTAGTGAGATTGCGCATATTGCAACTGTTATTTTAGTGATGATCACTGTTATTTGTGAGGTTGTGAAGATTGTCACTGTTATTTTAGTGATTATCACTGTTATTAGTGAGATTGCGCATATTGCAACTGTTATTTGAGTGACGATCACTGTTATTAGTGAGGTTGTGCAGATTGTCACTGCTATTTTAGTGATTATCACTGTTATTAGTGAGACTGCGCATATTGCAACTGTTATTTTAGTGATGATAACTGTTATTAGTGAGGTTGTCCAGTTTGTCACTGTTATTTTAGTGATAATCACTGTTATAAGTGAGGTTGTGCAGATTGTCACTGTTATTTTAGTGATTATCACTGTTATTAGTGAGGTTGTGCAGATTGTCACTGCTATTTTAGTGATTATCACTGTTATTAGTGAGACTGCGCATATTGCAACTGTTATTTTAGTGATGATAACTGTTATTAGTGAGGTTGTCCAGTTTGTCACTGTTATTTTAGTGATAATCACTGTTATAAGTGAGGTTGTGCAGATTGTCACTGTTATTTTAGTGATTATCACTGTTATTAGTGAGATTGAGCATATTGCAACTGTTATTTTAGTGATGATCACTGTTATTTGTGAGGTTGTGAAGATTGTCACTGTTATTTTAGTGATTATCACTGTTATTAGTGAGATTGCGCATATTGCAACTGTTATTTGAGTGACGATCACTGTTATTAGTGAGGTTGTGCAGATTGTCACTGTTATTTTAGTGATGATCACTGTTATTAGTGAGATTGCGCATATTGCAACTGTTATTTTAGTGATTATCAATGTTATTAGTGAGGTTGTGCAGATTGTCACTGTTATTTTAGTGATTATCATTGTTATTGGTGAGATTGCGCGTATTGCAACGGTTATTTTAGTGATGATCACTGTTATTAGTGAGGTTGTGCAGATTGCCACTGTTCTTTAAGTGATTATCACTGTTATAAGTGAGATTGTGAAGATTGTCACTGTTATTTTAGTGATGATCACTGTTATTAGTGAGGTTGTGCAGATTGTCACTGTTATTTTACTGATTATCACTGTTATTAGTGAGGTTGTGCAGATTGTCACTGTTATTTTAGTGATTATCACTGTTATTAGTGAGATTGCGCATATTGCAACTGTTATTCTAGTGATGATCACTGTTATTAGTGAGGTTGTGCAGATTGTCACTGTTATTTTAGTGATTATACCTTTTATTAGTGAGGTTGTGCAGATTGTCACTGTTATTTTAGTGGTTATCACTGTTATTAGTGAGGTTGTGCAGATTGTCACTGTTATTAGTGAGATTGCGCATATTGCAACTGTTATTTAAGTGATGATCACTGTTATTAATGAGGTTGTGCAGATTTTCACTGTTATTTTAGTGATTATCACTGTTATTAGTGAGATTGTGCATATTGCAACTGTTATTTTAGTGATGATCACTGTTTTTAGTGATGTTGTGCAGATTGTCACTGTTATTTTAGTGATTATCACTGTTATTAGTGAGATTGCGCACATTGCAACTGTTATTTTAGCGATTATCACTGTTATTAGTGAGGTTGTGCAGATTGTCACTGTTATTTTAGTTATTATCACTGTTATTAGTGAGATTGCGCAAATTGCAACTGTTATTTTAGTGATGATCACTGTTTTTAGTGAGGTTGTGCAGATTGTCACTGTTATTTTAGTGATTATCACTGTTATTAGTGAGATTGCGCATATTGCAACTGTTATTTTAGTGATGATCACTGTTATTAGTGAGGTTGTGCAGATTGTCACTGTTATTTTAGTGATTATCACTGTTATTAGTGAGGTTGTGCAGATTGTCACTGTTATTTTAGTGATTATCACTGTTATTAGTGAGATTGCGCATATTGCAACTGTTATTTTAGTGATGATCACTGTTTTTAGTGAGGTTGTGCAGATTGTCACTGTTATTTTAGTGATTATCACTGTTATTAGTGAGATTGCGCATATTGAAACTGTTATTTTAGTGATGATCACTGTTATTAGTGAGGTTGTGCAGATTGTCACTGTTATTTTAGTGATTATCACTGTTAAAGTGAGTTTGTAAAGATTGTCACTGTTATCTTAGTGATTATCACTGTTATTAGTGAGATTGCGCATATTGCAACTGTTATTTTAGTGATTATCACTGTAATGAGTGAGGTTGTGAAGATTGTCACTGTTATTTTAGTGATTATCACTGTTATTAGTGAGATTGCGCATATTGCAACTGTTATTTTAGTGATGATCACTGTTTTTAGTGAGGTTGTGCAGATTGCCACTGTTATTTTAATGATTATCACTGTTATTAGTGAGATTGCGCATATTGCAACTGTTATTTTAGTGATGATCACTGTTATTAGTGAGGTTGTGAAGATTGTCACTGTTATTTTAGTGACTATCACTGTCATTAGTGAGATTGCGCATACTGCAACTGTTATTTTAGTGATGATCACTGTTATTAGTGTGGTTGTGCAGATTGTCACTGTTATTTTAGTGATGATCACTGTTATTAGTGAGGTTGTGCAGATTGTCACTGCTATTTTAGTGATTATCACTGTTATTAGTGAGATTGCGCATATTGCAACTGTTATTTTAGTGATGATAACTGTTATTAGTGAGGTTGTCCAGTTTGTCACTGTTATTTTAGTGATAATCACTGTTATAAGTGAGGTTGTGCAGATTGTCACTGTTATTTTAGTGATTATCACTGTTATTAGTGAGATTGCGCATATTGCAACTGTTATTTTAGTGATGATCACTGTTATTTGTGAGGTTGTGGAGACTCTCACTGTTATTTTAGTGATTATCACTGTTATTAGTGAGATTGCGCATATTGCAATTGTTATTTGAGTGATGATCACTGTTATTAGTGAGGTTGTGCAGATTGCCACTGTTATTTAAGTGATTATCACTGTTGTTAGTGAGGTTGTGCAGATTGTCACTGTTATTTTAGTGATTATCACTGTTATTAGTGAGGTTGTGCAGATTGTCACTGTTATTTTAGTGATTATCACTGTTATTAGTGAGATTGCGCATATTGCAACTGTTATTTTAGCGATGATCACTGTTATTTGTGAGGTTGCGGAGATTGTCACTGTTATTTTAGTGATTATCACTGTTATTAGTGAGATTGCGCATATTGCAACTGTTATTTGAGTGATGATCACTGTTATTAGTGAGGTTGTGCAGATTGTCACTGTTATTTTAGTGATGATCACTGTTATTAGTGAGATTGCGCATATTGCATTTGTTATTTTAGTGATGATCACTGTTTTTAGTGATGTTGTGCAGATTGTGAATGTTATTTTAGTGATTATCACTGTTATTAGTGAGATTGCGCATATTGCAACTGTTATTTTAGCGATTATCACTGTTATTAGTGAGGTTGTGCAGATTGTCACTGTTATTTTAGTGATTATCACTTTAATTAGTGAGATTGCGCAAATTGCAACTGTTATTTTAGTGATGATCACTGTTTTTAGTGAGGTTGTGCAGATTGTCACTGTTATTTTAGTGATTATCACTGTTATTAGTGAGATTGCGCATATTGCAACTGTTATTTTAGTGATGATCACTGTTATTAGTGAGGTTGTGCAGATTGTCACTGTTATTTTAGTGATTTTCGCTGTTATTAGTGAGGTTGTGCAGATTGTCACTGTTATTTTAGTGATTATCACTGTTATTAGTGAGATTGCGCATATTGCAACTGTTATTTTAGTGATGATCACTGTTCTTAGTGAGGTTGTGCAGATTGTCACTGTTATTGTAGTGATTATCACTGTTATTAGTGAGATTGCGCATATTGCAACTGTTATTTTAGTGATGATCACTGTTATTAGTGAGGTTGTGCAGATTGTCACTGTTATTTTAGTGATTATCACTGTTAATAGTGATGTTGTGCAGATTGTCACTGTTATTTTAGTGATTATCACTGTTATTAGTGAGATTGCGCATATTGCAACTGTTATTTTAGTGATTATCACTGTTATTAGTGAGGTTGTGCAGATTGTCACTGTGATTTTAGTGATTATCACTGTTATAAGTAGATTGCGCATATTGCAACTGTTATTTTAGTGATGATCACTGTTATTAGTGAGATTGCGCATATTGCAACTGTTATTTTAGTGATGATCACTGTTATTAGTGACATTGCGCATATTGCAACTGTTATTTTAGTGATTATCACTGTTATTAGTGAGGTTGTGCAGATTGTCACCGTTATTTTAGTGATTATCACTGTTATTAGTGAGATTGCGCATATTGCAACTGTTATTTTAGAGATGATCACTGTTATTAGTGAGGTTGTGCAGATTGTCACTATTATTTTAGTGATTATCACTGTTATAAGTGAGATTGTGCAGATCGTCACTGTTATTTTAGTGATGATCACTGTTATTAGTGAGGTTGTGCAGATTGTCACTGTTATTTTAGTGCTTATCACTGTTATTAGTGAGGTTGTGCAGATTGTCACTGTTACTTTAGTGATTATCACTGTTATTAGTGAGATTGCGCATATTGCAACTGTTATTTCAGTGATGATCACTGTTTTTAGTGAGGTTGTGCAGATTGTCACTGTTATTTTAGTGATTATCACTGTTATTAGTGAGATTGCGCATATTGCAACTGTTATTTTAGTGATGATCACTGTTATTAGTGAGGTTGTGCAGATTGTCACTGTTATTTTAGTGATTATCACTGTTAATAGTGATGTTGTGCAGATTGTCACTGTTATTTTAGTGATTATCACTGTTATTAGTGAGATTGCGCATATTGCAACTGTTATTTTAGTGATTATCACTGTTATTAGTGAGGTTGTGCAGATTGTCACTGTTATTTTAGTGAGTATCACTGTTATTAGTGAGATTGCGCATATTGCAACTGTTATTTTAGTGATGATCACTGTTATTAGTGAGATTGCGCATATTGCAACTGTTATTTTAGTGATGATCACTGTTATTAGTGACATTGCGCATATTGCAACTGTTATTTTAGTGATTATCACTGTTATTAGTGAGGTTGTGCAGATTGTCACCGTTATTTTAGTGATTATCACTGTTATTAGTGAGATTGCGCATATTGCAACTGTTATTTTAGTGATGATCACTGTTATTAGTGAGGTTGTGCAGATTGTCACTATTATTTTAGTGATTATCACTGTTATAAGTGAGATTGTGCAGATTGTCACTGTTATTTTAGTGATGATCACTGTTATTAGTGAGGTTGTGCAGATTGTCACTGCTATTTTAGTGATTATCACTGTTATTAGTGAGATTGCGCATATTGCAACTGTTATTTTAGTGATGATAACTGTTATTAGTGAGGTTGTCCAGTTTGTCACTGTTATTTTAGTGATAATCACTGTTATAAGTGAGGTTGTGCAGATTGTCACTGTTATTTTAGTGATTATCACTGTTATTAGTGAGATTGCGCATATTTCAACTGTTATTTTAGTGATGATCACTGTTATTTGTGAGGTTGTGAAGATTGTCACTGTTATTTTAGTGATTATCACTGTTATTAGTGAGATTGCGCATATTGCAACTGTTATTTGAGTGACGATCACTGTTATTAGTGAGGTTGTGCAGATTGTCACTGCTATTTTAGTGATTATCACTGTTATTAGTGAGACTGCGCATATTGCAACTGTTATTTTAGTGATGATAACTGTTATTAGTGAGGTTGTCCAGTTTGTCACTGTTATTTTAGTGATAATCACTGTTATAAGTGAGGTTGTGCAGATTGTCACTGTTATTTTAGTGATTATCACTGTTATTAGTGAGGTTGTGCAGATTGTCACTGCTATTTTAGTGATTATCACTGTTATTAGTGAGACTGCGCATATTGCAACTGTTATTTTAGTGATGATAACTGTTATTAGTGAGGTTGTCCAGTTTGTCACTGTTATTTTAGTGATAATCACTGTTATAAGTGAGGTTGTGCAGATTGTCACTGTTATTTTAGTGATTATCACTGTTATTAGTGAGATTGAGCATATTGCAACTGTTATTTTAGTGATGATCACTGTTATTTGTGAGGTTGTGAAGATTGTCACTGTTATTTTAGTGATTATCACTGTTATTAGTGAGATTGCGCATATTGCAACTGTTATTTGAGTGACGATCACTGTTATTAGTGAGGTTGTGCAGATTGTCACTGTTATTTTAGTGATGATCACTGTTATTAGTGAGATTGCGCATATTGCAACTGTTATTTTAGTGATTATCAATGTTATTAGTGAGGTTGTGCAGATTGTCACTGTTATTTTAGTGATTATCATTGTTATTGGTGAGATTGCGCGTATTGCAACGGTTATTTTAGTGATGATCACTGTTATTAGTGAGGTTGTGCAGATTGCCACTGTTCTTTAAGTGATTATCACTGTTATAAGTGAGATTGTGAAGATTGTCACTGTTATTTTAGTGATGATCACTGTTATTAGTGAGGTTGTGCAGATTGTCACTGTTATTTTACTGATTATCACTGTTATTAGTGAGGTTGTGCAGATTGTCACTGTTATTTTAGTGATTATCGCTGTTATTAGTGAGGTTGTGCAGATTGTCACTGTTATTTTAGTGATTATCACTGTTATGAGTGAGGTTGTGCAGATTGTCACTGTTATTAGTGAGATTGCGCATATTGCAACTGTTATTTAAGTGATGATCACTGTTATTAGTGAGATTGTGCATATTGCAACTGTTATTTTAGTGATGATCACTGTTTTTAGTGATGTTTTGCAGATTGTCACTGTTATTTTAGTGATTATCACTGTTATTAGTGAGATTGCGCATATTGCAACTGTTATTTTAGTGATGATCACTGTTATTAGTGAGGTTGTGAAGATTGTCACAGTTATTTTAGTGATTATCACTGTTATTAGTGAGATTGCGCATATTGCAACTGTTATTTTAGTGATGATCACTGTTACTAGTGAGGTTGTGCAGATTGTCACTGTTATTTAGTGATCATCACTGTTATTAGTGAGATTACGCATATTGCAACTGTTATTTTAGTGATGATCACTGTTATTAGTGAGATTGCGCATATTGCAACTGTTATTTTAGTGATGTTCACTGTTACTAGTGAGGTTGTGCAGATTGTCACTGTTATTTTAGTGATTATCACTGTTATTAGTGAGATTGCGCATATTGCAACTGTTATTTGAGTGACGATCACTGTTATTAGTGAGGTTGTGCAGATTGTCACTGTTATTTTAGTGATTATCACTGTTATTAGTGAGGTTGTGCAGATTGTCACTGTTATTAGTGAGATTGCGCATATTGCAACTGTTATTTTAGTGATGTTCACTGTTACTAGTGGGGTTGTGCAGATTGTCACTGTTATTTGAGTGATGATCACTGTTATTAGTGAGGTTGTGCAGATTGTCACTGTTATTTTAGTGTTGATCACTGTTATTAGTGAGGTTGTGCAGACTGTCACTGTTATTTTAGTGATTATCTTTGTTATTAGTGAGATTGCGCATATTGCAACTGTTATTTTAGTGATGTTCACTGTTACTAGTGAGGTTGTGCAGATTGTCACTGTTATTTTAGTGATTATCACTGTAATGAGTGAGGTTGTGAAGATTGTCACTGTTATTTGAGTGATGATCACTGTTATTAGTGAGGTTGTGCAGATTGTCACTGTTATTTTAGTGTTGATCACTGTTATTAGTGAGGTTGTGCAGATTGTCACTGTTATTTTAGTGATTATCTTTGTTATTAGTGAGATTGCGCATATTGCAACTGTTATTTTAGTGATGTTCACTGTTACTAGTGAGGTTGTGCAGATTGTCACTGTTATTTTAGTGATTATCACTGTTATTAGTGAGATTGCGCATATTGCAACTGTTATTTGAGTGACGATCACTGTTATTAGTGAGGTTGTGCAGATTGTCACTGTTATTTAAGTGATTATCACTGTTATTAGTGAGGTTGTGCAGATTGCCACTGTTATTTTAGTGATTATCACTGTTATTAGTGAGGTTGTGCAGATTGTCACTGTTATTTTAGCGATTATCGCTGTTATTAGTGAGGTAGTGCAGATTGTCACTGTTATTTTAGTGATTATCACTGTTATTAGTGAGGTTGTGCAGATTGTCACTGTTATTAGTGAGATTGCGCATATTGCAACTGTTATTTAAGTGATGATCACTGTTATTAATGAGGTTGTGCAGATTGTCACTGTTATTCTAGTGATTATCACTGTTATTAGTGAGATTGCGCATATTGCAACTGTTATTTTAGTGATGATCACTGTTTTTAGTGATGTTGTGCAGATTGTCACTGTTATTTTAGTGATGATCACTGTTATTAGTGAGGTTGTGCAGATTGTCACTGCTATTTTAGTGATTATCACTGTTATTAGTGAGATTGCGCATATTGCAACTGTTATTTTAGTGATTATCACTGTTATTAGTGAGACTGCGCATATTGCAACTGTTATTTTAGTGATGATAACTGTTATTAGTGAGGTTGTCCAGTTTGTCACTGTTATTTTAGTGATAATCACTGTTATAAGTGAGGTTGTGCAGATTGTCACTGTTATTTTAGTGATTATCACTGTTATTAGTGAGATTGAGCATATTGCAACTGTTATTTTAGTGATGATCACTGTTATTTGTGAGGTTGTGAAGATTGTCACTGTTATTTTAGTGATTATCACTGTTATTAGTGAGATTGCGCATATTGCAACTGTTATTTGAGTGACGATCACTGTTATTAGTGAGGTTGTGCAGATTGTCACTGTTATTTTAGTGATGATCACTGTTATTAGTGAGATTGCGCATATTGCAACTGTTATTTTAGTGATTATCAATGTTATTAGTGAGGTTGTGCAGATTGTCACTGTTATTTTAGTGATTATCATTGTTATTGGTGAGATTGCGCGTATTGCAACGGTTATTTTAGTGATGATCACTGTTATTAGTGAGGTTGTGCAGATTGCCACTGTTCTTTAAGTGATTATCACTGTTATAAGTGAGATTGTGAAGATTGTCACTGTTATTTTAGTGATGATCACTGTTATTAGTGAGGTTGTGCAGATTGTCACTGTTATTTTACTGATTATCACTGTTATTAGTGAGGTTGTGCAGATTGTCACTGTTATTTTAGTGATTATCGCTGTTATTAGTGAGGTTGTGCAGATTGTCACTGTTATTTTAGTGATTATCACTGTTATGAGTGAGGTTGTGCAGATTGTCACTGTTATTAGTGAGATTGCGCATATTGCAACTGTTATTTAAGTGATGATCACTGTTATTAGTGAGATTGTGCATATTGCAACTGTTATTTTAGTGATGATCACTGTTTTTAGTGATGTTTTGCAGATTGTCACTGTTATTTTAGTGATTATCACTGTTATTAGTGAGATTGCGCATATTGCAACTGTTATTTTAGTGATGATCACTGTTATTAGTGAGGTTGTGCAGATTGTCACTGTTATTTTAGTGATTATCACTGTTATTAGCGAGGTTGTGCAGATTGTCACTGTTATTTTAGTGATTATCACTGTTATTAGTGAGATTGCGCATATTGCAACTGTTATTTTAGTGATGTTCACTGTTACTAGTGAGGTTGTGCAGTTTGTCACTGTTATTTTAGTGATAATCACTGCTATTAGTGAGATTGCGCATATTGCAACTGTTATTTTAGTGATGACCACTGTTATTAGTGAGATTGCGCATATTGCAACTGTTATTTTAGTGATTATCACTGTTATTAGTGACATTGCGCATATTGCAACTGTTATTTCAGTGATTATCACTGTTATTAGTGAGATTGTGCAGATTTTCACTGTTATTTTAGTGATTATCACTGTTATTGGTGAGATTGCGCATATTGCAACTATTATTTTAGTGATGATCACTGTTATTAGTGAGGTTGTGCAGATTGTCACTGTTATTTTAGTGATTATCACTGTTATAAGTGAGATTGCGCATATTGCAACTGTTATTTCAGTGATGATCACTGTTATTAGTGAGATTGCGCATATTGCAACTGTTATTCTTGTGATGATCACTGTTATTAGTGAGGTTGTGCAGATTGTCACTGTTATTTTAGTGATTATCACTGGCATTAGTGAGATTGCGCATATTGCAACTGTTATTTTAGTGATGTTCACTGTTACTAGTGAGGTTGTGCAGATTGTCACTGTTATTTGAGTGATGATCACTGTTATTAGTGAGGTTGTGCAGATTGTCACTGTTATTTTAGTGTTGATCACTGTTATTAGTGAGGTTGTGCAGATTGTCACTGTTATTTTAGTGATTATCTTTGTTATTAGTGAGATTGCGCATATTGCAACTGTTATTTTAGTGATGTTCACTGTTACTAGTGAGGTTGTGCAGATTGTCACTGTTATTTTAGTGATTATCACTGTTATTAGTGAGATTGCGCATATTGCAACTGTTATTTTAGTGATGATCACTGTTATAAGTGAGATTGCGTATATTGCAACTGTTATTTTAGTGATGATCACTGTAATGAGTGAGGTTGTGAAGATTGTCACAGTTATTTTAGTGATTATCACTGTTATTAGTGAGATTGCGCATATTGCAACTGTTATTTTAGTGATGATCACTGTTACTAGTGAGGTTGTGCAGATTGTCACTGTTATTTTAGTGATTATCACTGTTATTAGTGAGATTACGCATATTGCAACTGTTATTTTAGTGATGATCACTGTTATTAGTGAGATTGCGCATATTGCAACTGTTATTTTAGTGATGTTCACTGTTACTAGTGAGGTTGTGCAGATTGTCACTGTTATTTTAGTGATTATCACTGTTATTAGTGAGGTTGTGCAGATTGTCACTGTTATTAGTGAGATTGCGCATATTGCAACTGTTATTTTAGTGATGTTCACTGTTACTAGTGAGGTTGTGCAGATTGTCACTGTTATTTGAGTGATGATCACTGTTATTAGTGAGGTTGTGCAGATTGTCACTGTTATTTTAGTGTTGATCACTGTTATTAGTGAGGTTGTGCAGATTGTCACTGTTATTTTAGTGATTATCTTTGTTATTAGTGAGATTGCGCATATTGCAACTGTTATTTTAGTGATGTTCACTGTTAGTAGTGAGGTTGTGCAGATTGTCACTGTTATTTTAGTAATAATCACTGTAATGAGTGAGGTTGTGAAGATTGTCACTGTTATTTGAGTGATGATCACTGTTATTAGTGAGGTTGTGCAGATTGTCACTGTTATTTTAGTGTTGATCACTGTTATTAGTGAGGTTGTGCAGATTGTCACTGTTATTTTAGTGATTATCTTTGTTATTAGTGAGATTGCGCATATTGCAACTGTTATTTTAGTGATGTTCACTGTTACTAGTGAGGTTGTGCAGATTGTCACTGTTATTTTAGTGATTATCACTGTTATTAGTGAGATTGCGCATATTGCAACTGTTATTTGAGTGACAATCACTGTTATTAGTGAGGTTGTGCAGATTGTCACTGTTATTTAAGTGATTATCACTGTTATTAGTGAGGTTGTGCAGATTGCCACTGTTATTTTAGTGATTATCACTGTTATTAGTGAGGTTGTGCAGATTGTCACTGTTATTTTAGCGATTATCGCTGTTATTAGTGAGGTAGTGCAGATTGTCACTGTTATTTTAGTGATTATCACTGTTATTAGTGAGGTTGTGCAGATTGTCACTGTTATTAGTGAGATTGCGCATATTGCAACTGTTATTTAAGTGATGATCACTGTTATTAATGAGGTTGTGCAGATTGTCACTGTTATTCTAGTGATTATCACTGTTATTAGTGAGATTGCGCATATTGCAACTGTTATTTTAGTGATGATCACTGTTTTTAGTGATGTTGTGCAGATTGTCACTGTTATTTTAGTGATTATCACTGTTATTAGTGAGGTTGTGCAGATTGCCGCTGTTATTTTAGTGATTATCACTGTTATTAGTGAGGTTGTGCAGATTGTCACTGTTATTTTAGCGATTATCGCTGTTATTAGTGAGGTAGTGCAGATTGTCACTGTTATTTTAGTGATTATCACTGTTATTAGTGAGGTTGTGCAGATTGTCACTGTTATTAGTGAGATTGCGCATATTGCAACTGTTATTTAAGTGATGATCACTGTTATTAATGAGGTTGTGCAGATTGTCACTGTTATTCTAGTGATGATAACTGTTATTAGTGAGGTTGTCCAGTTTGTCACTGTTATTTTAGTGATAATCACTGTTATAAGTGAGGTTGTGCAGATTGTCACTGTTATTTTAGTGATTATCACTGTTATAAGTGAGATTGCGCATATTGCAACTGTTATTTTAGTGATGATCACTGTTATTTGTGAGGTTGTGAAGATTGTCACTGTTATTTTAGTGATTATCACTGTTATTAGTGAGATTGCGCATATTGCAACTGTTATTTTAGTGATGATCACTGTTATTAGTCAGATTGCGCATATTGCAACTGTTATTTTAGTGATGATCACTGTTATTAGTGACATTGCGCATATTGCAACTGTTATTTTAGTGATTATCACTGTTATTAGTGAGGTTGTGCAGATTGTCACCGTTATTTTAGTGATTATCACTGTTGTTAGTGAGATTGCGCATATTGCAACTGTTATTTTAGAGATGATCACTGTTATTAGTGAGGTTGTGCAGATTGTCACTATTATTTTAGTGATTATCACTGTTATAAGTGAGATTGTGCAGATTGTCACTGTTATTTTAGTGATTACCACTGTTATTAGTGAGGTTGTGCAGATTGTCACTGTTATTTTAGTGCTTATCACAGTTATTAGTGAGGTTGTGCAGATTGTCACTGTTACTTTAGTGATTATCACTGTTATTAGTGAGATTGCGCATATTGCAACTGTTATTTTAGTGATGATCACTGTTTTTAGTGAGGTTGTGCAGATTGTCACTGTTATTTTAGTGATTATCACTGTTATTAGTGAGATTGCGCATATTGCAACTGTTATTTTAGTGATGATCACTGTTATTACTGAGGTTGTGCAGATTGTCACTGTTATTTTAGTGAGTATCACTGTTAATAGTGAGATTGTGCAGATTGTCACTGTTATTTTAGTGATGATCACTGTTATTAGTGAGGTTGTGCAGATTGTCACTGTTATTTTAGTGCTTATCACAGTTATTAGTGAGGTTGTGCAGATTGTCACTGTTACTTTAGTGATTATCACTGTTATTAGTGAGATTGCGCATATTGCAACTGTTATTTTAGTGATGATCACTGTTTTTAGTGAGGTTGTGCGGATTGTCACTGTTATTTTAGTGATTATCACTGTTATTAGTGAGATTGCGCATATTGCAACTGTTATTTTAGTGATGATCACTGTTATTAGTGAGGTTGTGCAGATTGTCACTGTTATTTTAGTGATTATCACTGTTAATAGTGATGTTGTGCAGATTGTCACTGTTATTTTAGTGATTATCACTGTTATTAGTGAGATTGCGCATATTGCAACTGTTATTTTAGTGATTATCACTGTTATTAGTGAGGTTGTGCAGATTGTCACTGTTATTTTAGTGAGTATCACTGTTATTCGTGAGATTGCGCATATTGCAACTGTTATTTTAGTGATGATCACTGTTATTAGTGAGATTGCGCATATTGCAACTGTTATTTTAGTGATGATAACTGTTATGAGTGACATTGCGCATATTGCAACTGTTATTTTAGTGATTATCACTGTTATTAGTGAGGTTGTGCAGATTGTCACCGTTATTTTAGTGATTATCACTGTTATTAGTGAGATTGCGCATATTGCAACTGTTATTTTAGTGATGATCACTCTTATTAGTGAGGTTGTGCAGATTGTCACTATTATTTTAGTGATTATCACGGTTATAAGTGATTGTGCAGATTGTCACTGTTATTTTAGTGATGATCACTGTTATTAGTGAGGTTGTGCAGATTGTCACTGCTATTTTAGTGATTATCACTGTTATTAGTGAGATTGCGCATATTGCAACTGTTATTTTAGTGATGATAACTGTTATTAGTGAGGTTGTCCAGTTTGTCACTGTTATTTTAGTGATAATCACTGTTATAAGTGAGGTTGTGCAGATTGTCACTGTTATTTTAGTGATTATCACTGTTATTAGTGAGATTGCGCATATTGCAACTGTTATTTTAGTGATGATCACTGTTATTTGTGAGGTTGTGGAGATTGTCACTGTTATTTTAGTGATTATCACTGTTATTAGTGAGATTGCGCATATTGCAACTGTTATTTGAGTGACGATCACTGTTATTAGTGAGGTTGTGCAGATTGTCACTGTTATTTTAGTGATGATCACTGTTATTAGTGACATTGCGCATATTGCAACTGTTATTTTAGTGATTATCAATGTTATTAGTGAGGTTGTGCAGATTGTCACTGTTATTTTAGTGATTATCACTGTTATTAGTGAGATTGCGCGTATTGCAACGGTTATTTTAGTGATGATCACTGTTCTTAGTGAGGTTGTGCAGATTGCCACTGTTCTTTAAGTGATTATCACTGTTATAAGTGAGATTGTGAAGATTGTCACTGTTATTTTAGTGATGATCACTGTTATTAGTGAGGTTGTGCAGATTGTCACTGTTATTTTACTGATTATCACTGTTATTAGTGAGGTTGTGCAGATTGTCACTGTTATTTTAGTGATTATCGCTGTTATTAGTGAGGTTGTGCAGATTGTCACTGTTATTTTAGTGATTATCACTGTTATTAGTGAGGTTGTGCAGATTGTCACTGTTATTAGTGAGATTGCGCATATTGCAACTGTTATTTAAGTCATGATCACTGTTATTAATGAGGTTGTGCAGATTGTCACTGTTATTTTAGTGATTATCACTGTTATTAGTGAGATTGTGCATATTGCAACTGTTATTTTAGCGATTATCACTGTTATTAGTGAGGTTGTGCAGATTGTCACTGTTATTTTAGTTATTATCAATGTTATTAGTGAGATTGCGCAAATTGCAACTGTTATTTTAGTGATGATCACTGTTTTTAGTGAGGTTGTGCAGATTGTCACTGTTATTTTAGTGATTATCACTGTTATTAGTGAGATTGCGCATACTGCAACTGTTATTTTAGTGATGATCACTGTTATTAGTGAGGTTGTGCAGATTGTCACTGTTATTTTAGTGATTATCACTGTTAATAGTGATGTTGTGCAGATTGTCACTGTTATCTTAGTGATTATCACTGTTATTAGTGAGATTGCGCATATTGCAACTGTTATTTTAGTGATTATCACTGTTATTAGTGAGGTTGTGCAGATTGTCACTGTTATTTTAGTGATGATCACTGTTATTAGTGAGGTTGTGCAGATTGTCACTGCTATTTTAGTGATTATCTTTGTTATTAGTGAGATTGCGCATATTGCAACTGTTATTTTAGTGATGTTCACTGTTACTAGTGAGGTTGTGCAGATTGTCACTGTTATTTTAGTGATAATCACTGCTATTAGTGAGATTGCGCATATTGCAACTGTTATTTTAGTGATGACCACTGTTATTAGTGAGATTGCGCATATTGCAACTGTTATTTTAGTGATTATCACTGTTATTAGTGACATTGCGCATATTGCAACTGTTATTTCAGTGATTATCACTGTTATTAGTGAGGTTGTGCAGATTTTCACTGTTATTTTAGTGATTATCACTGTTATTGGTGAGATTGCGCATATTGCAACTATTATTTTAGTGATGATCACTGTTATTAGTGAGGTTGTGCAGATTGTCACTGTTATTTTAGTGATTATCACTGTTATAAGTGAGATTGCGCATATTGCAACTGTTATTTTAGTGATGATCACTGTTATTAGTGAGATTGCGCATATTGCAACTGTTATTCTTGTGATGATCACTGTTATTAGTGAGGTTGTGCAGATTGTCACTGTTATTTTAGTGATTATCACTGGCATTAGTGAGATTGCGCATATTGCAACTGTTATTTTAGTGATGTTCACTGTTACTAGTGAGGTTGTGCAGATTGTCACTGTTATTTGAGTGATGATCACTGTTATTAGTGAGGTTGTGCAGATTGTCACTGTTATTTTAGTGTTGATAACTGTTATTAGTGAGGTTGTGCAGATTGTCACTGTTATTTTAGTGATTATCTTTGTTATTAATGAGATTGCGCATATTGCAACTGTTATTTTAGTGATGTTCACCGTTACTAGTGAGGTTGTGCAGATTGTCACTGTTATTTTAGTGATTATCACTGTTATTAGTGAGATTGCGCATATTGCAACTGTTATTTTAGTGATGATCACTGTTATAAGTGGGATTGCGCATATTGCAACTGTTATTTTAGTGATGATCACTGTAATGAGTGAGGTTGTGAAGATTGTCACAGTGATTTTAGTGATTATCACTGTTATTAGTGAAATTGCGCATATTGCAACTGTTATTTTAGTGATGATCACTGTTACTAGTGAGGTTGTGCAGATTGTCACTGTTATTTTAGTGATTATCACTGTTATTAGTGAGATTACGCATATTGCAACTGTTATTTTAGTGATGATCACTGTTATTAGTGAGATTGGTCATATTGCAACTGTTATTTTAGTGATGATCACTGTTATTAGTGAGGTTGTGAAGATTGTCACTGTTATTTTAGTGATTATCACTGTTATTAGTGAGATTGCGCATATTGCAACTGTTATTTTAGTGATGATCACTGTTATTAGTGAGGTTGTGCAGATTGTCACTGTTATTTTTGTGATGATCACTGTTATTAGTGAGGTTGTGCAGATTGTCACTGCTATTTTAGTGATTATCACTGTTATTAGTGAGATTGCGCATATTGCAACTGTTATTTTAGTGATGATAACTGTTATTAGTGAGGTTGTCCAGTTTGTCACTGTTATTTTAGTGATAATCACTGTTATAAGTGAGGTTGTGCAGATTGTCACTGTTATTTTAGTGATTATCACTGTTATTAGTGAGATTGCGCATATTGCAACTGTTATTTTAGTGATGATCACTGTTATTTGTGAGGTTGTGAAGATTGTCACTGTTATTTTAGTGATTATCACTGTTATTAGTGAGATTGCGCATATTGCAACTGTTATTTGAGTGATGATCACTGTTTTTAGTGAGGTTGTGCAGATTGTCACTGTTATTTTAGTGATGATCACTGTTATTAGTGAGATTGCGCATATAGCAACTGTTATTTTAGTGATTATCAATGTTATGAGTGAGGTTGTGCAGATTGCCACTGTTATTTTAGTGATTATCAGTGTTATTAGTGAGATTGCGCATATTGCAACTGTTATTTGAGTGACGATCACTGTTATTAGTGAGGTTGTGCAGATTGTCACTGTTATTTTAGTGATGATCACTGTTATTAGTGAGATTGCGCATATTGCAACTGTTATTTTAGTGATGATCACTGTTTTTAGTGAGGTTGTGCAGATTGTCACTGTTATTTTAGTGATTATCACTGTTATTAGTGAGATTGCGCATATTGCAACTGTTATTTTAGTGATGATCACAGTTATTAGTGAGGTTGTGCAGATTGTCACTGTTATTTTAGTGATTATCACTGTTAATAGTGATGTTGTGCAGATTGTCACTGTTATTTTAGTGATTATCACTGTTATTAGTGTGATTGCGCATATTGCAACTGTTATTTTAGTGATTATCACTGTTATTAGTGAGGTTGTGCAGATTGTCACTGTTATTTTAGTGAGTATCACTGTTATTAGTGAGATTGCGCATATTGCAACTGTTATTTTAGTGATGATCACTGTTATTAGTGAGATTGCGCATATTGCAACTGTTATTTTAGTGATGATCACTGTTATTAGTGACATTGCGCATATTGCAACTGTTATTTTAGTGATTATCACTGTTATTAGTGAGGTTGTGCAGATTGTCACCGTTATTTTAGTGATTATCACTGTTATTAGTGAGATTGCGCATATTGCAACTGTTATTTTAGTGATGATCACTGTTATTAGTGAGGTTGTGCAGATTGTCACTATTATTTTAGTGATTATCACGGTTATAAGTGAGATTGTGCAGATTGTCACTGTTATTTTAGTGATGATCACTGTTATTAGTGAGGTTGTGCAGATTGTCACTGCTATTTTAGTGATTATCACTGTTATTAGTGAGATTGCTCATATTGCAACTGTTATTTTAGTGATGATAACTGTTATTAGTGAGGTTGTCCAGTTTGTCACTGTTATTTTAGTGATAATCACTGTTATAAGTGAGGTTGTGCAAATTGTCACTGTTATTTTAGTTATTATCACTGTTATTAGTGAGATTGCGCATATTGCAACTGTTATTTTAGTGATGATCACTGTTATTAGTGAGGTTGTGCAGATTGTCACTATTATCTTAGTGATTATCACGGTTATAAGTGAGATTGTGCAGATTGTCACTGTTATTTTAGTGATGATCACTGTTATTAGTGAGGTTGTGCAGATTGTCACTGCTATTTTAGTGATTATCACTGTTATTAGTGAGATTGCGCATATTGCAACTGTTATTTTAGTGATGATAACTGTTATTAGTGAGGTTGTCCAGTTTGTCACTGTTATTTTAGTGATAATCACTGTTATAAGTGAGGTTGTGCAAATTGTCACTGTTATTTTAGTGATTATCACTGTTATTAGTGAGATTGCGCATATTGCAACTGTTATTTTAGTGATGATCACTGTTATTTGTGAGGTTGTGAAGATTGTCACTGTTATTTTAGTGATTATCACTGTTATTAGTGAGATTGCGCATATTGCAACTGTTATTTGAGTGACGATCACTGTTATTAGTGAGGTTGTGCAGATTGTCACTGTTATTTTAGTGATGATCACTGTTATTAGTGACATTGCGCATATTGCAACTGTTATTTTAGTGATTATCAATGTTATTAGTGAGGTTGTGCAGATTTTCACTGTTATTTTAGTGATTATCACTGTTATTTGTGAAATTGCGCGTATTGCAACGGTTATTTTAGTAATGATCACTGTTCTTAGTGAGGTTGTGCAGATTGCCACTGTTCTTTAAGTGATTATCACTGTTATAAGTGAGATTGTGAAGATTGTCACTGTTATTTTAGTGATGATCACTGTTATTAGTGAGGTTGTGCAGATTGTCACTGTTATTTTACTGATTATCACTGTTATTAGTGAGGTTGTGCAGATTGTCACTGTTATTTTAGTGATTATCGCTGTTATTAGTGAGGTTGTGCAGATTGTCACTGTTATTTTAGTGATTATCACTGTTATTAGTGAGGTTGTGCAGATTGTCACTGTTATTAGTGAGATTGCGCATATTGCAACTGTTATTTAAGTGATGATCACTGTTATTAATGAGGTTGTGCAGATTGTCACTGTTATTTTAGTGATTATCACTGTTATTAGTGAGATTGTGCATATTGCAACTGTTATTTTAGCGATTATCACTGTTATTAGTGAGGTTGTGCAGATTGTCACTGTTATTTTAGTTATTATCAATGTTATTAGTGAGATTGCGCAAATTGCAACTGTTATTTTAGTGATGATCACTGTTTTTAGTGAGGTTGTGCAGATTGTCGCTGTTATTTTAGTGATTATCACTGTAATTAGTGAGATTGCGCATACTGCAACTGTTATTTTAGTGATGATCACTGTTATTAGTGAGGTTGTGCAGATTGTCACTGTTATTTTAGTGATTATCACTGTTAATAGTGATGTTGTGCAGATTGTCACTGTTATCTTAGTGATTATCACTGTTATTAGTGAGATTGCGCATATTGCAACTGTTATTTTAGTGATTATCACTGTTATTAGTGAGGTTGTGCAGATTGTCACTGTTATTTTAGTGATGATCACTGCTATTAGTGAGGTTGTGCAGATTGTCACTGCTATTTTAGTGATTATCTTTGTTATTAGTGAGACTGCGCATATTGCAACTGTTATTTTAGTGATGTTCACTGTTACTAGTGAGGTTGTGCAGATTGTCACTGTTATTTTAGTGATAATCACTGCTATTAGTGAGATTGCGCATATTGCAACTGTTATTTTAGTGATGACCACTGTTATTAGTGAGATTGCGCATATTGCAACTGTTATTTTAGTGATTATCACTGTTATTAGTGACATTGCGCATATTGCAACTGTTATTTCAGTGATTATCACTGTTATTAGTGAGGTTGTGCAGATTTTCACTGTTATTTTAGTGATTATCACTGTTATTGGTGAGATTGCGCATATTGCAACTATTATTTTAGTGATGATCACTGTTACTAGTGAGGTTGTGCAGATTGTCACTGTTATTTGAGTGATGATCACTGTTATTAGTGAGGTTGTGCAGATTGTCACTGTTATTTTAGTGTTGATCACTGTTATTAGTGAGGTTGT
Source organism: Chrysops caecutiens (assembly GCA_963971475.1). Taxonomy (NCBI): domain Eukaryota; kingdom Metazoa; phylum Arthropoda; class Insecta; order Diptera; family Tabanidae; genus Chrysops; species Chrysops caecutiens. Next base: position 30,209,222 of record OZ020569.1, read on the forward strand.
GCAGATTGTCACTGTTATTTTAGTGATTATCTTTGTTATTAATGAGATTGCGCATATTGCAACTGTTATTTTAGTGATGTTCACCGTTACTAGTGAGGTTGTGCAGATTGTCACTGTTATTTTAGTGATTATCACTGTTATTAGTGAGATTGCGCATATTGCAACTGTTATTTTAGTGATGATCACAGTTATTAGTGAGGTTGTGCAGATTGTCACTGTTATTTTAGTGATTATCACTGTTAATAGTGATGTTGTGCAGATTGTCACTGTTATTTTAGTGATTATCACTGTTATTAGTGTGATTGCGCATATTGCAACTGTTATTTTAGTGATTATCACTGTTATTAGTGAGGTTGTGCAGATTGTCACTGTTATTTTAGTGAGTATCACTGTTATTAGTGAGATTGCGCATATTGCAACTGTTATTTTAGTGATGATCACTGTTATTAGTGAGATTGCGCATATTGCAACTGTTATTTTAGTGATGATCACTGTTATTAGTGACATTGCGCATATTGCAACTGTTATTTTAGTGATTATCACTGTTATTAGTGAGGTTGTGCAGATTGTCACCGTTATTTTAGTGATTATCACTGTTATTAGTGAGATTGCGCATATTGCAACTGTTATTTTAGTGATGATCACTGTTATTAGTGAGGTTGTGCAGATTGTCACTATTATTTTAGTGATTATCACGGTTATAAGTGAGATTGTGCAGATTGTCACTGTTATTTTAGTGATGATCACTGTTATTAGTGAGGTTGTGCAGATTGTCACTGCTATTTTAGTGATTATCACTGTTATTAGTGAGATTGCTCATATTGCAACTGTTATTTTAGTGATGATAACTGTTATTAGTGAGGTTGTCCAGTTTGTCACTGTTATTTTAGTGATAATCACTGTTATAAGTGAGGTTGTGCAAATTGTCACTGTTATTTTAGTTATTATCACTGTTATTAGTGAGATTGCGCATATTGCAACTGTTATTTTAGTGATGATCACTGTTATTAGTGAGGTTGTGCAGATTGTCACTATTATCTTAGTGATTATCACGGTTATAAGTGAGATTGTGCAGATTGTCACTGTTATTTTAGTGATGATCACTGTTATTAGTGAGGTTGTGCAGATTGTCACTGCTATTTTAGTGATTATCACTGTTATTAGTGAGATTGCGCATATTGCAACTGTTATTTTAGTGATGATAACTGTTATTAGTGAGGTTGTCCAGTTTGTCACTGTTATTTTAGTGATAATCACTGTTATAAGTGAGGTTGTGCAAATTGTCACTGTTATTTTAGTGATTATCACTGTTATTAGTGAGATTGCGCATATTGCAACTGTTATTTTAGTGATGATCACTGTTATTTGTGAGGTTGTGAAGATTGTCACTGTTATTTTAGTGATTATCACTGTTATTAGTGAGATTGCGCATATTGCAACTGTTATTTGAGTGACGATCACTGTTATTAGTGAGGTTGTGCAGATTGTCACTGTTATTTTAGTGATGATCACTGTTATTAGTGACATTGCGCATATTGCAACTGTTATTTTAGTGATTATCAATGTTATTAGTGAGGTTGTGCAGATTTTCACTGTTATTTTAGTGATTATCACTGTTATTTGTGAGATTGCGCGTATTGCAACGGTTATTTTAGTAATGATCACTGTTCTTAGTGAGGTTGTGCAGATTGCCACTGTTCTTTATGTGATTATCACTGTTATAAGTGAGATTGTGAAGATTGTCACTGTTATTTTAGTGATGATCACTGTTATTAGTGAGGTTGTGCAGATTGTCACTGTTATTTTACTGATTATCACTGTTATTAGTGAGGTTGTGCAGATTGTCACTGTTATTTTAGTGATTATCGCTGTTATTAGTGAGGTTGTGCAGATTGTCACTGTTATTTTAGTGATTATCACTGTTATTAGTGAGGTTGTGCAGATTGTCACTGTTATTAGTGAGATTGCGCATATTGCAACTGTTATTTAAGTGATGATCACTGTTATTAATGAGGTTGTGCAGATTGTCACTGTTATTTTAGTGATTATCACTGTTATTAGTGAGATTGTGCATATTGCAACTGTTATTTTAGCGATTATCACTGTTATTAGTGAGGTTGTGCAGATTGTCACTGTTATTTTAGTTATTATCAATGTTATTAGTGAGATTGCGCAAATTGCAACTGTTATTTTAGTGATGATCACTGTTTTTAGTGAGGTTGTGCAGATTGTCGCTGTTATTTTAGTGATTATCACTGTAATTAGTGAGATTGCGCATACTGCAACTGTTATTTTAGTGATGATCACTGTTATTAGTGAGGTTGTGCAGAATGTCACTGTTATTTTAGTGATTATCACTGTTAATAGTGATGTTGTGCAGATTGTCACTGTTATCTTAGTGATTATCACTGTTATTAGTGAGATTGCGCATATTGCAACTGTTATTTTAGTGATTATCACTGTTATTAGTGAGGTTGTGCAGATTGTCACTGTTATTTTAGTGATGATCACTGCTATTAGTGAGGTTGTGCAGATTGTCACTGCTATTTTAGTGATTATCTTTGTTATTAGTGAGACTGCGCATATTGCAACTGTTATTTTAGTGATGTTCACTGTTACTAGTGAGGTTGTGCAGATTGTCACTGTTATTTTAGTGATAATCACTGCTATTAGTGAGATTGCGCATATTGCAACTGTTATTTTAGTGATGACCACTGTTATTAGTGAGATTGCGCATATTGCAACTGTTATTTTAGTGATTATCACTGTTATTAGTGACATTGCGCATATTGCAACTGTTATTTCAGTGATTATCACTGTTATTAGTGAGGTTGTGCAGATTTTCACTGTTATTTTAGTGATTATCACTGTTATTGGTGAGATTGCGCATATTGCAACTATTATTTTAGTGATGATCACTGTTATTAGTGAGGTTGTGCAGATTGTCACTGTTATTTTAGTGATTATCACTGTTATAAGTGAGATTGCGCATATTGCAACTGTTATTTTAGTGATGATCACTGTTATTAGTGAGATTGCGCATATTGCAACTGTTATTCTTGTGATGATCACTGTTATTAGTGAGGTTGTGCAGATTGTCACTGTTATTTTAGTGATTATCACTGGCATTAGTGAGATTGCGCATATTGCAACTGTTATTTTAGTGATGTTCACTGTTACTAGTGAGGTTGTGCAGATTGTCACTGTTATTTTAGTGTTGATCACTGTTATTAGTGAGGTTGTGCAGATTGTCACTGTTATTTTAGTGATTATCTTTGTTATTAATGAGATTGCGCATATTGCAACTGTTATTTTAGTGATGTTCACCGTTACTAGTGAGGTTGTGCAGATTGTCACTGTTATTTTAGTGATTATCACTGTTATTAGTGAGATTGCGCATATTGCAACTGTTATTTTAGTGATGATCACTGTTATAAGTGGGATTGCACATATTGCAACTGTTATTTTAGTGATAATCACTGTAATGAGTGAGGTTGTGAAGATTGTCACAGTTATTTTAGTGATTATCACTGTTATTAGTGAAATTGCGCATATTGCAACTGTTATTTTAGTGATGATCACTGTTACTAGTGAGGTTGTGCAGATTGTCACTGTTATTTTAGTGATTATCACTGTTATTAGTGAGATTACGCATATTGCAACTGTTATTTTAGTGATGATCACTGTTATTAGTGAGATTGGTCATATTGCAACTGTTATTTTAGTGATGATCACTGTTATTAGTGAGGTTGTGAAGATTGTCACTGTTATTTTAGTGATTATCACTGTTATTAGTGAGATTGCGCATATTGCAACTGTTATTTTAGTGATGATCACTGTTATTAGTGAGGTTGTGCAGATTGTCACTGTTATTTTTGTGATGATCACTGTTATTAGTGAGGTTGTGCAGATTGTCACTGCTATTTTAGTGATTATCACTGTTATTAGTGAGATTGCGCATATTGCAACTGTTATTTTAGTGATGATAACTGTTATTAGTGAGGTTGTCCAGTTTGTCACTGTTATTTTAGTGATAATCACTGTTATAAGTGAGGTTGTGCAGATTGTCACTGTTATTTTAGTGATTATCACTGTTATTAGTGAGATTGCGCATATTGCAACTGTTATTTTAGTGATGATCACTGTTATTTGTGAGGTTGTGAAGATTGTCACTGTTATTTTAGTGATTATCACTGTTATTAGTGAGATTGCGCATATTGCAACTGTTATTTGAGTGATGATCACTGTTATTAGTGAGGTTGTGCAGATTGTCACTGTTATTTTAGTGATTATCACTGTTATTAGAGAGATTACGCATATTGCAACTGTTATTTTAGTGATGATCACTGTTATTAGTGAGATTGGTCATATTGCAACTGTTATTTTAGTGATGATCACTGTTATTAGTGAGGTTGTGAAGATTGTCACTGTTATTGTAGTGATTATCACTGTTATTAGTGAGATTGCGCATATTGCAACTGTTATTTTAGTGATGATCACTGTTATTAGTGAGGTTGTGCAGATTGTCACTGTTATTTTAGTGATTATCACTGTTAATAGTGATGTTGTGCAGATTGTCACTCTTATTTTAGTGATTATCACTGTTATTAGTGAGGTTGTGCAGATTGTCACTATTATTTTAGTGATTATCACTGTTATAAGTGAGATTGTGCAGATTGTCACTGTTATTTTAGTGATGATCACTGTTATTAGTGAGGTTGCGCATATTGTCACTGTTATTTTAGTGATTATCACTGTTATTAGTGAGATTGAGCATTGTAAGGATATTAGAAATTACAAATTTGTTAGGAACTAAAAAGAATAAATTGTTATTGCTAGAATGCTGTTAGTAAGATTAAGTTAGTAGAATGCTGTTAGTAAGAAAAACACGTAAAGTTAATTACAGCTAGTAAGTTGCCTACTTTTAGGGTATTTGTATTTATTTTGGATAAGCTAGCAAATTGCATACTACTAGGAAACTTAAATAATTGTATTAGGTAATAATATATTTTTAAACACTAAGCATAATTTCAGAATTAGGTTAAGCATACATTCTTAAACTACCAATTAATAACAAAAGAAATTCTTTAGGGTACATGAACCTTTTATGGTGGGGATCACAAACAAAGGGTTAAATTTAGTATAAAAACTGTATGATAGTACCAAATAAATCAGTCTTATCAAGACCAGTAAAACTTAATCAAATTGTTTACATTCTCACAAGCGAGCAGCACTGCACGAGTGAGTACGCCAATTTGCAGATATGCAAAGGCAATAAATTAATTTAACATAACATTTAAATAATGATATCCAAACATTACATGGCGATCCTGCAAATTCAGTGTCAACACTGAAGGAAAGATTACACCAAGCTTTGAAGGATGTGACTGCTGGACCAAGGCCAATCCCCATTTCCAAATACCACAAGCAGCAGAACAAAAACGAGTTTGAAGAGGACGTCAATGCCCAGAAGAAAAGGAAAATAATAACGTTGGAGGAATATAGGAAGAGGCAGATTCAACAGCCGCAGAATAAGAAATCAACGGTGAAAGCAACATCCTCATCTATAAAAAGACAGAGGACCAGAGGAGGAAAATTAAATAAGATTAGAAAGGAGCTGGCAAATCTATATTTTTTAGCCAGTATAAGCAAAGGACAAGAAAAAGATGTTTTTGTTCAAAAAATAAAACAAATAAAATCTGAGAGGAAATTATATATGAAAAACAAAAATAAAGCAAGAACACACTAAAATACAACATTGTAACACTTATTCCTTAAAATGGGCAAATCGGGTTCAAAAATAAAAGAAGAATTAATAATAAATAACAATGCTGGGACTTCTACATCGAATGTCGGAAATACGCTACAAAGTAGATTTTTGGGGGATATAGAATTGATTTTAGTAGTTTTAGGAATTTTAATTGGAGGATTTTTATTGATGAAAAAACTGAAAGAATATTTAAACAATACTGTAAAAAGGCAAATATCTGTTCAGCATGTGTAAAAAATGAATGACATAGAAGCTGTAATAGAAAATATTAATAAAACGACGATAAATTTCACTAAAAACCCAAATAGAGTATACTCCTCTTCTCATTTATTAATAAAGTTAACAGAGCTAAGAAGCATCAAACTTAAATTCAACACAAAATATCAAGAAATCTTAAATGTTGATAAAGAACTAGCCATCAAGGTGAAAGAAAGATTTAGTAAGGCGTATAATACTTTAGAAAATATTTGAGATAATAATATTAAAAAGACTTTAGAGAACGATAAGACCAATATGACTTCCTTCGATATTTCGCTTAGTTTAAAAGTAATACCTGAATTTCAGGGTGAAACAAAAAATTTGAATAATTTCCTAAATTTGATAGAATTTTTGTACAATGATTTGAAAGACAATATAGGAAAAGAAAAATTAATAAAATTTGTTCTTAAAACTAGACTTTCAGAAACAGTTAAAAATAAACTTAGCATTTTACAAGCACCCACAGATTTAGCAACTTTCCGCGAAAAGCTTCAAGAATTGTATAGAACTAATAAAACCCCATTAAAAATACAAACAGAACTATCAAAATCTATACAGGGGCATAAAACTGTTAGGGACTTTTCTAGTCAGGTTGAGAATTTGGTAGCCCAACTAAATGGACTACAAATAGCTGAGCAAGGGGAAGAACATAGACAGATAATTTCAAAATTAAATGATCAGATAGGGTTGAACTCATTCAAACATGGTTTACAAGAACCAATCAAATCCACGGTCTTCGCAGCAATGCCAAAAAATCTTCAAGAAGCTATTAGAATAGCCAGTGAAGCAGAGGTTCCAAACAGACCTCAAGTGTTAAGCTATAATAGCAGAAATGACAGGAATTCAGGTTTCCGTCCAAAACAAAATCAAAACTATGGTGTTAGGAATAATTATCAAAATAAACCATTCAGAAATTCAAATTTTCGTAACAATAATTTCCGAAATCGCTCTAGAAACAACAATAATTATAGGAACAATAATCGAAACAATAATGCCAATCAAAACCGAAATAACAGTAACGGGTTTAACCGCTTCTCTCATAATAACAACTCGGGAAATAATTCAAATGACAGGGGAAGAAGGGTCAATGTAATAAACTCGGGAAACGAAGTAGTCCCCGAGGAGTCGGGGGAACAATAGATAAAGCTAAAATATATAATTTCGACACAAAGTTAACAAACTTTATTTCGCTTAAAACAAATAAAAATCAGACACATAACTCGTTCTTAATCGATACAGGAGCAGATATTTCAATTATTAAACATGAATGTGTAGCCAATAAAGAAAGTATACAAACAAATAAAAGATGCGCCATTACAGGCATCACGAACACAAACATGAACTCATTAGGCACCATCATTTCAACGTTCCATATCAACAATGAAAAATTTGTTCAAGAGTTACATGTAGTTGACGATGACTTCCCAATATTGACTGACGGAATAATAGGTCGAGATTTCTTGATACAGACAAAAAGTATTATAAATTATGAAAGATTTATGATTTCCTTATACATTAATAATACGGAAACGATGATACCAATTCAAACGAAATTACCACAGTACCAAGATATAAGGGTTCCTGCCAGATCAAAAATAATTCACCCAAAATGATGATTATATCGTGGAAAGTAAACATTCTCAAAAGAAGAAGCCTGATCAACTCCATTCTTGGGAATGCACTTCCATCTCAGAAACGCGAAATGTACAAAAGTTGAAAATTGAGCTTAAAGAAATTAATGGCATGCCGGAGGTTATACTGAAAAATAATGAAGTAATATGGAGAATAAGTGATAATCCGAATAATGACTTAGGTCAATTTTTGGAGAAGCTCATTCAAGAAACTGAAGATTCTAATATAAAAGAACTAGCGCTAGCAACTGATAGTGAATTATTTAAACTTTATACAATAGAAAAATTTAAGAATGAATTTAATAGATTGCAATCCAAAGAAGGAAAACTGAATTTAAAAATATTATTGTATAACCCTCCACAAAGAATATATGATTATAAGAAACAAAAAGAGATAATCGAAGAATTTCATGATTCTCCACAAGGTGGCCACTCAGGAGTTAAAAGAACTATTAATAGAATAAAACAAAGATATATTTGGAAAAACTTGAACAAAATGGTAAAAGCTCATATTAATAATTGCAAGATTTGCACACGCAATAAAATAACAAGACATGTTAAAGAAGAAATGGTACTCACAGAAACACCAACAAACAGTTTCGAAATTGTAGCGATAGATACGGTAGGACCCTTACCATTAGTCAACGACTACAGATACATCTTAACTATTCAGTGTGAACTAACCAAATACGTAGAAGCAATTCCTATTGCCAATAAAGAAGCTCTGACTATAGCAAGGACCTTAACAGAAAAATTCATTCTAAAATATGGATTCTTTAAAACTGTCAAAACCGATATGGGAACAGAGTTTATTAATGAAATTTTTGAAAATGTAACAAAATTGCTAAATATTAAACACAAAACTTCAACCCCGTATCACCATGAATCTTTAGGATCATTAGAAAGAAATCATAGGGTATTAAAGCAATATCTATTATCCTTTGCCACTGACTATGAATGGGATAAATGGATTCCTTACTACACATTTTGTTATAATACAACACCACATGTAGACACAGGTTTCACACCATATGAACTAATATTTGGGAAATTAGCAAATTTACCAACGAACATAATAAAAAACAATTCACCCGTATATAACATTGCAGATTATGCTAAAGAACTTACATTAAGATTAAAACATGCACATGAACAAGCGAAGGTCTTATTGGAAATATCGAAGAATAAAAGAAAGGAAGAATATGATAAAGTCACTAATCCGTTAAAAATAAAAATTGGAGATTATGTCTATTTAAAAAATGAAAATACGAGAAAATTAGATAGCCCTTACAAAGGTCCATTTAAGGTTACAGATATAAAAGGAGTAAATATAAGTGTTAAAATTAATAACAAAATCAAAATATTCCACAAAAATAATGTTAAACCTTCATAATATAGATCATTGTAATAGAATAAGAAAGCATATTATACAAAAAAAAAATTTTTTATAAATATAAAAAATTTTTATTAAAAGGAAAGGGATGTAAGGATATTAGAAATTACAAATTTGTTAGGAACTAAAAAGAATAAATTGTTATTGTTAGAATGCTGTTAGTAAGATTAAGTTAGTAGAATGCTGTTAGTAAGAAAAACACGTAAAGTTAATTACAGCTAGTAAGTTGCCTACTTTTAGGGTATTTGTATTTATTTTGGATAAGCTAGCAAATTGCATACTACTAGGAAACTTAAATAATTGTATTAGGTAATAATATATTTTTAAACACTAAGCATAATTTCAGAATTAGGTTAAGCATACATTCTTAAACTACCAATTAATAACAAAAGAAATTCTTTAGGGTACATGAACCTTTTATGGTGGGGATCACAAACAAAGGGTTAAATTTAGTATAAAAACTGTATGATAGTACCAAATAAATCAGTCTTATCAAGACCAGTAAAACTTAACCAAATTGTTTACATTCTCACAAGCGAGCAGCACTGCACGAGTGAGTACGCCAATTTGCAGATATGCAAAGGCAATAAATTAATTTAACATAACATTTAAATAATGATATCCAAACATTACAGCATATTGCAACTGTTATTTTAGTGATGATCACTGTTATTTGTGAGGTTGTGAAGATTGTCACTGTTATTTTAGTGATTATCACTGTTATTAGTGAGATTGCGCATATTGCAACTGTTATTTGAGTGACGATCACTGTTATTAGTGAGGTTGTGCAGATTGTCACTGTTATTTTAGTGATGATCACTGTTATTAGTGAGATTGCGCATATTGCAACTGTTATTTTAGAGATGATCACTGTTATTAGTGAGGTTGTGCAGATTGTCACTATTGTTTTAGTGATTATCACTGTTATAAGTGAGATTGTGCAGATTGTCACTGTTATTTTAGTGATGATCACTGTTATTAGTGAGGTTGTGCAGATTGTCACTGTTATTTTAGTGCTTATCACTGTTATTAGTGAGGTTGTGCAGATTGTCACTGTTACTTTAGTGATTATCACTGTTAGTAGGGAGATTGCGCATATTGCAACTGTTATTTTAGTGATGATCACTGTTTTTAGTGAGGTTGTGCAGATTGTCACTGTTATTTTAGTGATTATCACTGTTATTAGTGAGATTGCGCATATTGCAACTGTTATTTTAGTGATGATCACTGTTATTAGTGAGGTTGTGCAGATTGTCACTGTTATTTTAGTGATTATCACTGTTAATAGTGATGTTGTGCAGATTGTCACTGTTATTTTAGTGATTATCACTGTTATTAGTGAGATTGCGCATATTGCAACTGTTATTTTAGTGACTATCACTGTTATTAGTGAGCTTGTGCAGATTGTCACTGTTATTTTAGTGAGTATCACTGTTATTAGTGAGATTGCGCATATTGCAACTGTTATTTTAGTGATGATCACTGTTATTAGTGAGATTGCGCATATTGCAACTGTTATTTTAGTGATGATCACTGTTATTAGTGACATTGCGCATATTGCAACTGTTATTTTAGTGATTATCACTGTTATTAGTGAGGTTGTGCAGATTGTCACCATTATTTTAGTGATTATCACTGTTATTAGTGAGATTGCGCATATTGCAACTGTTATTTTAGTGATGATCACTGTTATTAGTGAGGTTGTGCAGATTGTCACTATTATTTTAGTGATTATCACTGTTATAAGTGAGATTGTGCAGATTGTCACTGTTATTTTAGTGATGATCACTGTTATTAGTGAGGTTGTGCAGATTGTCACTGCTATTTTAGTGATTATCACAGTTATTAGTGAGATTGCGCATACTGCAACTGTTATTTTAGTGATGATAACTGTTATTAGTGAGGTTGTCCAGTTTGTCACTGTTATTTTAGTGATAATCACTGTTATAAGTGAGGCTGTGCAGATTGTCACTGTTATTTTAGTGATTATCACTGTTATTAGTGAGATTGCGCATATTGCAACTGTTATTTTAGTGATGATCACTGTTATTTGTGAGGTTGTGAAGATTGTCACTGTTATTTTAGTGATTATCACTGTTATTAGTGAGATTGCGCATATTGCAACTGTTATTTGAGTGATGATCACTGTTATTAGTGAGGTTGTGTAGATTGTCACTGTTATTTTAGTGATGATCACTGTTATTAGTGACATTGCGCATATTGCAACTGTTAATTTAGTGATTATCACTGTTATTAGTGAGGTTGTGCAGATTGTCACCGTTATTTTAGTGATTATCACTGTTATTAGTGAGATTGAGCATATTGCAACTGTTATTTTAGTGATGATCACTGTTATTTGTGAGGTTGTGAAGATTGTCACTGTTATTTTAGTGATTATCACTGTTATTAGTGAGATTGCGCATATTGCAACTGTTATTTGAGTGACGATCACTGTTATTAGTGAGGTTGTGCAGATTGTCACTGTTATTTTAGTGATGATCACTGTTATTAGTGAGATTGCGCATATTGCAACTGTTATTTTAGTGATTATCAATGTTGTTAGTGAGGTTGTGCAGATTGTCACTGTTATTTTAGTGATTATCACTGTTATTGGTGAGATTGCGCGTATTGCAACGGTTATTTTAGTGATGATCACTGTTATTAGTGAGGTTGTGCAGATTGCCACTGTTCTTTAAGTGATTATCACTGTTATAAGTGAGATTGTGAAGATTGTCACTGTTATTTTAGTTATGATCACTGTTATTAGTGAGGTTGTGCAGATTGTCACTGTTATTTTACTGATTATCACTGTTATTAGTGAGGTTGTGCAGATTGTCACTGTTATTTTAGTGATTATCGCTGTTATTAGTGAGGTTGTGCAGATTGTCACTGTTATTTTAGTGATTATCACTGTTATTAGTGAGGTTGTGCAGATTGTCACTGTTATTAGTGAGATTGCGCATATTGCAACTGTTATTTATGTGATGATCACTGTTATTAATGAGGTTGTGCAGATTGTCACTGTTATTTTAGTGATTATCACTGTTATGAGTGAGATTGTGCATATTGCAACTGTTATTTTAGTGATGATCACTGTTTTTAGTGATGTTGTGCAGATTGTCACTGTTATTTTAGTGATTATCACTGTTATTAGTGAGGTTGTGCAGATTGTCACTGTTATTTTAGTGATTATCACTGTTTTTAGTGAGATTGCGCATATTGCAACTGTTATTTTAGTGATGATCACTGTTTTTAGTGAGGTTGTGCAGATTGTCACTGTTATTTTAGTGATTTTAGTTATAAGTGAGATTGCGCATATTGCAACTGTTATTTTAGTGATGATCACTGTTATTAGTGAGATTGCGCATATTGCAACTGTTATTCTTGTGATGATCACTGTTATTAGTGAGGTTCTGCAGATTGTCACTGTTATTTTAGTGATTATCACTGGCATTAGTGAGATTGCGCATATTGCAACTGTTATTTGAGTGATGTTCACTGTTACTAGTGAGGTTGTGCAGATTGTCACTGTTATTTGAGTGATGATCACTGTTATTAGTGAGGTTGTGCAGATTGTCACTGTTATTTTAGTGTTGATCACTGTTATTAGTGAGGTTGTGCAGATTGTCACTGTTATTTTAGTGATTATCTTTGTTATTAGTGAGATTGCGCATATTGCAACTGTTATTTTAGTGATGTTCACTGTTACTAGTGAGGTTGTGCAGATTGTCACTGTTATTTTAGTGATTATCACTGCTATTAGTGAGATTGCACATATTGCAACTGTTATTTTAGTGATGATCACTGTTATAAGTGAGATTGCGCATATTGCAACTGTTATTTTAGTGATGATCACTGTAATGAGAGAGGTTGTGAAGATTGTCACAGTTATTTTAGTGATTATCACTGTTATTAGTGAGATTGCGCATATTGCAACTGTTATCTTAGTGATGATCACTGTTACTAGTGAGGTTGTGCAGATTGTCACTGTTATTTTAGTGATTATCACTGTTATTAGTGAGATTACGCATATTGCAACTGTTATTTTAGTGATGATCACTGTTATTAGTGAGATTGGTCATATTGCAACTGTTATTTTAGTGATGATCACTGTTATTAGTGAGGTTGTGAAGATTGTCACTGTTATTTGAGTGATTATCACTGTTATTAGTGAGATTGCGCATATTGCAACTGTTATTTTAGTGATGATCACTGTTATTAGTGAGGTTGTGCAGATTGTCACTGTTATTTTTGTGATGATCACTGTTATTAGTGAGGTTGTGCAGATTGTCACTGCTATTTAAGTGATTATCACTGTTATTAGTGAGATTGCGCATATTGCAACTGTTATTTTAGTGATGATAACTGTTATTAGTGAGGTTGTCCAGTTTGTCACTGTTATTTTAGTGATAATCACTGTTATAAGTGAGGTTGTGCAGATTGTCAATGTTATTTTAGTGATTATCACTGTTATTAGTGAGATTGCGCATATTGCAACTGTTATTTTAGTGATGATCACTGTTATTTGTGAGGTTGTGAAGATTGTCACTGTTATTTTAGTGATTATCACTGTTATTAGTGAGATTGCGCATATTGCAACTGTTATTTGAGTGATGATCACTGTTATTAGTGAGGTTGTGCAGATTGTCACTGTTATTTTAGTGATGATCACTGTTATTAGTGAGATTGCGCATATTGCAACTGTTATTTTAGTGATTATCAATGTTATGAGTGAGGTTGTGCAGATTGTCACTGTTATTTTAGTGATTATCACTGTTATTAGTGAGATTGCGCATAGTGCAACGGTTATTTTAGTGATGATCACTGTTATTAGTGAGGTTGTGCAGATTGCCACTGTTATTTAAGTGATTATCACTGTTATTAGTGAGGTTGTGCAGATTGCCACTGTTATTTTAGTGATTATCACTGTTATTAGTGAGGTTGTGCAGATTGTCACTGTTATTTTAGTGTTGATCACTGTTATTAGTGAGGTAGTGCAGATTGTCACTGTTATTTTAGTGATTATCACTGTTATTAGTGAGGTTGTGCAGATTGTCACTGTTATTAGTGAGATTGCGCATATTGCAACTGTTATTTAAGTGATGATCACTGTTATTAATGAGGTTGTGCAGATTGTCACTGTTATTCTAGTGATTATCACTGTTATTAGTGAGATTGCGCATATTGCAACTGTTATTTTAGTGATGATCACTGTTTTTAGTGATGTTGTGCAGATTGTCACTGTTATTTTAGTGATTATCACTGTTATTAGTGAGGTTGTGCAGATTGCCACTGTTATTTTAGTGATGATCACTGTTATTAGTGAGATTGCGCATATTGCAACTGTTATTTTAGTGATTATCACTGTTATTAGTGAGGTTGTGCAGATTGTCACCGTTATTTTAGTGATTATCACTGTTGTTAGTGAGATTGCGCATATTGCAACTGTTATTTTAGAGATGATCACTGTTATTAGTGAGGTTGTGCAGATTGTCACTATTATTTTAGTGATTATCACTGTTATAAGTGAGATTGTGCAGATTGTCACTGTTATTTTAGTGATGATCACTGTTATTAGTGAGGTTGTGCAGATTGTCACTGTTATTTTAGTGCTTATCACTGTTATTAGTGAGGTTGTGCATATTGTCACTGTTACTTTAGTGATTATCACTGTTATTAGTGAGATTGCGCATATTGTCACTGTTATTTTAGTGCTTATCACTGTTATTAGTGAGGTTGTGCAGATTGTCACTGTTACTTTAGTGATTATCACTGTTATTAGTGAGATTGCGCATATTGCAACTGTTATTTTAGTGATGATCACTGGTTTTAGTGAGGTTGTGCAGATTGTCACTGTTACTTTAGTGATTATCACTGTTATTAGTGAGATTGCGCATATTGCAACTGTTATTTTAGTGATGATCACTGTTTTTAGTGAGGTTGTGCAGATTGTCACTGTTATTTTAGTGATTATCACTGTTATTAGTGAGATTGCGCATATTGCAACTGTTATTTTAGTGATGATCACTGTTATTAGTGAGGTTGTGCAGATTGTCACTGTTATTTTAGTGATTATCACTGTTAATAGTGATGTTGTGCAGATTGTCACTGTTATTTTAGTGATTATCACTGTTATTAGTGAGATTGCGCATATTGCAACTGTTATTTTAGTAATTATCACTGTTATGAGGGAGGTTGTGCAGATTGTCACTGTTATTTTAGTGAGTATCACTGTTATTAGTGAGATTGCGCATATTGCAACTGTTATTTTAGTGATGATCACTGTTATTAGTGAGATTGCGCATATTGCAACTGTTATTTTAGTGATGATCACTGTTATAAGTGACATTGCGCATATTGCAACTGTTATTTTAGTGATTATCACTGTTATTAGTGAGGTTGTGCAGATTGTCACCGTTATTTTAGTGATTATCACTGTTATTAGTGAGATTGCGCATATTGCAACTGTTATTTTAGTGATGATCACTGTTATTAGTGAGGTTGTGCAGATTGTCACTATTATTTTAGTGATTATCACTGTTATAAGTGAGATTGTGCAGATTGTCACTGTTATTTTAGTGATGATCACTGTTATTAGTGAGGTTGTGCAGATTGTCACTGCTATTTTAGTGATTATCACTGTTATTAGTGAGATTGCGCATATTGCAACTGTTATTTTAGTGATGATAACTGTTATTAGTGAGGTTGTCCAGTTTGTCACTGTTATTTTAGTGATAATCACTGTTATAAGTGAGGTTGTGCAGATTGTCACTGTTATTTTAGTGATTATCACTGTTATTAGTGAGATTGCGCATATTGCATTTGTTATTTTAGTGATTATCAATGTTATTAGTGAGGTTGTGCAGATTGTCACTGTTATTTTAGTGATGATCACTGTTATTAGTGAGATTGCGCGTATTGCAACGGTTATTTTAGTGATGATCACTGTTATTAGTGAGGTTGTGCAGATTGCCACTGTTCTTTAAGTGATTATCACTGTTATAAGTGAGATTGTGAAGATTGTCACTGTTATTTTAGTGATGATCACTGTTATTAGTGAGGTTGTGCAGATTGTCACTGTTATTTTACTGATTATCACTGTTATTAGTGAGGTTGTGCAGATTGTCACTGTTCTTTTAGTGATTATCGCTGTTATTAGTGAGGTTGTGCAGATTGTCACTGTTATTTTAGTGATTATCACTGTTATTAGTGAGGTTGTGCAGATTGTCACTGTTATTAGTGAGATTGCGCATATTGCAACTGTTATTTAAGTGATGATCACTGTTATTAATGAGGTTGTGCAGATTGCCACTGTTCTTTAAGTGATTATCACTGTTATAAGTGAGATTGTGAAGATTGTCACTGTTATTTTAGTGATGATCACTGTTATTAGTGAGGTTGTGCAGATTGTCACTGTTATTTTACTGATTATCACTGTTATTAGTGAGGTTGTGCAGATTGTCACTGTTATTAGTGAGATTGCGCATATTGCAACTGTTATTTATGTGATGATCACTGTTATTAATGAGGTTGTGCAGATTGTCACTGTTATTTTAGTGATTATCACTGTTATTAGTGAGATTGTGCATATTGCAACTGTTATTTTAGTGATGATCACTGTTTTTAGTGATGTTGTGCAGATTGTCACTGTTATTTTAGTGATTATCACTGTTATTAGTGAGATTGCACATATTGCAACTGTTATTTTAGTGATGATAACTGTTATTAGTGAGGTTGTCCAGTTTGTCACTGTTATTTTAGTGATAATCACTGTTATAAGTGAGGTTGTGCCGATTGTCACTGTTATTTTAGTGATTATCACTGTTATTAGTGAGATTGCGCATATTGCATTTGTTATTTTAGTGATTATCAATGTTATTAGTGAGGTTGTGCAGATTGTCACTGTTATTTTAGTGATTATCACTGTTATTAGTGAGATTGCGCGTATTGCAACGGTTATTTTAGTGATGATTACTGTTATTAGTGAGGTTGTGCAGATTGCCACTGTTCTTTAAGTGATTATCACTGTTATAAGTTAGATTGTGAAGATTGTCACTGTTATTTTAGTGATGATCACTGTTATTAGTGAGGTTGTGCAGATTGTCACTGTTATTTTACTGATTATCACTGTTATTAGTGAGGTTGTGCAGATTGTCACTGTTATTTTAGTGATTATCGCTGTTATTAGTGAGGTTGTGCAGATTGTCACTGTTATTTTAGTGATTATCACTGTTATTAGTGAGGTTGTGCAGATTGTCACTGTTATTAGTGAGATTGCGCATATTGCAACTGTTATTTAAGTGATGATCACTGTTATTAATGAGGTTGTGCATATTGCCACTGTTCTTTAAGTGATTATCACTGTTATAAGTGAGATTGTGAAGATTGTCACTGTTATTTTAGTGATGATCACTGTTATTAGTGAGGTTGTGCAGATTGTCACTGTTATTTTACTGATTATCACTGTTATTAGTGAGGTTGTGCAGATTGTCACTGTTATTTTAGTGATTACCGCTGTTATTAGTGAGGTTGTGCAGATTGTCACTGTTATTTTAGTGATTATCACTGTTATTAGTGAGGTTGTGCAGATTGTCACTGTTATTAGTGAGATTGCGCATATTGCAACTGTTATTTAAGTGATGAGCACTGTTATTAATGAGGTTGTGCAGATTGTCACTGTTATTTTAGTGATTATCATTGTTATTAGTGAGATTGTGCATATTGCAACTGTTATTTTAGTGATGATCACTGTTTTTAGTGATGTTGTGCAGATTGTCACTGTTATTTTAGTGATTATCACTGTTATTAGTGAGATTGCGCATATTGCAACTGTTATTTTAGCGATTATCACTGTTATTAGTGAGGTTCTGCAGATTGTCACTGTTATTTTAGTTATTATCAATGTTATTAGTGAGATTGCGCAAATTGCAACTGTTATTTTAGTGATGATCACTGTTTTTAGTGAGGTTGTGCAGATTGTCACTGTTATTTTAGTGATTATCACTGTTATTAGTGAGATTGCGCATATTGCAACTGTTATTTTAGTGATGATCACTGTTATTAGTGAGGTTGTGCAGATTGTCACTGTTATTTTAGTGATTATCACTGTTATTAGTGAGGTTGTGCAGATTGTCACTGTTATTTTAGTGATTATCACTGTTATTAGTGAGATTGCGCATATTGCAACTGTTATTTTAGTGATTATCACTGTTTTTAGTGAGGTTGTGCAGATTGTCACTGTTATTTTAGTGATTCTCACTGTTATTAGTGAGATTGCGCATACTGCAACTGTTATTTTAGTGATGATCACTGTTATTAAAGAGGTTGTGCAGATTGTCACTGTTATTTTAGTGATTATCACTGTTAATAGTGATGTTGTGCAGAATGTCACTGTTATCTTAGTGATTATCACTGTTATTAGTGAGATTGCGCATATTGCAACTGTTATTTTAGAGATTATCACTGTTATTAGTGAGGTTGTGCAGATTGTCACTGTTATTTTAGTGATGATCACTGTTATTAGTGAGGTTGTGCAGATTGTCACTGCTATTTTAGTGATTATCGTTGTTATTATTGAGATTGCGCATATTGCAACCGTTATTTTAGTGATGTTCACTGTTACTAGTGAGGTTGTGCAGATTGTCACTGTTATTTTAGTGATAATCACTGCTATTAGTGAGATTGCGCATATTGCAACTGTTATTTTAGTGATGACCACTGTTATTAGTGAGATTGCGCATATTGCAACTGTTATTTTAGTGATTATCACTGTTATTAGTGACATTGCGCATATTGCAACTGTTATTTCAGTGATTATCACTGTTATTAGTGAGGTTGTGCAGATTTTCACTGTTATTTTAGTGATTATCACTGTTGTTGGTGAGATTGCGCATATTGCAACTATTATTTTAGTGATGATCACTGTTATTAGTGAGGTTGTGCAGATTGTCACTGTTATTTTAGTGATTGTCACTGTTATAAGTGAGATTGCGCATATTGCAACTGTTATTTTAGTGATGATCACTGTTATTAGTGAGATTGCGCATATTGCAACTGTTATTCTTGTGATGATCACTGTTATTAGTGAGGTTCTGCAGATTGTCACTGTTATTTTAGTGATTATCACTGGCATTAGTGAGATTGCGCATATTGCAACTGTTATTTTAGTGATGTTCACTGTTACGAGTGAGGTTATCACTGTTATTAGTGAGGTTGTGCAGATTGTCACTGTTATTAGTGAGATTGCGCATATTGCAACTGTTATTTAAGTGATGATCACTGTTATTAATGAGGTTGTGCAGATTGTCACTGTTATTCTAGTGATTATCACTGTTATTAGTGAGATTGCGCATATTGCAACTGTTATTTTAGTGATGATCACTGTTTTTAGTGATGTTGTGCAGATTGTCACTGTTATTTTAGTGATTATCACTGTTATTAGCGAGGTTGTGCAGATTGCCACTGTTATTTTAGTGATTATCACTGTTATTAGTGAGGTTGTGCAGATTGTCACTGTTATTTTAGCGATTATCGCTGTTATTAGTGAGGTAGTGCAGATTGTCACTGTTATTTTAGTGATTATCACTGTTATTAGTGAGGCTGTGCAGATTGTCACTGTTATTAGTGAGATTGCGCATATTGCAACTGTTATTTAAGTGATGATCACTGTTATTAATGAGGTTGTGCAGATTGTCACTGTTATTCTAGTGATGATAACTGTTATTAGCGAGGTTGTCCAGTTTGTCACTGTTATTTTAGTGATAATCACTGTTATAAGTGAGATTGTGCAGATTGTCACTGTTATTTTAGTGATTATCACTGTTATTAGTGAGATTGCGCATATTGCAACTGTTATTTTAGTGATGATCACTGTTATTTGTGAGGTTGTGAAGATTGTCACTGTTATTTTAGTGATTATCACTGTTATTTTAGTGAAGATCACTGTTATTAGTGAGATTGCGCATATTGCAACTGTTATTTTAGTGATGATCAATGTTATTAGTGAGATTGCGCATATTGCAACTGTTATTTTAGTGATGATCACTGTTTTTAGTGAGGTTGTGCAGATTGTCACTGTTATTTTAGTGATTATCACTGTTATTAGTGAGATTGCGCATATTGCAACTGTTATTTTAGTGATGATCACTGTTATTAGTGAGGTTGTGCAGATTGTCACTGTTATTTTAGTGATTATCACTGTTAATAGTGATGTTGTGCAGATTGTCACTGTTATTTTAGTGATTATCACTGTTATTAGTGAGATTGCGCGTATTGCAACTGTTATTTTAGTGATTATCACTGTTATTAGTGAGGTTGTGCAGATTGTCACTGTTATTTTAGTGAGTATCACTGTTATTAGTGAGATTGCGCATATTGCAACTGTTATTTTAGTGATGATCACTGTTATTAGTGAGATTGCGCATATTGCAACTGTTATTTTAGTGATGATCACTGTTATTAGTGACATTGCGCATATTGCAACTGTTATTTTAGTGATTATCACTGTTATTAGTGAGGTTGTGCAGATTGTCACCGTTATTTTAGTGATTATCACTGTTATTAGTGAGATTGCGCATATTGCAACTGTTATTTTAGTGATGATCACTGTTATTAGTGAGGTTGTGCAGATTGTCACTATTATTTTAGTGATTATCACTGTTATAAATGAGATTGTGCAGATTGTCACTGTTATTTTAGTGATGATCACTGTTATTAGTGAGGTTGTGCACATTGTCACTGCTATTTTAGTGATTATCACTGTTATTAGTGAGATTGCGCAGATTGTCACTGTTGTTTAAGTGATTATCGCTGTTATTTGTGAGGTTGTGCAGATTGTCACTGTTATTTTAGTGATTATCACTGTTATTAGTGAGATTGCGCATATTGCAACTGTTATTTAAGTGATGATCGCTGTTATTTATGAGGTTGTGCAGATTGCCACTGTTCTTTAAGTGATTATCACTGTTATAAGTGAGATTGTGAAGATTGTCACTGTTATTTTAGTGATGATCACTGTTATTAGTGAGGTTGTGCAGATTGTCACTGTTATTTTACTGATTATCACTGTTATTAGTGAGGTTGTGCAGATTGTCACTGTTATTTTAGTGATTATCGCTGTTATTAGTGAGGTTGTGCAGATTGTCACTGTTATTTTAGTGATTATCACTGTTATTAGTGAGGTTGTGCAGATTGTCACTGTTATTAGTGAGATTGCGCATATTGCAACTGTTATTAAAGTGATGATCACTGTTATTAATGAGGTTGTGCAGATTGTCACTGTTATTTTAGTGATTATCACTGTTATTAGTGAGATTGTGCATATTGCAACTGTTATTTTAGTGATGATCACTGTTTTTAGTGATGTTGTGCAGATTGTCACTGTTATTTTAGTGATTATCACTGTTATTAGTGAGATTGCGCATATTGCAACTGTTATTTTAGCGATTATCACTGTTATTAGTGAGGTTGTGCATATTGCAACTGTTATTTTAGTGATGATCACTGTTATTAGTGCGGTTGTGCAGATTGTCACTGTTATTTTGTGATTATCACTGTTATTAGTGAGGTTGTGCAGATTGTCACTGTTATTTTAGTGATTATCACTGTTATTAGTGAGATTGCGCATATTGCAACTGTTATTTTAGTGATGATCACTGTTATTAGTGAGGTTGTGCAGATTGTCACTGTTATTTTAGTGATGATCACTGTTATTAGTGAGGTTGTGCAGATTGTCACTGTTATTTTAGTGATTATCACTGTTAATAGTGATGTTGTGCAGATTGTCACTGTTATCTTAGTGATTATCACGGTTATTAGTGAGATTGCGCATATTGCAACTGTTATTTTAGTGATTATCACTGTTATTAGTGAGGTTGTGCAGATTGTCACTGTTATTTTAGTGATGATCACTGTTATTAGTGAGGTTGTGCGGATTGTCACTGCTATTTTAGTGATTATCTTTGTTATTAGTGAGATTGCGCATATTGCAACTGTTATTTTAGTGATGTTCACTGTTACTAGTGAGGTTGTGCAGATTGTAACTGTTATTTTAGTGATAATCACTGCTATTAGTGAGATTGCGCATATTGCAACTGTTATTTTAGTGATGACCACTGTTATTAGTGTGATTGCGCATATTGCAACTGTTATTTTAGTGATTATCACTGTTATTAGTGACATTGCGCTTATTGCAACTGTTATTTCAGTGATTATCACTGTTATTAGTGAGGTTGTGCAGATTTTCACTGTTATTTTAGTGATTATCACTGTTATTGGTGAGATTGCGCATATTGCAACTATTATTTTAGTGATGATCACTGTTATTAGTGAGGTTGTGCAGATTGTCACTGTTATTTTAGTGATTATCACAGTTATAAGTGAGATTGCGCATATTGCAACTGTTATTTTAGTGATGATCACTGTTATTAGTGAGATTGCGCATATTGCAACTATTATTCTTGTGGTGATCACTGTTATTAGTGAGGTTGTGCAGATTGTCACTGTTATTTTAGTGATTATCACTGGCATTAGTGAGATTGGTCATATTGCAACTGTTATTTTAGTGATGATCACTGTTATTAGTGAGGTTGTGAAGATTGTCACTGTTATTTTAGTGATTATCACTGTTATTAGTGAGATTGCGCATATTGCAACTGTTATTTTAGTGATGATCACTGTTATTAGTGAGGTTGTGCAGATTGTCACTGTTATTTTTGTGATGATCACTGTTATTAGTGAGGTTGTGCAGATTCTCACTGCTATTTTAGTGATTATCACTGTTATTAGTGAGATTGCGCATATTGCAACTGTTATTTTAGTGATGATAACTGTTATTAGTGAGGTTGTCCAGTTTGTCACTGTTATTTTAGTGATAATCACTGTTATAAGTGAGATTGTGCAGATTGTCACTGTTATTTTAGTGATTATCACTGTTATTAGTGAGATTGCGCATATTGCAACTGTTATTTGAGTGATGATCACTGTTATTAGTGAGGTTGTGCAGATTGTCACTGTTATTTTAGTGATGATCACTGTTATTAGTGAGATTGCGCATATTTCAACTGTTATTTTAGTGATTATCAATGTTATGAGTGAGGTTGTGCAGATTGCCACTGTTATTTAAGTGATTATCACTGTTATTAGTGAGGTTGTGCAGATTGCCACTGTTATTTTAGTGATTATCACTGTTATTAGTGAGGTTGTGCAGATTGTCACTGTTATTTTAGCGATTATCGCTGTTATTAGTGAGGTAGTGCAGATTGTCACTGTTATTTTAGTGATTATCACTGTTATTAGTGAGGTTGTGCAGATTGTCACTGTTATTAGTGAGATTGCGCATATTGCAACTGTTATTTTAGTGATGATCGCTGTTATTAATGAGGTTGTGCAGATTGTCACTGTTATTCTAGAGATTATCACTGTTATTAGTGAGATTGCGCATATTGCAACTGTTATTTTAGTGATGATCACTGTTTTTAGTGATGTTGTGCAGATTGTCACTGTTATTTTAGTGATTATCACTGTTATTAGTGAAATTGTGCATATTGCAACTGTTATTTTAGCGATTATCACTGTTATTAGTGAGGTTGTGCAGATTGTCACTGTTATTTTAGTGATTATCACTGTTATTAGTGAGATTGCGCAAATTGCAACTGTTATTTTAGTGATGATCACTGTTTTTAGTGAGGTTGTGCAGATTGTCACTGTTATTTTAGTGATAATCGCTGTTATTAGTGAGATTGCGCATATTGCAACTGTTATTTTAGTGATGATCACTGTTATTAGTGAGGTTGTGCAGATTGTCACTGTTATTTTAGTGATTATCACTGTTATTAGTGAGGTTGTGCAGATTGTCACTGTTATTTTAGTGATTATCACTGTTATTAGTGAGATTGCGCATATTGCAACTGTTATTTTAGTGATGATCACTGTTTTTAGTGAGGTTGTGCAGATTGTCACTGTTATTTTAGTGATTATCACTGTTATTAGTGAGATTGCGCATACTGCAACTGTTATTTTAGTGATGATCACTGTTATTAAAGAGGTTGTGCAGATTGTCACTGTTATTTTAGTGATTATCACTGTTAATAGTGATGTTGTGCAGAATGTCACTGTTATCTTAGTGATTATCACTGTTATTAGTGAGATTGCGCATATTGCAACTGTTATTTTAGTGATTATCACTGTTATTAGTGAGGTTGTGCAGATTGTCACTGTTATTTTAGTGATGATCACTGTTATTAGTGAGGTTGTGCAGATTGTCACTGCTATTTTAGTGATTATCGTTGTTATTAGTGAGATTGCGCATATTGCAACCGTTATTTGAGTGATGTTCACTGTTACTAGTGAGGTTGTGCAGATTGTCACTGTTATTTTAGTGATAATCACTGCTATTAGTGAGATTGCGCATATTGCAACTGTTATTTTAGTGATGACCACTGTTATTAGTGAGATTGCGCATATTGCAACTGTTATTTTAGTGATTATCACTGTTATTAGTGACATTGCGCATATTGCAACTGTTATTTCAGTGATTATCACTGTTATTAGTGAGGTTGTGCAGATTATCACTGTTATTTTAGCGATTATCACTGTTATTGGTGAGATTGCGCATATTGCAACTATTATTTTAGTGATGATCACTGTTATTAGTGAGGTTGTGCAGATTGTCACTGTTATTTTAGTGATTGTCACTGTTATAAGTGAGATTGCGCATATTGCAACTGTTATTTTAGTGATGATCACTGTTATTAGTGAGATTGCGCATATTGCAACTGTTATTCTTGTGATGATCACTGTTATTAGTGTGGTTCTGCAGATTGTCACTGTTATTTTAGTGATTATCACTGGCATTAGTGAGATTGCGCATATTGCAACTGTTATTTTAGTGATGTTCACTGTTACTAGTGAGGTTATCACTGTTATTAGTGAGGTTGTGCAGATTGTCACTGTTATTAGTGAGATTGCGCATATTGCAACTGTTATTTTAGTGATGATCACTGTTTTAAGTGAGGTTGTGCAGATTGTCACTGTTATTTTAGTGATTATCACTGTTATTAGTGAGATTGCGCATATTGCAACTGTCATTTTAGTGATTATCAATGTTATTAGTGAGGTTGTGCAGATTGTCACTGTTATTTTAGTGATTATCACTGTTATTAGTGAGATTGCGCGTATTGCAACGGTTATTTTAGTGATGATCACTGTTATTAGTGAGGTTGTGCAGATTGCCACTGTTCTTTAAGTGATTATCACTGTTATAAGTGAGATTGTGAAGATTGTCACTGTTATTTTAGTGATGATCACTGTTATTAGTGAGGTTGTGCAGATTGTCACCGTTATTTTACTGATTATCACTGTTATGAGTGAGGTTGTGCAGATTGTCACTGTTATTTTAGTGATTATCGCTTTTATTTGTGAGGTTGTGCAGATTGTCACTGTTATTTTAGTGATTATCACTGTTATTAGTGAGATTGCGCATATTGCAACTGTTATTTAAGTGATGATCGCTGTTATTAATGAGGTTGTGCAGATTGCCACTGTTCTTTAAGTGATTATCACTGTTATAAGTGAGATTGTGAAGATTGTCACTGTTATTTTAGTGATGATCACTGTTATTAGTGAGGTTGTGCAGATTGTCACTGTTATTTTACTGATTATCACTGTTATTAGTGAGGTTGTGCAGATTGTCACTGTTATTTTAGTGATTATCGCTGTTATTAGTGAGGTTGTGCAGATTGTCACTGTTATTTTAGTGATTATCACTGTTATTAGCGAGGTTGTGCAGATTGTCACTGTTATTAGTGAGATTGCGCATATTGCAACTGTTATTTAAGTGATGATCACTGTTATTAATGAGGTTGTGCAGATTGTCACTGTTATTTTAGTGATTATCACTGTTATTAGTGAGATTGTGCATATTGCAACTGTTATTTTAGTGATGATCACTGTTTTTAGTGATGTTGTGCAGATTGTCACTGTTATTTTAGTGATTATTACTGTTATTAGTGAGATTGCGCATATTGCAACTGTTATTTTAGCGATTATCACTGTTATTAGTGAGGTTGTGCAGATTGTCACTGTTATTTTAGTTATTATCAATGTTATTAGTGAGATTGCGCAAATTGCAACTGTTATTTTAGTGATGATCACTGTTTTTAGTGAGGTTGTGCAGATTGTCACTGTTATTTTAGTGATTATCACTGTTATGAGTGAGATTGCGCATATTGCAACTGTTATTTTAGTGATGATCACTGTTATTATTGAGGTTGTGCAGATTGTCACTGTTATTTTAGTGATTATCACTGTTATTAGTGAGGTTGTGCAGATTGTCACTGTTATTTTAGTGATTATCACTGTTATTGATGAGATTGCGCATACTGCAACTGTTATTTTAGTGATGATCACTGTTATAAGTGAGGTTGTGCAGATTGTCACTGTTATTTTAGTGATTATCACTGTTAATAGTGATGTTGTGCAGATTGTCACTGTTATCTTAGTGATTATCACTGTTATTAGTGAGATTGCGCATATTGCAACTGTTATTTTAGTGATTATCACTGTTATTAGTGAGGTTGTGCAGATTGTCACTGTTATTTTAGTGATGATCAGTGTTATTAGTGAGGTTGTGCGGATTGTCACTGCTATTTTAGTGATTATCTTTGTTATTAGTGAGATTGCGCATATTGCAACTGTTATTTTAGTGATGTTCACTGTTACTAGTGAGGTTGTGCAGATTGTCACTGTTATTTTAGTGATAATCACTGCTATTAGTGAGATTGCGCATATTGCAACTGTTATTTTAGTGATGACCACTGTTATTAGTGAGATTGCGCATATTGCAACTGTTATTTTAGTGATTATCACTGTTATTAGTGACATTGCGCATATTGCAACTGTTATTTCAGTGATTATCACTGTTATTAGTGAGGTTGTGCAGATTTTCACTGTTATTTTAGTGATTATCACTGTTATTGGTGAGATTGCGCATATTGCAACTATTATTTTAGTGATGATCACTGTTATTAGTGAGGTTGTGCAGATTGTCACTGTTATTTTAGTGTTGATCACTGTTATTAGTGAGGTTGTGCAGATTGTCACTGTTATTTTAGTGATTATCTTTGTTATTAGTCAGATTGCGCATATTGCAACTGTTATTTTAGTGATGTTCACTGTTACTAGTGAGGTTGTGCAGATTGTCACTGTTATTTTAGTGATTATCACTGTTATTAGTGAGATTGCGCATATTGCAACTGTTATTTTAGTGATGATCACTGTTATAAGTGAGATTGCGCATATTGCAACTGTTATTTTAGTGATGATCACTGTAATGAGTGAGGTTGTGAAGATTGTCACAGTTATTTTAGTGATTATCACTGTTATTAGTGAGATTGCGCATATTGCAACTGTTATTTTAGTGATGATCACTGTTACTAGTGAGGTTGTGCGGATTGTCACTGTTATTTTAGTGATTATCACTGTTATTAGTGAGATTACGCATATTGCAACTGTTATTTTAGTGATGATCACTGTTATTAGTGAGATTGGTCATATTGCAACTGTTATTTTAGTGATGATCACTGTTATTAGTGAGGTTGTGAAGATTGTCACTGTTATTTTAGTGATTATCACTGTTATTAGTGAGATTGCGCATATTGCAACTGTTATTTTAGTGATGATCACTGTTATTAGTGAGGTTGTGCAGATTGTCACTGTTATTTTTGTGATGATCACTGTTATTAGTGAGGTTGTGCAGATTCTCACTGCTATTTTAGTGATTATCACTGTTATTAGTGAGATTGCGCATATTGCAACTGTTATTTTAGTGATGATAACTGTTATTAGTGAGGTTGTCCAGTTTGTCACTGTTATTTTAGTGATAATCACTGTTATAAGTGAGATTGTGCAGATTGTCACTGTTATTTTAGTGATTATCACTGTTATTAGTGAGATTGCGCATATTGCAACTGTTATTTTAGTGATGATCACTGTTATTTGTGAGGTTGTGAAGATTGTCACTGTTATTTTAGTGATTATCACTGTTATTAGTGAGATTGCGCATATTGCAACTGTTATTTGAGTGATGATCACTGTTATTAGTGAGGTTGTGCAGATTGTCACTGTTATTTTAGTGATGATCACTGTTATTAGTGAGATTGCGCATATTGCAACTGTTATTTTAGTGATGATCGCTGTTATTAATGAGGTTGTGCAGATTGCCACTGTTCTTTAAGTGATTATCACTGTTATAAGTGAGATTGTGAAGATTGTCACTGTTATTTTAGTGATGATCACTGTTATTAGTGAGGTTGTGCAGATTGTCACTGTTATTTTACTGATTATCACTGTTATTAGTGAGGTTGTGCAGATTGTCGCTGTTATTTAAGTGATTATCGCTGTTATTAGTGAGGTTGTGCAGATTGTCACTGTTATTTTAGTGATTATCACTGTTATTAGTGAGGTTGTGCAGATTGTCACTGTTATTAGTGAGATTGCGCATATTGCAACTGTTATTTAAGTGATGATCACTGTTATTAATGAGGTTGTGCAGATTGTCACTGTTATTTTAGTGATTATCACTGTTATTAGTGAGATTGTGCATATTGCAACTGTTATTTTAGTGATGATCACTGTTTTTAGTGATGTTGTGCAGATTGTCACTGTTATTTTAGTGATTATCACTGTTATTAGTGAGATTGCGCATATTGCAACTGTTATTTTAGCGATTATCACTGTTATTAGTGAGGTTGTGCAGATTGTCACTGTTATTTTAGTTATTATCAATGTTATTAGTGAGATTGCGCAAATTGCAACTGTTATTTTAGTGATGATCACTGTTTTTAGTGAGGTTGTGCAGATTGTCACTGTTATTTTAGTGATTATCACTGTTATTAGTGAGATTGCGCATATTGCAACTGTTATTTTAGTGATGATCACTGTTATTAGTGAGGTTGTGCAGATTGTCACTGTTATTTTAGTGATTATCACTGTTATTAGTGAGGTTGTGCAGATTGTCACTGTTATTTTAGTGATTATCACTGTTATTAATGAGATTGCGCATACTGCAACTGTTATTTTAGTGATGATCACTGTTATTAGTGAGGTTGTGCAGATTGTCACTGTTATTTTAGTGATTATCACTGTTAATAGTGATGTTGTGCAGATTGTCACTGTTATCTTAGTGATTATCACTGTTATTAGTGAGATTGCGCATATTGCAACTGTTATTTTAGTGATTATCACTGTTATTAGTGAGGTTGTGCAGATTGTCACTGTTATTTTAGTGATGATCAGTGTTATTAGTGAGGTTGTGCGGATTGTCACTGCTATTTTAGTGATTATATTTGTTATTAGTGAGATTGCGCATATTGCAACTGTTATTTTAGTGATGTTCACTGTTACTAGTGAGGTTGTGCAGATTGTCACTGTTATTTTAGTGATAATCACTGCTATTAGTGAGATTGCGCATATTGCAACTGTTATTTTAGTGATGACCACTGTTATTAGTGAGATTGCGCATATTGAAACTGTTATTTTAGTGATTATCACTGTTATTAGTGACATTGCGCATATTGCAACTGTTATTTCAGTGATTATCACTGTTATTAGTGAGGTTGTGCAGATTTTCACTGTTATTTTAGTGATTATCACTGTTATTGGTGAGATTGCGCATATTGCAACTATTATTTTAGTGATGATCACTGTTATTAGTGAGGTTGTGCAGATTGTCACTGTTATTTTAGTGATTATCACAGTTATAAGTGAGATTGCGCATATTGCAACTGTTATTTTAGTGATGATCACTGTTATTAGTGAGATTGCGCATATTGCAACTGTTATTCTTGTGGTGATCACTGTTATTAGTGAGGTTGTGCAGATTGTCACTGTTATTTTAGTGATTATCACTGGCATTAGTGAGATTGCGCATATTGCAACTGTTATTTTAGTGATGTTCACTGTTACTAGTGAGGTTGTGCAGATTGTCACTGTTATTTGAGTGATGATCACTGTTATTAGTGAGGTTGTGCAGATTGTCACTGTTATTTTAGTGTTGATCACTGTTATTAGTGAGGTTGTGCAGATTGTCACTGTTATTTTAGTGATTATCTTTGTTATTAGTCAGATTGCGCATATTGCAACTGTTATTTTAGTGATGTTCACTGTTACTAGTGAGGTTGTGCAGATTGTCACTGTTATTTTAGTGATTATCACTGTTATTGGTGAGATTGCGCATATTGCAACTGTTATTTTAGTGATGATCACTGTTATAAGTGAGATTGCGCATATTGCAACTGTTATTTTAGTGATGATCACTGTAATGAGTGAGGTTGTGAAGATTGTCACAGTTATTTTAGTGATTATCACTGTTATTAGTGAGATTGCGCATATTGCAACTGTTATTTTAGTGATGATCACTGTTACTAGTGAGGTTGTGCGGATTGTCACTGTTATTTTAGTGATTATCACTGTTATTAGTGAGATTACGCATATTGCAACTGTTATTTTAGTGATGATCACTGTTATTAGTGAGATTGGTCATATTGCAACTGTTATTTTAGTGATGATCACTGTTATTAGTGAGGTTGTGAAGATTGTCACTGTTATTTTAGTGATTATCACTGTTATTAGTGAGATTGCGCATATTGCAACTGTTATTTCAGTGATGATCACTGTTATTAGTGAGGTTGTGCAGATTGTCACTGTTATTTTTGTGATGATCACTGTTATTAGTGAGGTTGTGCAGATTCTCACTGCTATTTTAGTGATTATCACTGTTATTAGTGAGGTTGTCCAGTTTGTCACTGTTATTTTAGTGATAATCACTGTTATAAGTGAGATTGTGCAGATTGTCACTGTTATTTTAGTGATTATCACTGTTATTAGTGAGATTGCGCATATTGCAACTGTTATTTCAGTGATGATCACTGTTATTTGTGAGGTTGTGAAGATTGTCACTGTTATTTTAGTGATTATCACTGTTATTAGTGAGATTGCGCATATTGCAACTGTTATTTGAGTGATGATCACTGTTATTAGTGAGGTTGTGCAGATTGTCACTGTTATTTTAGTGATGATCACTGTTATTAGTGAGATTGCGCATATTCCAACTGTTATTTTAGTGATTATCAATGTTATGAGTGAGGTTGTGCAGATTGCCACTGTTATTTAAGTGAGTATCACTGTTATTAGTGAGGTTGTGCAGATTGCCACTGTTATTTTAGTGATTATCACTGTTATTAGTGAGGTTGTGCAGATTGTCACTGTTATTTTAGCGATTATCGCTGTTATTAGTGAGGTAGTGCAGATTGTCACTGTTATTTTAGTGATTATCACTGTTATTAGTGAGGTTGTGCAGATTGTCACTGTTATTAGTGAGATTGCGCATATTGCAACTGTTATTTTAGTGATGATCACTGTTATTAATGAGGTTGTGCAGATTGTCACTGTTATTCTAGTGATTATCACTGTTATTAGTGAGATTGCGCATATTGCAACTGTTATTTTAGTGATGATCACTGTTTTTAGTGATGTTGTGCAGATTGTCACTGTTATTTTAGTGATTATCACTGTTATTAGTGAGATTGCGCATATTGCAACTGTTATTTTAGCGATTATCACTGTTATTAGTGAGGTTGTGCAGATTGTCACTGTTATTTTAGTTATTATCAATGTTATTAGTGAGATTGCGCAAATTGCAACTGTTATTTTAGTGATGATCACTGTTTTTAGTGAGGTTGTGCAGATTGTCACTGTTATTTTAGTGATTATCACTGTTATTAGTGAGATTGCGCATATTGCAACTGTTATTTTAGTGATGATCACTGTTATTAGTGAGGTTGTGCAGATTGTCACTGTTATTTTAGTGATTATCACTGTTATTAGTGAGGTTGTGCAGATTGTCACTGTTATTTTAGTGATTATCACTGTTATTAGTGAGATTGCGCATATTGCAACTGTTATTTTAGTGATGATCACTGTTATTAGTGAGGTTGTGCAGATTGTCACTGTTATTTTAGTGATTATCACTGTTATTAGTGAGATTGCGCATATTGCAACTGTTATTTTAGTGATGATCACTGTTTTTAGTGAGGTTGTGCAGATTGTCACTGTTATTTTAGTGATTATCACTGTTATTAGTGAGATTGCGCATACTGCAACTGTTATTTTAGTGATGATCACTGTTATTAGTGAGGTTGTGCAGATTGTCACTGTTATTTTAGTGATTATCACTGTTAATAGTGATGTTGTGCAGATTGTCACTGTTATCTTAGTGATTATCACTGTTATTAGTGAGATTGCGCATATTGCAACTGTTATTTTAGTGATTATCACTGTTATTAGTGAGGTTGTGCAGATTGTCACTGTTATTTTAGTGATGATCACTGTTATTAGTGAGGTTGTGCGGATTGTCACTGCTATTTTAGTGATTATCTTTGTTATTAGTGAGATTGCGCATATTGCAACTGTTATTTTAGTGATGTTCACTGTTCCTAGTGAGGTTGTGCAGATTGTCACTGTTATTTTAGTGATAATCACTGCTATTAGTGAGATTGCGCATATTGCAACTGTTATTTTAGTGATGACCACTGTTATTAGTGAGATTGCGCATATTGCAACTGTTATTTTAGTGATTATCACTGTTATTAGTGACATTGCGCATATTGCAACTGTTATTTCAGTGATTATCACTGTTATTAGTGAGGTTGTGCAGATTTTCACTGTTATTTTAGTGATTATCACTGTTATTGGTGAGATTGCGCATATTGCAACTATTATTTTAGTGATGATCACTGTTATTAGTGAGGTTGTGCAGATTGTCACTGTTATTTTAGTGATTATCACAGTTATAAGTGAGATTGCGCATATTGCAACTGTTATTTTAGTGATGATCACTGTTATTAGTGAGATTGCGCATATTGCAACTGTTATTCTTGTGGTGATCACTGTTATTAGTGAGGTTGTGCAGATTGTCACTGTTATTTTAGTGATTATCACTGGCATTAGTGAGATTGCGCATATTGCAACTGTTATTTTAGTGATGTTCACTGTTACTAGTGAGGTTGTGCAGATTGTCACTGTTATTTGAGTGATGATCACTGTTATTAGTGAGGTTGTGCAGATTGTCACTGTTATTTTAGTGTTGATCACTGTTATTAGTGAGGTTGTGCAGATTGTCACTGTTATTTTAGTGATTATCTTTGTTATTAGTCAGATTGCGCATATTGCAACTGTTATTTTAGTGATGTTCACTGTTACTAGTGAGGTTGTGCAGATTGTCACTGTTATTTTAGTGATTATCACTGTTATTAGTGAGATTGCGCATATTGCAACTGTTATTTTAGTGATGATCACTGTTATAAGTGAGATTGCGCATATTGCAACTGTTATTTTAGTGATGATCACTGTAATGAGTGAGGTTGTGAAGATTATCACAGTTATTTTAGTGATTATCACTGTTATTAGTGAGATTGCGCATATTGCAACTGTTATTTTAGTGATGATCACTGTTACTAGTGAGGTTGTGCGGATTGTCACTGTTATTTTAGTGATTATCACTGTTATTAGTGAGATTACGCATATTGCAACTGTTATTTTAGTGATGATCACTGTTTTTAGTGAGATTGGTCATATTGCAACTGTTATTTTAGTGATGATCACTGTTATTAGTGAGGTTGTGAAGATTGTCACTGTTATTTTAGTGATTATCACTGTTATTAGTGAGATTGCGCATATTGCAACTGTTATTTTAGTGATGATCACTGTTATTAGTGAGGTTGTGCAGATTGTCACTGTTATTTTTGTGATGATCACTGTTATTAGTGAGGTTGTGCAGATTCTCACTGCTATTTTAGTGATTATCACTGTTATCAGTGAGATTGCGCATATTGCAACTGTTATTTTAGTGATGATAACTGTTATTAGTGAGGTTGTCCAGTTTGTCACTGTTATTTTAGTGATAATCACTGTTATAAGTGAGATTGTGCAGATTGTCACTGTTATTTTAGTGATTATCACTGTTATTAGTGAGATTGCGCATATTGCAACTGTTATTTTAGTGATGGTCTCTGTTATTTGTGAGGTTGTGAAGATTGTCACTGTTATTTTAGTGATTATCACTGTTATTAGTGAGATTGCGCATATTGCAACTGTTATTTGAGTGATGATCACTGTTATTAGTGAGGTTGTGCAGATTGTCACTGTTATTTTAGTGATGATCACTGTTATTAGTGAGATTGCGCATATTGCAACTGTTATTTTAGTGATTATCAATGTTATGAGTGAGGTTGTGCAGATTGCCACTGTTATTTAAGTGATTATCACTGTTATTAGTGAGGTTGTGCAGATTGCCACTGTTATTTGAGTGATTATCACTGTTATTAGTGAGGTTGTGCAGATTGTCACTGTTATTTTAGCGATTATCGCTGTTATTAGTGAGGTAGTGCAGATTGTCACTGTTATTTTAGTGATTATCACTGTTATTAGTGAGGTTGTGCAGATTGTCACTGTTATTAGTGAGATTGCGCATATTGCAACTGTTATTTTAGTGATGATCACTGTTATTAATGAGGTTGTGCAGATTGTCACTGTTATTCTAGTGATTATCACTGTTATTAGTGAGATTGCGCATATTGCAACTGTTATTTTAGTGATGATCACTGTTTTTAGTGATGTTGTGCAGATTGTCACTGTTATTTTAGTGATTATCACTGTTATTAGTGAAATTGTGCATATTGCAACTGTTATTTTAGCGATTATCACTGTTATTGGTGAGGTTGTGCAGATTGTCACTGTTATTTTAGTGATTATCACTGTTATTAGTGAGATTGCGCAAATTGCAACTGTTATTTTAGTGATGATCACTGTTTTTAGTGAGGTTGTGCAGATTGTCACTGTTATTTTAGTGATAATCGCTGTTATTAGTGAGATTGCGCATATTGCAACTGTTATTTTAGTGATGATCACTGTTATTAGTGAGGTTGTGCAGATTGTCACTGTTATTTTATTGATTATCACTGTTATTAGTGAGGTTGTGCAGATTGTCACTGTTATTTTAGTAATTATCACTGTTATTAGTGAGATTGCGCATATTGCAACTGTTATTTTAGTGATGATCACTGTTTTTAGTGAGGTTGTGCAGATTGTCACTGTTATTTTAGTGATTATCACTGTTATTAGTGAGATTGCGCATATTGCAACTGTTATTTTAGTGATGATCACTGTTATTAGTGAGGTTGTGCAGATTGTCACTGCTATTTTAGTGATTATCACTGTTAATAGTGATGTTGTGCAGATTTTCACTGTTATTTAAGTGTTTATCACTGTTATTAGTGAGATTGCGCATATTGCAACTGTTCTTTTAGTGATTATCACTGTTATTAGTGAGGTTGTGCAGATTGTCACTGTTATTTTAGTGATGACCACTGTTATTAGTGAGGTTGTGCAGATTGTCACTGTTATTTTAGTGATTATCTTTGTTATTAGTGAGATTGCGCATATTGCAACTGTTATTTTAGTGATGTTCACTGTTATTAGCGAGGTTGTGCAGATTGTCACTGTTATTTTAGTGATTATTGTTGTGAAACGCCGCACCATCTAAAAAGAAAAGGGGTTAAAACAGCATAATAATGCAAACATGAAGCACCTACCTTACCCATAACACCGGATAACCTAAGAAACAAAGTACACAAAAAGCACATATAATCATAATCACCATTTCATTCACCAAGAGAAGTGATGTTTATATTCACGCTGACAATGTTCATGCACAACAGTTCAGCATATGAACATAGCAAAGCATAATGTCACATGTCACCATGGTCACCATCAAACAGTCACCGAAGTGGTTCAAAACAAAAACATACCTAGAAGAAATCAAACATCAAACATCAGCTGGTCCCATAAAACATACCTGAGCATCGTCGTCCACATAAATCTACATAGAAACACATAAACGTACTTAAAACAAACATAAACAACTGCACACTGTCACTAGCCAAAACCGACTGTCACTTGTCAAAACCAACCACATGAGGAAAAGTGAGTTCTAAAAAACTCAACTAGTCACTACATGATGGAGCCACCGTACAATAAGAGGAATTTAGCAACACATGACAACATCGCAATAACGGACGAAATTCCCGGTTTCAAAATATAAAAAGCCGGTGAAAGCGAGGGAAAGCATCAGTTGTCAAAGCTCGACCTGAGGAGAATATCCAAGGAAGGAAAAAGTGAGTGCAACTGGCGCCGAAAGCGGTTTGTAAGCCCATCGGTAACCAGAAATTGTGGTTGAAAGAGGTTGAAAAACCCATCATCCTAATTTCAAATTTTTCTACCGAACACGGTTCCAGCAACCTATCGGTCTTTTGGGGTCGCCTAGGCGAAAGTGGTTGTATAAACCCATCGATTAACGTCCGAACCAACCAACCGAACACGGTTCCTGGAACCTATCGGTTTCTGGGGAATCCCCAAGTTGAAAGTGGTTGATAAAACCCATCAACTAGATTCCAAATCAACCAAACTAATGAGTTGGTCCATTCGTAGTGCCATCATCACCAAAAAAGACGTTGACGGAGGCTCTGCGTGACTCGGGGGCCGGTCCTAGGCCCATTACTCTGGAAGAGTATCGCGCCCGGAACGCAGCCAGACGGGGGACCACGCAACCATCCCCCCTGCCCAACGTCCGTGCCCCGAAACTCCGTACAGGGAAGGAAGCTAACTTCCGCCGGGCTATAGAGGAGGTCCGGCGTCGCCTGTTGTTGGCCGTAGGTCAGGAGCAGCGTCTGCAAATCAGCCGGGAGTTGCAGAAGCTGCACAACGAGCGGCTCAGGTATAGGAAAGAAAAGAGAGGTGAAAGAAATAAAGGAAAGAAAAATAAATAGAAAAGAAAAAAAAAAGAAAAAGCAATAATAAGAAAAAAGAATAAGAAAAAAGAAGAGAGTTAGAAAAAAAAAAGATAGATAAATAAGAACGAACATATAGAGATCTAGTAAATTTGGATTGTATAGAGGTTTTGGAATAAGGTTTAAGGAGCTATCACGAATTTGGT
This sequence comes from Chrysops caecutiens, assembly GCA_963971475.1. Classification (NCBI taxonomy): domain Eukaryota; kingdom Metazoa; phylum Arthropoda; class Insecta; order Diptera; family Tabanidae; genus Chrysops; species Chrysops caecutiens. The sequence goes on from OZ020569.1 coordinate 30,246,319, forward strand.
TTATATAGAGATCTAGTACATTTGGATTGTATAGAGATTTTGAAATAAGATTTAAGGAGCTATCACGAATTTGGTTTATATAGAGATCTAGTAAATTTGTATTGTATAGAGATTTTGAAATAAGGTTTAAGGAGCTATCACGAATTTGGTTTATATAGAGATCTAGTACATTTGGATTGTATAGAGATTTTGAAATAAGATTTAAGGAGCTATCACGAATTTGGTTTATATAGAGATCTAGTAAATTTGTATTGTATAGAGATTTTGAAATAAGGTTTAAGGAGCTATAGTTTAAAATAACTTGGAGTATGCTAGAATTTGTAATAAATTGGTATATGTAAGGAACTAGAATAAGGACTTTGATTTATCAAATGAGTTGTCAACCTTCAACATTTAACTGTGGTGAGTTCGAGATCTTGTTGTTAAAGTGATGTTTAACAACTGAGAAATTAAACCACAACAACTGGCGCAGCCGCATTAAGGACCTAAACGCACAGAAAATAATATTGATCAAAATTAATCAAATTAAATTTATATAAGGTAAATGTTGAAGGTACGCTGTAGAATATAAGACATAAAATAGGATTGTTTGTATAAGTTATTTATTAAGGAATATTTGTATTAAAATTGTTACAAGCTGAAAAAAGAAAAAACAAAAAACAAAGATATACGAAATTAAAAAAGGATACAATAACAGAATAATACTAAACACAAAAATACATAAAAACATAACACAAAAAAAAAAAAAAAAAAAAAAAAAAACAAATATATATATATATATCAGAAAAAGAAATATAAATAGGAAAAGAAATTAAAAATATTCAAGGAAAAAATATTTAGCTAGTAATAATTAGTCATAACAAAATGATAAAACAAACGAAAAGCACAGTATATGGCCCAGTCAACCCCGAAATCGTCTCTGAAATCATCTATAACTAGATTTTCGAGGTTTCTAGAATACTTCTCAATTGATAATCCGGAACCGGAATTCTCTACAAGCACTGAGGAAACCCACACAGGTGAAGAATCTAACGAAAAGAAGGACAACGAGGAAGGAACAAATAACAAAACTTGCGTATTGATGTCAAGCAACCAGGAAACTGATCAGATAACAGAACCGGGAATAGAAAATCAGATAGAAGGAAATATAGAAACAGGAGATATACAACAAACACCAGAAGAGCCAGAAACAGACATAGTGCAGCTGAGACACGGGAGAAGGTATTATTAGGCGAACTCGGACCAAGGAAAAGACGACCACGCCAGCAACAAACAGGGGCCAACAGCAAACACACGAACAGAAATCGAGAAAAAAGAAATTGGGGAAACAAAAGAAATAGAAAGCAAGAAAATGGCAAACATAACGTTAGTAAACAACGTGTTACACAACAACGTACCGATATTAATAGGAGAAGACAGCCCCCGAAAACAAAACGAGGTATATGAATTCATTAGCTGCGCTCGCCTGGGATACGAGACACTGTCCGAAGTACAAGATAAGGCGCTCTTTATAAAACTATTGCCAACACGGTTAAGAGGAAAAGCCCTAGAAGCTGTATAAGCTAGAGTTAACGAGACACTTGAGGATATATTCAACACCCTTAAATCGAACTTAATACAGAACACCTCCTACATAACACTGAACACGCAATTAAGAAACGTGCAGCAATTACCCATGGAAACATTGATGGGCTATTTCAATAGGGTTAAAACATTAATAAATGCTTGCAAGAACGCAGCAGAACAACAGTACGCCAACGGTGGTGAAGGACTAAAAATCGAAATCGAGGAAGTAGGTCTGCATTGCTTCAAGCTAGGGATAACAAACGCTAACTATAAATTTTACCTGCTCCAAGACTGCGACAACAACTTGGAAGCGTTGGGAAGAAAAATAGCAAGGCTTGAACAGACTGAACAATGTATGCAGCAAGGCACTGCAAATCAGCAGATGACAAGTCAGCAACCAGCAATCTCAGGGTTACACACGATGAGCCAGCCCGAAAGTCGGTTTCAAAATCAAACAACAAGGGAGCCCCGAACCTTCGGACAAAACCAGCAACAACCACAATACCCATCGGCGAGAAACTACAATGGATACAATAGTTTCCACTCGATGCCAAGAAATGCCGTGGAAAACAACACCAATACACCTCGAGAAAGAAAGGATAAACGGCAGATAAGATGTCATTTCTGCGGAAGACCAGGACACGTGATAGCCGAGTGTCGTACAAAGCAGATGACACCATTCTGCACGATGTGTAAAACCTACGGACACTCAACCCAAAATTGCAACAACCAGAGGCAGCGTAACCATACGTATGCAGCTACTAATGACCATAGGAACCGACAGGTGAACCACACCACCGCAGCACCCCCAACAGAAGTATGTAACTTTTGCATGGAAAATGGACACACCGAAAACAGGTGCTTCCTAAAAGAAAGATGGGAACGACTGCAATTGGAAAAACAAGCGAAGACCTCATTTTCGGAAAACTGCGAAGTGACAATCGATCACACCGCGAGTCGTCACTAAATAAAAGAAAAAGGTGTGAAGAAAAACCAAACATACCGATGGTAAACTTATCCCTGGACATCCTAGAAAACAAAATCAGTACATTTATAGTTGACACGGGGGCAGAGATCAGTCTAATAAAAGAAGAAGAAATTAATAATCATAAGCGGGAGCTCATAAATAGGGAAGAAGTGATAACGCTTAATACGATTTCCGGGGAGGTATCATCGAAAGGCACCATTACAGGGCACGTAAAACTGGACCAAGTTTATCCGTGTAAATTTCACCTGATAAAATCCCTGACTCACACTAACGTAGTGGGTATACTGGGCAACGATTTCCTGTCCAGAAACTGTCATATCGAAGGACCTGCCAAAAGATTAACATTCCCATCCGAGGATGGCAAAAATAAAACAGTGATAAACTTTGTGGAGGATCAGGAACAGCGGGGAACTCGACAGCGTTTTGTTGACGTCATAGCTACAGATAGACCAGAGACGGGAGCAGTCACCCGAAAAATTCATAGCGAAACTGCTATGGGGGATGACAGTACCGTGGATCCAGATAGCTACTACGAAAGACAAACAATAACTACCCTACCAAGTCGTCAACGTTTTGGCGATGATATGGTTCCAGACAGGCCAGAAACGGGGACAGTCATCCGAAAATCTCTTAGCGAAACTGCTATGGGGGAAGGCAACACTGCCAGTAGACACCATGATAAGCACTCACCGGAGAGTGAGTGGATGGACACGCTGACAGAAGAACTACCGGAAGGTTTAACAAAACTCTTCGAAACGGCTACATGCACGAAAAACCAGGAAACAGAGTGTACCGGGAGGAGCGAACCTAAATCTGACCAGGATCATGCTAAGGAACCCCACCCAAACGAAGAAGTCAAAACCACCACACCCAGAGATATTATAATACCAGCTAGGTCCCTAACATTCGTTAGTCTGGAAACCAATACCACGGGCCCCCACCTCACAGAAGGAAAGGAAATATCACCAGGTGTATATCTAAGTAACGCACTGGTGCAACCTAACAACGGGAAAATAACGCTCAGTGTAATAAACGTGAATAACTATAAGGCAAATATCCGAAATCTAACAATACAAATGACAAGATACCAAGAAGAAACGGCAGGTGTAGAGAATATAGAACCAATAAATAAGAAAAGCATACATTGTAACATAATAAAAACGGAACAAGCAAAAAGAGAGATACAAGTAAGGAAGCTGATAAGTGTAGAATCAGAATTAAATTCGGAGGAAAAGAGAGAAATGAACAAAATTATTAAGGACTTTCACGACGTATTCCACTTACCGGGAGAAAAATTGGGCCACATAACTACTACCCAGCATGAAATAAGAATACAACCAGGACAACACCCGATAAAATGTAAGATGTACCGGCTACCGGAAACACAAAAAGCGGTAATAAATGAGGAAATAGATAGATTACTAGACGAAGATATAGTCGAACCAAGCTGGAGTGAATGGAACGCACCACTACTAGTAGTTCCAAAGAAACCAGGGCCTGATGGGCAGAAACGATGGCGAATCGTAGTCGATTACAGAAAATTGAACAATGTCACTGAAGGAGACGCGTACCCACTACCCAGAATTGAAGATATCCTGGACCAATTGGGAAATTCTCGGTACTTCTCAGTACTTGACCTCGCCAGCGGATATCACCAAATTGCAATGAAACCAGAAGATCGGGACAAAACTGCGTTCAGCACCCCTTACGGACACTACGCCTTTAAGCGTATGCCTTTTGGGCTAAAAGGAGCACCAGCAACGTTCCAGCGTCTCATGAACCACGTATTAACTGGGTTACAAGGTCTGCAGTGCTTCGTATACCTGGATGATATAGTTGTATACGGCAGGAATTTAACTGATCATCAAACAAAACTACGGGCGATACTACAACGATTGAGAGCGCATAACCTGAAGTTAAACGCAGAGAAATGCAATTTTCTCAAAAAGGAAATTATATACCTTGGGCATAAATGCACGACGGAAGGAGTGAAACCAGATCCGAGTTTGGTGGACAGCGTGAGGAACTTCCCTACCCCCAAAACAATCCGACAGGTGCAGTCCTTCTTGGGACTAGCAAACTATTATCGAAAGTTTATATCGGATTTCTCTAAGATAGCAGCACCAATAAATAACCTCCTGAAGAAGGATGTAAAATTTAAATGGGACGAAAATTGCACCAAAGCATTCAACACTATTAAAGATAAGTTAATCAGTCCACCGGTACTAAGATACCCAAACTTCAAAGAGCCATTTAAACTTCACACAGACGCCAGTGGAGAAGCTCTCGGAGCAGTGCTAGCACAAGGCCCGGACAAGGAAGAGAAACCCATAGCCTACGCTAGTCGCACATTGAATGCCGCAGAGAAGAATTATTCGACCATAGAAAGAGAACTTTTAGCAATCGTCTGGGCAGTGAAGAACTTCAGATGTTACTTATACGGCAGACCATTCAAAGTATTCACCGATCACAAACCCCTGAAAGGAGCGATTAGGATTAAAGATCCGACAAGCCGAATACTTCGGTTGTGGCACAAGCTTTCCGACTACACCTTTGAAATCGAGTACAAGGAAGGCAGGAAAAACGGCAACGCGGACGCTCTGAGCAGAATTCCATACGAGGTGATGGTTACCACACGAAAACAGGCAAGAGAGCAACAAGAACAAACCTCAGAAACCGGGGAAGAGATTGCCCCAGCAAAAGAGCCCACGGAACAAAATCCACTGGAGGAACCATCCGTACAAGAAAAACCACAAATAAGAATCCTGACAGACCCTCAGGACATCGAGACGATACTACGCGACTGTCATGACGCCCCTTTAGGAGGACACCAAGGAGTTCTTAAAACATATCACCGCTTAAAGAAAGAGTTCTACTGGAAGGGAATGATGAGGGATATTAAAAAATATATACGAAAATGCAGAAAATGTCAAATAAATAAGTTAAGTAGAGAACACAGAGAGCCGATGATCATTACAGACACCGCCAAACAACCGTTCGACAAGGTTTATATGGACATTGTGGGTCCACTTCCAGAAACACCACGCGGGAACAAGTATATCCTAAGTTTCGAAGACGATTTGACTCGCTTCATGGACGTAATACCACTCCAAAATATGGAGGCGAAAACTGTGGCACAGGCTTTTGTGGAGGAAATAATAAGTCGTTACAGAATACCAACAAAATTAATTACCGACCAAGGAGCCAACTTCACTTCCGAAATGTTCAGAGAAGTGTGCAAGTTATTTAAGATACGGAAGATCGAAACAACACCATACCATCCTCAATCCAACGGAGCATTGGAGAGGTCACATAGGCCTCTAATCGAATATCTAAGGAATTTTGTAGACGACAACCAAACAAACTGGGATGAGCATCTGCGAGCAGCAATGTTCGTCAGGAACAATAGTATGCACACAACCACAAAATTAACGCCTATGGATTGCTTATACGGCTTCTCCGCCCCCCTTCCCAACAATTTGAAGAAAGCTCCCCAACCAGTATACGATCACGAGAACTATTTCCTGCAACTAAGAAACAAGCTCCAGCGAGCATATCAAACCGCGCGAAGGAATTTGGAAGAGAGTAAGATCCAGTCCAAAGAATACTACGATCAAAAGACAAATCCAATTAAAATCCATTTTGGAGATCAAGTGCTTCTCAGAAATACGGCCCGACGAAACAAACTGATTCAACATTGGACAGGGCCCTACCGAGTCACAGCAATAAATAACCAAGTCAACACAACAATTTTAATAAGAAATAAGAAACGTCGCGTACATAACAACCGTTTGAAATTATTTAATTAAGATCAGAACAACCACTCACACACACTATAGACCGAACATCATTAATAACTACAATATTCCTAATTACCAGATTTACAATGGACCAGAACAGTACACCCGTTGAAATCGATGACCTAGGATTGACCAAGGCCGAGTGGGACCAATGAATACAAGAGTTATAGAACTAGGAATTTAAGATTAAACTACCCTAAGTATAAAAATAACACTTTTACTTGAATCGCGCGAACCCTTTAACCGCCTAACATTCAGAATTACAAACGCAGACCAATCAGGTTGAACCACTCTTACCACAAAAACCGCCACACTTCACACTACAAACTGGTACTAGTTCTTGTACCCCAGGAAACGCCATCCACCAAGGGGGGGACTTCTAAAAGGGGGAGGAATGTTGTGAAACACCGCACCATCTAAAAAGAAAAGGGGTTAAAACAGCATAATAATGCAAACATGAAGCACCTACCATACCCATAACACCGGATAACCTAAAAAACAAAGTACACAAAAAACACATATAATCAGAGAAGTTATGTTTATGTTCACGCTGACAATGTTCATGCACAACAGTTCAGCATATGAACATAGCAAAGCATAATGTCACATGTCACCATGGTCACCATCAAACAGTCACCGAAGTGGTTCAAAACAAAAACATACCTAGAAGAAATCAAACATCAAACATCAGCTGGTCCCATAAAACATACCTGAGCATCGTCGTCCACATAAATCTACATAGAAACACATAAACGTACATAAAACAAACATAAACAACTGCACACTGTCACTCGCCAAAACCGACTGTCACTTGTCAAAACCAACCACATGAGGAAAAGTGAGTTCTAAAAAACTCAACTAGTCACTACATGATGGAGCCACCGTACAATAAGAGGAATTTAGCAACGCATGACAACATCGCAATAACGGACGAAATTCCCGGTTTCAAAATATAAAAAGCCGGTGAAAGATAGGGAAAGCATCAGTTGTCAAAGCTCGACCTGAGGAGAATATCCAAGGAAGGAAAAAGTGAGTGCAACTGGCGCCGAAAGCGGTTTGTAAGCCCATCGGTAACCAGAAATTGTGGTTGAAAGAGGTTGAAAAACCCATCATCCTAATTTCAAATTTTTCTACCGAACACGGTTCCAGCAACCTATCGGTCTTTTGGGGACGCCTAGGCGAAAGTGGTTGTATCCGGCTCGAAGGACCAAATGTTCAGTTTTGTAATGATTTTTGGAACGAAGTTCTTTATCGCGCGTGTGGCGACGGGGCTAGCCGAGAAATTGTGTCCCGTTAAATCTGAGCGTTAAATGCCTCCTCCCTAGCGCTCTGTGGTGCGTCATACGTACTGTAGTGCGCTGTGATATCAAACAACGCACAGGCATAAAGAACTTCGTTCCTTACGCGTGTTCGACTACACGTTTAGTTTTTATATTTAAGATGCTTTATACACTTAACAGTATTCAATCTCTGTTCAATTTTCAATGATTTTTATATTTAATATGCTTTATACACTTAACAATTTTCAATCTCTGTGTTTCATAGAAGGAAACGAACTAAACTCAAAAACGTGAAAAATGATGACTCTGGTGGATGCTCGCTGGAAGGTACCGCAATTGTAGCGGTGAAATTTGGTGGTCTGGTCAACCACCGGGTGATTAGGGTGATCTCTGTTCATTCAATCACAGGGTGATTATGCCTGTGATTGAACATACTCCCCGCCGTTGCCAACCTTGTTGGCAACATCCTTTTTCTCCTCCCTCTCGTTAGAAATTGGTAGAACACAAAGTTTGGATGTGGGTTTCGTAAGAGTGGTAGCTGATGTCCTGATGGTGACAACTCTGGTATGGCCATCAGCCCCTGGATGTATTTTTTCAACTCTAGCAAGTGGCCATTTGCTTGGAGGAAATCTCTCATCGGTTAGTAGCACCATGGACCCAGCCTTGATCTCGTTAGATGGGTGGTGCCACTTAGAAACTGCTTGATATCTCTGCATACACTCTGCTGACCATCTCTTCCAGAAGGATTGTAGTTTGTGTTGAATTAGCTGCCATGTAGAAAGTCTCGACTCAGAACACTCAAGAAGTGAAGGCTCAGGTAGTGCGTTTAGTGGCTCCCCAATGAGAAAATGTCCTGGTGTCAGGGCCCTTAAGTCCGATGGATCCTCAGATAGTGGACTTAGTGGTCTCGAGTTTAAAACCGACTCAATCTGTGTTAGCAGTGTAGTTAACTCCTCATAGGTTAACAGTGTGTCACCTATAACTCTCCTCAGATGAAACTTCAGTGACTTAACAGCTGCTTCCCACTTGCCACCAAAGTGAGGAGCGCTAGGAGGGTTAAAATGCCAAGTCGTCCCATCCTTTAATAATGTCTCTCTCAAACGTTGATTCTCTGACGTTCCAGCTTGGAAAAGGTTTCTCAGAAGTTTATCTGCACCCAAGAAATTTGTTCCACAGTCACTGTAAAGATTGTTGCAGATTCCTCGACGACTGACAAATCGTCTATACGCTGCTATAAATGTCTCAGTAGAATAGTCTGTTACAACCTCGAGATGCACTGCTGATGAAAATAAACAGACAAACACTGCTATCCAACTCTTGTGAGTTTTAGCTCCTCTACCCTTCCAAGTTTTCACTGTAAACGGTCCAGCATAGTCAAGACCACAGTTGCGAAAGGCTCGAGATGGGTTGACACGAGCAGATGGTAACTGACCCATTAGTTGTTGAGCTCGTACTCCTCGGTTTCTCGTACACGTGATACAGCGTAGAATGTATGAGCGAACTGGAATACGACCACCAACAATCCAGTAGGCTTGTCTCAGATAGCTTAGCGTAAGCTGCGTACCTCCATGTAGAGTTTTCTCGTGAGCATCAGCAATTACTAACGTTGTCAATGGTGAGTTGCGTGGCAGGATAGCTTGATGCTTCTCTTCAGTCGATATCTCAGCATGTTCCAGTCGACCTCCAACCCTCAAGATGCCTTCATGATCAATGAATGGTGTTAGGTTACGCAGAGAATTGGAGGTTGGTAGAGAAACTTCTCTTCTCAGCAACCTCAGCTCCTCAGGAAAGAATAACCCTTGAGTTGTCTTGATAAGTACTCTTTTAGCCGCGTCCAGGTCACTCGTAGATAATGGGGTGGTTAATGATGAATGTGATTTTCCCTTGAAGCATCGAATTGCTCTAAGGCATATGGCAGTGATTTTTAATATTGGCAGTAATCTCGATCTCCTCTCTAGCAGCTCGCAGAATGGATTCTCCTCAGATTTTCTAACAGTAAAGCATTGACCTGGTCTCTCCTCAAGATTCACACTCCGAATAGATGGTAACTTGAACGTTGGCCACTCCTCAGATGTTTTCAACAACCATGATGGTCCATACCACCATAGGGAATGATCTCTCAATTTCTCAGGTGATAGTCCTCTCGATGCACAGTCAGCTGGGTTTTGTTTTCCAGCGACATAATGCCAGAAAGCATTGGGCTGAAGCTCTTGTATTCGATGTACTCTGTTTTTAACATAGTCCTTCCACCTCGACGGAGGACTTTTGATCCAAGTTAAGGTGACTGATGAATCAGTCCATAGATAGGTTGGTGCTTCTGGTATCTCGAGGGTTTTCTTCACATAGCTGACTAGTTTTGCCAACAACGCTGCAGCATTTAGCTCAAGTCTTGGTATGGTTGTCGGTTTTAGAGGAGCTACTTGCGACTTAGCACAGACAATTGTAGATGAACAAATCCCAGATTCGTTAGTAACTTTCAAGAAGACTACAGCAGCCATCGCGAGCCGCGAAGCGTCAGAGAATCCATGAACCTCAATAGATGATGATGAAGTAAGCTGTAACCATCTAGGAATGTTAACAACGTTGACTCTATTAAGATCTTGTCTAAATTTATTCCACTTAAGATTCAGTTCTGTAGATAATGACTCATCCCAGCCAACTTTCTCTAACCATAGCTCCTGCATGAGCATCTTAGCCTTCACTAAAACAGGTACCAAAAAACCTAGCGGATCAAAGAGACGAGCAATCTCAGATAACACTGTTCTCTTCGTAGCTTGATGTGATGTTGACTCAAAACACTTAAACTGGAATTGGTCAGAAGTAGGGTTCCATGAAAGCCCGAGAACCTTTACTGCATTCTCCTTCTCTTTCTCTAGAATGTTGATCTCAGAAACTGTGCTCTCTAGCGATAGAGTAGAAATTATCTCAGGTGAATTGCTTGCCCACTTTGCTAAGGGAAAGCCTCCAGCTGCACACAAGGATATTAGTTGCTTAGCTGATGAGATAGCTTCAGAAACTGTTTCTCCACCACCGTAAATATCGTCAACGTAACGGCCCTTTAGAATAGGTTCGACTGCCAGTGGGAAGTTGCCGCCCTCATCCTCTGCTAGTTGGTGAAGAACTCTGACAGCAAGATATGGAGCGCTTCTCGTGCCATAAGTTACGGTAGTGAGCTGGTATGGAATCATTCTCTTCTCATTATCGATCCAAAACACTCGTTGAAGATCCCAGTCATCAGGGTGAACGTTTATTTGCCGAAACATCTTGGTTATATCGGTTGCAAAGAGGACTCGATGCCTTCTGACCCACAACAACACATCTGATATATCTGGTTGAATTTTTGGACCAATGTGTAGAAGATCGTTTAACGAGATTCCAGATGTGGTCCTACTGGACCTATTGAACACTACTCTTAGCTTGGTGGTTGTACTCTGCTCTTTCAAAACTCCATGATGAGGAAGATAGTAGATAGGTGTCTCAGAACATGAAGTAGGAGCTTTTCTCATGTGATCTAGAGTCTCGTATTCTTTCATAAATTCTGAGTATAGTCGTTCATACTCTGAGTTATTGTCTAGGCGTCTTAAAATACTTGACAAGCATCTTGTGGCCTTAACAGAAGACTCACCAAGTAGTGTAGGTGGAGCCTTTAGAGGCAGTCTCACGATGTATCGACCACTAATATCTCTAGAGTGTGTACGCTTGAAGTGATCTTCACATTGTTGTTCTTCAGGACTCAGCTTAGATGTTGTAGACTCAGTGATGTCTTCCTGAGTCCAGAATTTACTGATTAAATAGTGAAGTTCTTCATCAGTCGTAGTATGATGACAGTAAGACTCGTGTATAGCATGATGATGTTGCGCAGAACCATAGATAATCCAGCCGAAGATTGTTGACTGAGCGATAGGTGTTCCTTTCTTACCTCGAATAACTCCAGATAGCATACTTTCACTCACAGGAATAGTACCCAACAATATATCAACAGGTTGTGAGGTATAATAAACTGGATCAGCGAGATCCAACCCGTTTAGATGAGGCCAGCTGGCTGCTTCACAGTTCTCAGAAGGAAGATGCGAGGTAAGCTCACTCACGATAAAGGCTTGAGTGACAATAGATAGCTCAGAGTATCTTGATTTTAATTTCAGCGAACATACTCCTTTAGTCACTCCACCAAAGGCATTTCCAATACCCTTTAGAGGGATGGTAGAAGCTTGTTTAGGAATTCTCAATGTTTTAAAGAACTTCTCTGAAATGAAAGTTAGCTCAGATCCAGGGTCGAATAGTGCTCGTGCCTCCACAGGTTTTCTCTGATGATGAATTACTAACACTTTGCCTGTTGCTAGCAGCACAGCAGGCTTCTCGCTCTCAATTCTCGAGTCTTGATGTCTAGATGGTAGTTGGCTGTCTCGATCAGCTGCTTGACCATTTTGATGCACCTTAGATAGTACTTTCTCATTGTATGAAGATGTTGTCTCAGCTCTAATTGGTATCTCAGATTTGTGAAGTCAGCTCGATAACGATGACGATCTCGGCTCCGATGGCTTCTCAGTCGGTGAAGGTCTTCTCTGCTCGATGGCTTTGGATCGGTCTTCAAAATGTATCTCCGTGTGGTGAGCAGCGCCACACTTTTGACACCTCTTGGAACTTATGTAATCTTGGACCTTGTGACGTCCAAGACAGTTGAAGCAAAGTCTTAACTCCTTTACTTTAGTTACCTTCTCGTTCACAGTAAGAGCTCTGAATTTCGGACACCAAAGAATATAGTGCTTCTGCGAGCACATGGCACACTCGTTGAGCACATCAGCCTTCTCAGCTGGAGCTTCTTTGAAAGCTGTTGTAGCATAACTCACTGCAGGTTTTTTCGGCACCTTGTGGAAGATGTTTTGGCTTGATGATGATTTGCTCGTTGATGGTTTGCTGGGTGATGGTGGTCTCGATTCAAATCTCTCAGTGCCATCCCACACTAATGCGGTGATCTCGAGAAATTCCAATAGCTTCGCGTATGATGGGAATTCTTTACTCAATCCAAGTTTAGTCTCCCACTTGGCAACAGTATCCGCATCCAATTTATTGAGCGTTGCAGTTATTAACAACACATCTGAGTACTGTACTGGAGATCCCAATGCCTTTAAGGCATCAATTGCTCGGGTGTTGGTGGCGATTAACTCCTTTAGTTGGGCTGCAGAACCTCTTGTGACTCTTTGTCCAAATAGAACTTGCTCGGCGTATTTCTTCACTAAGATTCTCGGGTTGTCATAACGTCGTACAAGCAGACCCCACGCTGGTTGGAGAGTTTTACTCGTGGGTGGCAAACTCGAAAGAAGATCTTTTGCCTCACCAGTTAGTTGAGTCTTCAGATAATACATTTTTGTAGCAGGGTCAAGACTCGGTTCGTTATCGACCACTGCAAGAAATAGGTTTCTGAATGTCACCCACTCAAATGGATCTCCTGAGAATTTTGGTAAGGTTATCTCGGGTAGCTTGTGACTTGATGAAGCGAAGGAGCTATCACGAATTTGGATTATATAGAGATCTAGTAAATTTGTATTGTATAGAGATTTTGAAATAAGGTTTAAGGAGCTATCACGAATTTGGTTTATATAGAGATCTAGTACATTTGGATTGCATAGAGATTTTGAAATAAGATTTAAGGAGCTATCACGAATTTGGTTTATATAGAGATCTAGTAAATTTGTATTGTATAGAGATTTTGAAATAAGGTTTAAGGAGCTATAGTTTAAAATAACTTGGAGTATGCTAGAATTTGTAATAAATTGGTATATGTAAGGAACTAGAATAAGGACTTTGATTTATCAAATGAGTTGTCAACCTTCAACATTTAACTGTGGTGAGTTCGAGATCTTGTTGTTAAAGTGAAGTTTAACAACTGAGAAATTAAACCACAACATTATCACTGTTATTAGTGAGATTGCGCATATTGCAACTGTTATTTTAGTGATGATCACTGTTATTAGTGACGTTGCGCATATTGCTACTGTTATTTTAGAGATTATCACTGTTATTAGTGAGGTTGTGCAGATTGTCACTGTTATTTTAGTGATTATCACTGTTATTAGTGAGATTGCGCATATAGCAACTGTTATTTTAGTGATGATCACTGTTATTAGTGAGGTTGTGCAGATTGTCACTGTTATTTTAGTGATTATCACTGTTATAAGTGAGATTGCGCATATTGCAACTGTTATTTTAGTGATGATCACTGTTATTAGTGAGATTGCGCATATTACAACTGTTATTCTTGTGATGATCACTGTTATTAGTGAGGTTGTGCAGATTGTCACTGTTATTTTAGTGATTATCACTGGCATTAGGGAGATTGCGCATATTGCAACTGTTATTTTAGTGATAATCACTGTTATTAGTGAGATTGCGCATATTGCAACTGTTATTTTAGTGATGATCACTGTTATTAGTGAGATTGTGCAGATTGTCACTGTTGTTTTAGTGATTATCACTGTTATTAGTGAGATCGCGCATATTGCAACTGTTATTTTAGTGATTATCACTGTTATTAGTGAGGTTGTGCAGATTGTCACTGTTATTTTAGTGATTATCACTGTTATTAGTGAGGTTGTGCAGATTGTCACTGTTATTTTAGTGATTATGACTGTTATTAGTAAGATTGCGCATATTACAACTGTTATTTTAGCGATTGTCACTGTTATTAGTGACGTTGTGCAGATTGTCACTGTTATTTTAGTGATTATCACTGTTATTAGTGAGATTGCGCATATTGCAACTGTTACTTTAGTGATGATCACTGTTATTAGTGAGGTTGTGCTGATTGTCACTGTTATTTTAGTGATGATCACTGTTATTAGTGAGGTTGTGCAGATTGTCACTGTTATTTTAGTGATAATCACTGTTATAAGTGAGATTGCGCATATTGCAACTGTTATTTTAGTGATGATCACTGTTACTAGTGAGGTTGTGCAGATTGTCACTGTTATTTCAGTGATTATCACTGTTTTTAGTGAGATTGCGCATATTGTAACTGTTATTTTAGTGATGATCACTGTTATTAGTGAGATTGCGCATATTGCAACTAATATTTTAGTGATGATCACTGTTATTAGTGAGGTTGTAAAGATTGTCACTGTTATTTTAGTGATTATCACTGTTATTAGTGAGATTGCGCATATTGCAACTGTTATTTTAGTGATGATCACTGTTATTAGTGAGGTTGTGCTGATTGTCACTGTTATTTTAGTGATGATCACTGTTATTAGTGACATTGCGCATATTGCAACTGTAGTTTAGTGATTATCACTGTTATTAGTGAGGTTGTGCAGATTGCCACTGTTATTTTAGTGATTATCACTATTATTAGTGAGGTTGTGCAGATTGTCACTGTTATTTTAGTGATGATCACTGTTATTAGTGAGGTTGTGCAGATTGTCACTGTTATTTTAGTGATGATCACTGTTATTAGTGAGATTGCGCATATTGCAACTGTTATTTTAGTGATGATCACTGTTATTAGTGAGGTTGTGGAGATTGTCACTGTTATTTTAGTGATTATCACTGTTATTAATGAGATTGCGCATATTGCAACTGTTATTTTAGTGATGACCACTGTTATTAGTGAGATTGCGCATATTGCAACTGTAATTTTTGTGATGATCACTGTTATTAGTGAGGTTGTGCAGATTGTCACTGTTATTTTAGTGATTATCACTGGTATTAGTGAGATTGCGCATATTGCAACTGTTATTTTAGTGATGGTCACTGTTATTAGTGAGATTGTGCAGATTGTCACTGTTGAATTTGTGATTATCACTGTTATAAGTGAGATTGCGCATATTGAAACTGTTATTTTAGTAATGATCACTGTTATTATTGAGGTTGTGCAGATTGTCACTGTTATTTTAGTGATGATCACTGTTATTAGTGAGGTTGTGCAGATTGTCACTGTTATTTTAGTGATTATCACTGTTATAAGTGAGATTGCGCATATTGCAACAGTTATTTTAGTGATGATCACTGTTACTAGTGAGGTTGTGCAGATTGTCACTGTTATTTTAGTGATTATCACTGTTATTAGTGAGATTGCGCATATTGCAACTGTTATTTTAGTGATGATCACTGTTATTAGTGACATTGCGCATATTGCTACTGTTATTTTAGTGATAATCACTGTTATTAGTGAGGTTGTGCAGATTGTCACTGTTATTTTAGTGATTATCACTGTTATTAGTGAGATTGCGCATATTGCAACTGTTATTTTAGTGATGTTCACTGTTACTAGTGAGGTTGTGCAGATTGTCACTGTTATTTTAGTGATTATCACTGTTATTAGTGAGATTGCGCATATTGCAACTGTTATTTTAGTGATGATCACTGTTATTAGAGACATTGCGCATATTGCTACTGTTATTTTAGTGATTATCACTGTTATTAGTCAGGTTGTGCAGAGTGTCACTGTTATTTTAGTGATTATCACTGTTATTAGTGAGATTCCGCATATTGCAACTGTTATTTTAGTGATGATCACTGTTATTAGTGAGGTTGTGCAGATTGTCACTGTTATTTTAGTGATTATCACTGTTATAAGTGAGATTGCGCATACTGCAACTGTTATTTTAGAGATGATCACTGTTATTAGTGAGATTGCGCATATTGCAACTGTTATTCTTGTGATGATCACTGTTATTAGTGAGGTTGTGCAGATTGTCACTGTTATTTTAGTGATTATCACTGGCATTAGTGAGATTGCGCATATTGCAACTGTTATTTTAGTGATAATCACTGTTATTAGTGAGATTGCGCATATTGCAACTGTTATTTTAGTGATGATCACTGTTATTAGTGAGATTGTGCAGATTGTCACTGTTATTTTAGTGATTATCACTGTTATTAGTGAGATTGCGCATATTGCAACTGTTATTTTAGTGATGATCACTGTTATTAGTGAGGTTGTGCTGATTGTCACTGTTATTTTAGTGATGATCACTGTTATTAGTGAGGTTGTGCAGATTGTCACTGTTATTTTAGTGATTATCACTGTTATAAGTGAGATTGCGCATATTGCAGCTGTTATTTTAGTGATGATCACTGTTACTAGTGAGGTTGTGCAGATTGTCACTGTTATTTCAGTGATTATCACTGTTTTAAGTGAGATTGCGCATATTGTAACTGTTATTTTGGTGATCACCACTGTTATTAGTGAGATTGCGCATATTGCAACTGTTATTTTAGTGATGATCACTGTTATTAGTGAGGTTGTGCTGATTGTCACTGTTATTTTGGTGATGATCACTGTTATTAGTGACATTGCGCATATTGCAACTGTTATTGTAGTGATTATCACTGTTATTAGTGAGGTTGTGCAGATTGTCACTGTTATTTTAGTGATGATCACTGTTATTAGTGAGATTGCGCATATTGCAACTGTTATTTTAGTGATGATCACTGTTATTAGTGAGGTTGTGGAGATTGTCACTGTTATTTTAGTGATTATCACTGTTATTAGTGAGATTGCGCATATTGCAACTGTTATTTTAGTGATGATCACTGTTATTAGTGAGATTGCGCATATTGCAACTGTAATTTTTGTGATGATCATTGTTATTAGTGAGGTTGTGCAGATTGTCACTGTTATTTTAGTGATTATCACTGGTATTAGTGAGATTGCGCATATTGCAACTGTTATTTTAGTGATGATCACTGTTATTGGTGAGATTGCGCATATTGCAACTGTTATTTTAGTGATGGTCACTGTTATTAGTGAGATTGTGCAGATTGTCACTGTTGTTTTTGTGATTATCACTGTTATAAGTGAGATTGGGCATATTGAAACTGTTATTTTAGTAATGATCACTGTTATTATTGAGGTTGTGCAGATTGTCACTGTTATTTCAGTGATTATCACTGTTATTAGTGAGGTTGTGCAGATTGTCACTGTTATTTTAGTGATTATCTCTGTTATAAGTGAGATTGCGCATATTGCAACTGTTATTTTAGTGATGATCACTGTTACTAGTGAGGTTGTGCAGATTGTCACTGTTATTTTAGTGATTATCACTGTTATTAGTGAGATTGCGCATATTGCAACTGTTATTTTAGTGATGATCACTGTTATTAGTGAGATTGCGGATATTGCAACTGTTATTTAAGTGATGATCACTGTTATTAGTGAGGTTGTGAAGATTGTCACTGTTATTTTAGTGATTATCACCGTTATTAGTGAGGTTGTGCAGATTGTCACTGTTATTTTAGTGATGATCACTGTTATTAGTGAGGTTGTGCAGACTGTCACTGTTATTTTAGTGATGATCACTGTTATTAGTGAGATTGCGCATATTGCAACTGTTATTTTAGTGATGATCACTGTTATTAGTGAGATTGCGCATATTGCAACTGTTATTTTAGTGATGATCATACTTATTAATGAGGTTGTGCAGATTGTCACTGTTATTTTAGTGATTTTCACTGTTATTTGTGAGATTGCGCATATTGCAACTGTTATTTTAGTGATGATCACTGTTTTTAGTGAGGTTGTGCAGACTGTCACTGTTATTTTAGTGATTATCACTGTTATTAGTGAGATTGCGCATATTGCAACTGTTATTTTATTGATGATCACTGTTATTAGTGAGGTTGTGCAGGTTGTCACTGTTATTTTAATGATTATCACTGTTATTAGTGGGGTTGTGCAGATTGTCACTGTTATTTTAGTGATTATCGCTGTTATTAGGGAGGTTGTGCAGATTGTCACTGTTATTTTAGTGATTATCACTGTTATTAGTGAGGTTGTGCAGATTGTCAATGTTATTTTAGTGATTATCACTGTTATTAGTGAGATCGCGCATATTGCAACTGTTATTTTAGTGATGATCACTGTTATTAGTGAGGTTGTGGAGATTGTCACTGTTATTTTAGTGATTATCACTGTTATTAGTGAGATTTCGCATATTGCAACTGTTATTTTAGTGATGATCACTGTTACTAGTGAGATTGCGCATATTGCAACTGTTATTTTAGTGATGATCACTGTTATTAGTGAGGTTGTGGAGATTGTCACTGTTATTTTAGTGATTATCACTGTTATTAGTGAGATTTCGCATATTGCAACTGTTATTTTAGTGATGATCACTGTTACTAGTGAGATTGCGCATATTGCAACTGTTCTTTTAGTGATGATCACTGTTATTAGTGAGATTGCGCATATTGCAACTGTTATTTTAGTGATGATCACTCTTATTAGTGAGGTTGTGCAGATTGTCACTGTTATTTTAGTGATTATCACTGTTATTAGTGAAATTGCGCATATTGCAACTGTTATTTTAGTGATGATCACTGTTATTAGTGAGGTTGTGCAGATTGTCACTGTTATTTTAGTGATTATCACTGTTATTAGTAAGATTGCGCATATTGCAACTGTTATTTTAGTGATGATCACTGTTATTAGTGAGGTTGTGCAGATTGTCACTGTTATTTTAGTGATTATCACGGTTATTAGTAAGGTTGTGCAGATTGTCACTGTTATTTAAGTGATTATCACTGTTATTAGTGAGGTTGTGCAGATTGTCACTGTTATTTTAGTGATTATCGCTGTTATTAGTGAGGTTGTGCAGATTGTCACTGTTATTTTAGTGATTATCACTGTTTTTAGTGAGGTTGTGCAGATTATCACTGTTATTAGTAAGATTGCGCATATTGCAACTGTTATTTTAGTGATGATCACTGTTATTAGTGAGGTTGTGCAGATTGTCACTGTTATTTTAGTGATTATTACTGTTATTAGTAAGGTTGTGCAGATTGTCACTGTTATTTTAGTGATTATCACTGTTATTAGTGAGGTTGTGCAGATTGTCACTGTTATTTTAGTGATTATCGCTGTTATTAGTGAGGTTGTGCAGATTGTCACTGTTATTTTAGTGATTATCACTGTTTTTAGTGAGGTTGTGCAGATTGTCACTGTTATTAGTGAGATTGCGCATATTGCAACTGTTATTTTAGTGATGATCACTGTTATTAGTGAGGTTGTGCAGATTGTCAGTGTTATTTTAGTGATTATCACTGTTATTAGTGAGATTGCGCATATTGCAACTGTTATTTTAGTGATGATCACTGTTATTAGTAAGATTGCGCATATTGCAAATGTTATTTTTGTTATGATCACTGTTATTAGTGAGGTTGTGCAGATTGTCACTGTTATTTTAGTGATTATCACTGTTATTAGTGAGATTGCGCATATTGCAACTGTTATTTTAGTGATGATCACTGTTATTAGTGAGGTTGTGGAGATTGTCACTGTTATTTTAGTGACTATCACTGTTATTAGTGAGATTGCGCATATTGCAACTGTTATTTTAGTGATGATCACTGTTATTAGTGAGATTGCGCAAATTGCAACTGTGATTTTAGTGATGATCACTGTTATTAGTGAGGTTGTGCAGATTGTCACTCTTATATTAGTGATTATCACTGCTATAAGTGAGATTGCTCATATTGCAACTGTTATTTTAGTGATGATCACTGTTATTAGTGAGGTTGTGCAGATTGTCACTGTTATTTTAGTGATGATCACTGTTATAAGTGAGGTTGTGCAGATTGTCACTGTTATTTTAGTGATTATCACTGTTATTAGTGAGGTTGTGGAGATTGTCACTGTTATTTTAGTGACTATCACCGTTATTAGTGAGATTGCGCATATTGCAACTGTTATTTAAGTGATGATCACTGTTATTAGTGAGATTGCGCATATTGCAACTGTGATTTTAGTGATGATCACTGTTATTAGTGAGGTTGTGCAGATTGTCACTGTTATTTTAGTGATGATTACTGTTATTAGTGAGATTGCGCATATTGCTTTAATGTTACCCCTATATCGATCCCCTCCATTGAGACGCTGGAACTCCTCTCCGTCAAGATACACTTCCCCTCTTACAACCTTTTCCTTTCGACATGTTACATACCTCCCCGATCAGATATAACCGTGTTCATGCTCCTCTTTCGTGCACTTGATTACCTCTACAATCTCGTAGCTGATAGAGATCATGTACTACTTATCGGCGACTTCAATTTACCTCATATCACTTGGTCGCCTTCTTCTGAGTCTAATTATCTTACCCCATCTATTCCAACCGTGTACCCCGACACTACACTTATCGACTCTTTGAACTACTTTTCCCTGTTCCAACTCAACTCTATCCTCAATCTGAACCAGCGCTTGCTCGACCTAGTGCTATCGAATAATCCCACTAACGTAGTTGTTTCTCCCAGCACACTCTCCCTCTGCGCAATCGATCCTCATCACCCCCCCCTCTCAATATCTATATCACACTTCCACAGCTCGCACCTCGCTTCATCCCCCCTGCCAGCTAGTTTCAACTTTCACAAAACTAATTTTGATCTCCTTCTTCACACCTTCAGTGGGTTCTACCTTAGTATGCCTTCCACCAATCTTTCTCTGCTAGTTGAAACCTCTATACTCTACGAGGCCTTACATTCTTCCATCCGTTCTTCTACTCCTTTCTCCTCACCTATTCCTCCTGATTCTTCCCCTAAATGGTACACCCGTAATGTGAAGTCCCTGAGGAACCGTCGCAACTCCCTTTGGCAGAAATTTCTTCGCTCTGGGTCCCCAGTAGATCATAAAAACTTCTGCGCTGCCCACAGTGATTTCTCTTCCCTCGTTACCTCCAGTTACAAGGCCTACTTAACAACTGTTAAAAGCAATATCTCGGCGAATCCACGACTCTTCTTCTCCTTTGTGAACTCCAAACGGAAACGCAAAGGTGATAACTACCCCCCAACGATCTCTTACCTCGGCTCGGGGAGTGATGATCCCCTAACCATTGCGAATCTCTTCGCTGACTTCTTCTCCTCCACCTTTACGGATGGTCATTTTGAGCCTGACGTGGAATACTTCACTTCACTGAAGCCCTCCCTTACCTCGCCCCCTCTTAACTATCCTGATCTCCATATTTCAGAGGTGGAAGTCCTCTCAGAGCTATTACGTCTCAAGAATGACTTTTCCCCCGGCCCTGATGGAGTTCCACCCATTGTTCTGAAAAGATGTGCGTCTCTTATTGCTGGACCTCTATCTCATCTCTTCAACCTTTCTCTCCAGTCCGGTGTTTTTCCTGACTGTTGGAAAACGGGATTTCTAGTCCCGGTCCACAAGAAAGGTTCTAAGATTGATGCTACTAATTACAGGCCTATCGCCAAACTTTCCACCATCCCTAAAATCTTTGAGAAAATTCTAGTTACCAAGCTGTACCCCTTCCTTACCGCCTCCATCTCTCCTAATCAGCACGGCTTCCTCAAAGGTAGATCCACCACAACTAACCTTGTGCAGTTCGTCTCCTTCATCCTAAATTCCCTAGAACGTGGTGAAGTCGTCGAGGCTATATTCACCGACATGAGTAAGGCCTTCGACAGTATCCCCCACAACCTTATTTTATTAAAGCTTAAGCTGGTTGGCTGCCCTCAATCCTTCCTCAGGTGGATTGATTCCTACCTGGATCACAGAACATACCGTGTTCGCTTCCGGTCATCCCACTCCAAATGCATAACGGCTACCTCTGGCGTCCCCCAGGGCAGCCATATCGGCCCCCTTCTATTCATCACCGCTACAAATGACTTGTCCAGCGTTATCCAAACCTCCTCACTCCTTTCCTATGCAGATGATACCAAGCTGTACAAAAACATTGTCTATCCTTCTGACAATATCGACCTACAGCTTGATCTCAACCGGCTATCTCTGTGGTGTTCTAAAAGTAACCTCGTCCTTAATGTTTCCAAGTGTGAGCATGTTTGTTTCTCCCACAAACGTAACTATGCTCCCTACATGTTCACAATTAACGACTCCCCGGTTTGGTCTGTTGACTGTGTTTGTGATCTGGGGGTCCATCTTGACTCCAAACTCTCCTTCCATGACCACGTTAACCACATAATCCGGAGAGCGGGTGTCATGTTGGGGTTCATTTCAAGATGGTCTAGGGAATTCTCTGACCCCTACGTTTTCAAAGTCCTTTTCACGTCCCTTGTCCGACCCATACTCGAATACGCCTCGCAAGTCTGGTCCCCTTACCATAACCACCTTATTGGCAGAATTGAGGCCATTCAAAAGCGATTTCTTCGTTTCGCCCTCCGCCGTCTTCCTTGGTCCGATCCTTTCCATCTTCCTCCTTATGCGGATCGTCTTAAGCTAATCAACCTGCAATCTCTTTCGGGACGCCGTGCTATGGCCGATTTGTCGTTCGCCCATGGCATAGCCCTGGGACATATTGTTGCTCCTGACATCCGCAGCCAGTTCGTTTGCCGCCCTTACGTACGATCCCTCCGAGCTCAAGAATCTTTCCTCATCAGCTACCACCACACAGACTTTGGTAGGATGGAGCCTATTACGCGAATGCTAAGGGTGTATAATAGGGCCATCCCCCTTCTCCAAGCAGCGGGAGGCCACACCCACGCACGGTCTGTGTTTCGCTCCTTGGTCGATCACATGTCTTAATTGCTACCTCCCGGTCCTGTCTTTCCTGACCCGACTGGACATAAAGTCTCTTTCTTAATTTGTTTTTTTTTTTCTTTTTTTCATTCTTAACTTTTGTTATTTTTTTAATGCTAGCTTGTATTAAGTTCAATAATAAATAAATAATAAATAAATAAATAAATAAATAAATAAATATTGCAACTGTTCTTTTAGTGATGATCACTGTTATTAGTGAGATTGCGCATATTGCAACTGTTATTTTAGTGATGATCACTCTTATTAGTAAGGTTGTGCAGATTGTCACTGTTATTTTAGTGATTATCACTGTTATTAGTGAAATTGCGCATATTGCAACTGTTATTTTAGTGATGACCACTGTTATTAGTGAGGTTGTGGAGATTGTCACTGTTATTTTAGTGACTATCACCGTTATTAGTGAGATTGCGCATATTGCAACTGTTATTTTAGTGATGATCACTGTTATTAGTGAGATTGCGCATATTGCAACTGTGATTTTAGTGATGATCACTGTTATTAGTGAGGTTGTGCAGATTGTCACTCTTATTTTAGTGATTATCACTGCTATAAGTGAGATTGCTCATATTGCAGCTGTTATTTTAGTGATGATCACTGTTATTAGTGAGGTTGTGCAGATTGTCACTGTTATTTGAGTGATGATCACTGTTATTAGTGAGATTGCGCATATTGCAACTGTTATTTGAGTGATGATTACTGTTATTAGTGAGGTTGCGCAGATTGTCGCTCTTATTTTAGTGATTATCACTGTTATTAGTGAGATTGCGCATATTGCAACTGTTATTTTAGTGATGATCACTGTTATTAGTGAGGTTGTGCAGATTGTCACTGTTATTTTAGTGATTATCACTGTAATTAGTGAGATTGCGCATATTGCAACTGTTATTTTAGTGATTATCACTGTTATTAGTGAGGTTGTGCAGATTGTCACTGTTATTTTAGTGATTATCACTGTTATTAGTGAGATTGCACATATTGCAACTGTTATTTCAGTGATGATCACTGTTATTAGTGAGGTTGTGCAGATTGTCACTGTTATTGTAGTGATGATCACTGTTATTAGTGAGATTGCGCATATTGCAACTGTTATTTTAGTGATTATCACTTTTATTAGTGAGGTTGTGCAGATTGTCACTGTAATTTTAGTGATTCTCACTGTTATAAATGAGATCGCGCATATTGCAGCTGTTATTTTAGTGATGATCACTGTTATTAGTGAGGTTGTGCAGATTGTCACTGTTATTTTAGTGATGATCACTGTTATTAGTGATGTTGTGCAGATAGTCACTGTTATTTTAGTGATTATCACTGTTATTAGTGAGATTGCGCATATTGCAACTGTTATTTTAGTGATGATCAGTGTTATTTGTGAGGTTGTGCAGATTGTCAATGTTATTTTAGTGATTATCACTGTTATTAGTGAGATTGCGCATATTGCAACTGTTATTTTAGTGATGATCACTGTTATAAGTGAGATTGCGCATATTGCAACTGTTATTTGAGTGATGATTACTGTTATTAGTGAGGTTGCGCAGATTGTCGCTCTTATTTTAGTGATTATCACTGTTATTAGTGAGATTGCGCATATTGCAACTGTTATTTTAGTGATGATCACTGTTATTAGTGAGGTTGTGCAGATTGTCACTGTTATTTTAGTGATTATCACTGTAATTAGTGAGATTGCGCATATTGCAACTGTTATTTTAGTGATTATCACTGTTATTAGTGAGGTTGTGCAGATTGTCACTGTTATTTTAGTGATTATCACTGTTATTAGTGAGATTGCACATATTGCAACTGTTATTTCAGTGATGATCACTGTTATTAGTGAGGTTGTGCAGATTGTCACTGTTATCGTAGTGATGATCACTGTTATTAGTGAGATTGCGCATATTGCAACTGTTATTTTAGTGATTATCACTTTTATTAGTGAGGTTGTGCAGATTGTCACTGTAACTTTAGTGATTCTCACTGTTATAAATGAGATCGCGCATATTGCAGCTGTTATTTTAGTGATGATCACTGTTATTAGTGAGGTTGTGCAGATTGTCACTGTTATTTTAGTGATGATCACTGTTATTAGTGATGTTGTGCAGATTGTCACTGTTATTTTAGTGATTATCACTGTTATTAGTGAGATTGCGCATATTGCAACTGTTATTTTAGTGATGATCACTGTTATTAGTGAGGTTGTGCAGATTGTCACTGTTATTTTAGTGATGATCACTGTTATTAGTGAGATTGCGCATATTGCATCTGTTATTTTAGTGATTATCACTGTTATTAGTGAGGTTGTGCAGATTGTCACTGTTATTTTAGTGATTCTCACTGTTATAACTGAGATCGCGCATATTGCAGCTGTTATTTTAGTGATGATCACTGTTATGAGTGAGGTTGTGCAGATTGTCACTGTTATTTTGGTGATGATCACTGTTATTAGTGAGGTTGTGCAGATTGTCACTGTTATTTTAGTGATGATCACTGTTATTAGTGAGATTGCGCATATTGCAACTGTTCTTTTAGTGATGATCACTGTTATTAGTGAGATTGCGCATATTGCAACTGTTATTTTAGTGATGATCACTGTTATTAGTGAGGTTGTGCAGATTGTCACTGTTATTTTAGTGATGATCACTGTTATTAGTGAGATTGCGCATATTGCATTTGTTATTTTAGTGATTATCACTGTTATTAGTGAGGTTGTGCAGATTGTCACTGTTATTTTAGTGATTCTCACTGTTATAACTGAGATCGCGCATATTGCAGCTGTTATTTTAGTGATGATCACTGTTATGAGTGAGGTTGTGCAGATTGTCACTGTTATTTTGGTGATGATCACTGTTATTAGTGAGGTTGTGCAGATTGTCACTGTTATTTTAGTGATGATCACTGTTATTAGTGAGATTGCGCATATTGCAACTGTTCTTTTAGTGATGATCACTGTTATTAGTGAGATTGCGCATATTGCAACTGTTATTTTAGTGATGATCACTGTTATTAGTGAGGTTGTGCAGATTGTCACTGTTATTTTAGTGATGATCACTGTAATTAGTGAGGTTGCGCATATTGCAACTGTTATTTTAGTGATGATCACTGGTATTAGTGAGATTGCGCATATTGTCACTGTTATTTTAGTGATTATCGCTGTTATTAGTGAGATTGCGCATATTGCAACTGTTATTTTAGTGATGATCACTGTTATTAGTGAGGTTGTGCAGATTTTCACTGTTATTTTAGTGATTATCACTGTTTTTAGTGAGGTTGTGCAGATTGTCACTGTTATTTTAGTGATTATCACTGTGATAAGTGAGGTTGTGCAGATTGTCACTGTTATTTTAGTGATTATCACTGTTATTAGTGAGATTGCGCATATTGCAACTGTTATTTTAGTGATGATCACTGTTATTAGTGAGATTGCGCATTTTGCAACTGTTATTTTAGTGATGATCACTGGTATTAGTGAGATTGCGCATATTGTCACTGTTATTTTAGTGATTATCGCTGTTATTAGTGAGGCTATGCAGATTGTCACTGTTATTTTAGTGATTATCACTGTGATAAGTGAGGTTGTGCAGATTGTCACTGTTATTTTAGTGATTATCACTGTTATTAGTGAGATTGCGCATATTGCATCTGTTATTTTAGTGATGATCACTGGTATTAGTGAGATTGCGCATATTGTCACTGTTATTTTAGTGATTATCGCTGTTATTGGTGAGATTGCGCATATTGCAACTGTTATTTTAGTGATGATCGCTGTTATTAGTGAGATTGCGCATATTGTAACTGCTATTTTAGTGATTATCACTGTTATTAGTGAAATTGCGCATATTGCAACTGTTATTTTAGTGATGACCACTGTTATTAGTGAGGTTGTGGAGATTGTCACTGTTATTTTAGTGACTATCACCGTTATTAGTGAGATTGCGCATATTGCAACTGTTATTTTAGTGATGATCACTGTTATTAGTGAGATTGCGCATATTGCAACTGTGATTTTAGTGATGATCACTGTTATTAGTGAGGTTGTGCAGATTGTCACTCTTATTTTAGTGATTATCACTGCTATAAGTGAGATTGCTCATATTGCAGCTGTTATTTTAGTGATGATCACTGTTATTAGTGAGGTTGTGCAGATTGTCACTGTTATTTGAGTGATGATCACTGTTATTAGTGAGATTGCGCATATTGCAACTGTTATTTGAGTGATGATTACTGTTATTAGTGAGGTTGCGCAGATTGTCGCTCTTATTTTAGTGATTATCACTGTTATTAGTGAGATTGCGCATATTGCAACTGTTATTTTAGTGATGATCACTGTTATTAGTGAGGTTGTGCAGATTGTCACTGTTATTTTAGTGATTATCACTGTAATTAGTGAGATTGCGCATATTGCAACTGTTATTTTAGTGATTATCACTGTTATTAGTGAGGTTGTGCAGATTGTCACTGTTATTTTAGTGATTATCACTGTTATTAGTGAGATTGCACATATTGCAACTGTTATTTCAGTGATGATCACTGTTATTAGTGAGGTTGTGCAGATTGTCACTGTTATTGTAGTGATGATCACTGTTATTAGTGAGATTGCGCATATTGCAACTGTTATTTTAGTGATTATCACTTTTATTAGTGAGGTTGTGCAGATTGTCACTGTAATTTTAGTGATTCTCACTGTTATAAATGAGATCGCGCATATTGCAGCTGTTATTTTAGTGATGATCACTGTTATTAGTGAGGTTGTGCAGATTGTCACTGTTATTTTAGTGATGATCACTGTTATTAGTGATGTTGTGCAGATAGTCACTGTTATTTTAGTGATTATCACTGTTATTAGTGAGATTGCGCATATTGCAACTGTTATTTTAGTGATGATCAGTGTTATTTGTGAGGTTGTGCAGATTGTCAATGTTATTTTAGTGATTATCACTGTTATTAGTGAGATTGCGCATATTGCAACTGTTATTTTAGTGATGATCACTGTTATAAGTGAGATTGCGCATATTGCAACTGTTATTTGAGTGATGATTACTGTTATTAGTGAGGTTGCGCAGATTGTCGCTCT
Source organism: Chrysops caecutiens (assembly GCA_963971475.1). Lineage (NCBI taxonomy): Eukaryota > Metazoa > Arthropoda > Insecta > Diptera > Tabanidae > Chrysops > Chrysops caecutiens. The sequence continues at coordinate 30,274,514 of OZ020569.1, forward strand.
TATTTTAGTGATTATCACTGTTATTAGTGAGATTGCGCATATTGCAACTGTTATTTTAGTGATGATCACTGTTATTAGTGAGGTTGTGCAGATTGTCACTGTTATTTTAGTGATTATCACTGTAATTAGTGAGATTGCGCATATTGCAACTGTTATTTTAGTGATTATCACTGTTATTAGTGAGGTTGTGCAGATTGTCACTGTTATTTTAGTGATTATCACTGTTATTAGTGAGATTGCACATATTGCAACTGTTATTTCAGTGATGATCACTGTTATTAGTGAGGTTGTGCAGATTGTCACTGTTATCGTAGTGATGATCACTGTTATTAGTGAGATTGCGCATATTGCAACTGTTATTTTAGTGATTATCACTTTTATTAGTGAGGTTGTGCAGATTGTCACTGTAACTTTAGTGATTCTCACTGTTATAAATGAGATCGCGCATATTGCAGCTGTTATTTTAGTGATGATCACTGTTATTAGTGAGGTTGTGCAGATTGTCACTGTTATTTTAGTGATGATCACTGTTATTAGTGATGTTGTGCAGATTGTCACTGTTATTTTAGTGATTATCACTGTTATTAGTGAGATTGCGCATATTGCAACTGTTATTTTAGTGATGATCACTGTTATTAGTGAGGTTGTGCAGATTGTCACTGTTATTTTAGTGATGATCACTGTTATTAGTGAGATTGCGCATATTGCATCTGTTATTTTAGTGATTATCACTGTTATTAGTGAGGTTGTGCAGATTGTCACTGTTATTTTAGTGATTCTCACTGTTATAACTGAGATCGCGCATATTGCAGCTGTTATTTTAGTGATGATCACTGTTATGAGTGAGGTTGTGCAGATTGTCACTGTTATTTTGGTGATGATCACTGTTATTAGTGAGGTTGTGCAGATTGTCACTGTTATTTTAGTGATGATCACTGTTATTAGTGAGATTGCGCATATTGCAACTGTTCTTTTAGTGATGATCACTGTTATTAGTGAGATTGCGCATATTGCAACTGTTATTTTAGTGATGATCACTGTTATTAGTGAGGTTGTGCAGATTGTCACTGTTATTTTAGTGATGATCACTGTTATTAGTGAGATTGCGCATATTGCATTTGTTATTTTAGTGATTATCACTGTTATTAGTGAGGTTGTGCAGATTGTCACTGTTATTTTAGTGATTCTCACTGTTATAACTGAGATCGCGCATATTGCAGCTGTTATTTTAGTGATGATCACTGTTATGAGTGAGGTTGTGCAGATTGTCACTGTTATTTTGGTGATGATCACTGTTATTAGTGAGGTTGTGCAGATTGTCACTGTTATTTTAGTGATGATCACTGTTATTAGTGAGATTGCGCATATTGCAACTGTTCTTTTAGTGATGATCACTGTTATTAGTGAGATTGCGCATATTGCAACTGTTATTTTAGTGATGATCACTGTTATTAGTGAGGTTGTGCAGATTGTCACTGTTATTTTAGTGATGATCACTGTAATTAGTGAGGTTGCGCATATTGCAACTGTTATTTTAGTGATGATCACTGGTATTAGTGAGATTGCGCATATTGTCACTGTTATTTTAGTGATTATCGCTGTTATTAGTGAGATTGCGCATATTGCAACTGTTATTTTAGTGATGATCACTGTTATTAGTGAGGTTGTGCAGATTTTCACTGTTATTTTAGTGATTATCACTGTTTTTAGTGAGGTTGTGCAGATTGTCACTGTTATTTTAGTGATTATCACTGTGATAAGTGAGGTTGTGCAGATTGTCACTGTTATTTTAGTGATTATCACTGTTATTAGTGAGATTGCGCATATTGCAACTGTTATTTTAGTGATGATCACTGTTATTAGTGAGATTGCGCATTTTGCAACTGTTATTTTAGTGATGATCACTGGTATTAGTGAGATTGCGCATATTGTCACTGTTATTTTAGTGATTATCGCTGTTATTAGTGAGGCTATGCAGATTGTCACTGTTATTTTAGTGATTATCACTGTGATAAGTGAGGTTGTGCAGATTGTCACTGTTATTTTAGTGATTATCACTGTTATTAGTGAGATTGCGCATATTGCATCTGTTATTTTAGTGATGATCACTGGTATTAGTGAGATTGCGCATATTGTCACTGTTATTTTAGTGATTATCGCTGTTATTGGTGAGATTGCGCATATTGCAACTGTTATTTTAGTGATGATCGCTGTTATTAGTGAGATTGCGCATATTGTAACTGCTATTTTAGTGATTATCACTGTTATTAGTGAGGTTGTGCAGACTGTCACTGTTATTTTAGTGATGATCACTGTTATTAGTGAGATTGCGCATATAGCATTTGTGATTTTAGTGATGATCACTGTTATTAGTGAGTTTGTGCAGATTGTCAATGTTCTTTTAGTGATTATCGTTGTTATTAGTGAGATTGCGCATATTGCAACTGTTATTTTAGTGATGATCACTGTTATTAGTGAGATTGCGCATATTGCAACTGTTATTTTAGTGATGATCACTGTTATTTTAGTGATTATCACTGTTATTAGTGAGTTTGTGCAGATTGTCACTGTTATTTTAGTGATTATCGCTGTTATTAGTGAGATTCCGCATATTGCAACTGTTATTTTAGTGATGATCACTGTTATTAGTGTGGTTGTGTAGATTGTCACTGTTATTTTAGTGATTATCACTGTTATTAGTGAGATTGCGCATATTGCAACTATTATTTTAGTGATTCTCTCTGTTATCAGTGAGGTTGTGCAGAATGTCACTGTTATTTTAGTGATAATCACTAGTATTAGTGAGATTACGCATATTGCAACTGTTATTTAAGTGATGATCACTGTTATTAGTGAGGTTATGCAGATTGTCACTGTTATTTTAGTGATTATCGCTGTTATTAGTGAGAATGCGCATGCGATTTTAGCGATGATCACTGTTATTAGTGAGATTGCGCATATTGCAACTGTTATTTTAGTGATGATCACTGTTATTAGTGAGATTGCGCATATTGCAACTGTTATTTTAGTGATGATCACTGGTATTAGTGAAATTGCGCATATTGTCACTTTTATTTTAGTGATTATCGCTGTTATTAGTGAGATTGCGTATATTGCAACTGTTATTTTAGTGATTATCGCTGTTATTAGTGAGAATGCGCATATTGCAACTGTTATTTTAGCGATGATCACTGTTATTAGTGAGATTGCGCATATTGCAACTGTTATTTTAGTGATGATCACTGTTATTAGTGAGGTTGCGCATATTGCAACTGTTATTTTAGTGATGATCACTGTTATTAGTGAGATTGCGCATATTGTCACTGTTATTTTAGTGATTATCGCTGTTATTAGTGAGGTTATGCAGATTGTCACTGTTATTTTAGTGATTATCGCTGTTATTAGTGAGATTGCGCATATTGCAACTGTTATTTTAGCGATGATCACTGTTATTTTAGTGATTATCACTGTTATTAGTGAGGTTGTGCAGATTGTCACTGTTATTTTAGTAATGATCACTGTAATTAGTGAGATTGCGCATATTGCAACTGTTATTTTAGTGATGATCACTGTTATTAGTGAGATTGCGCATATAGCAACTGTTATTTTAGTGATGATCACTGGTGTTAGTGAAATTGCGCATATTGTCACTTTTATTTTAGTGATTATCGCTGTTATTAGTGAGATTGCGTATATTGCAACTGTTGTTTTAGTGATGATCGCTGTTATTAGTGAGATTGCGCATATTGCAACTGTTATTTTAGTGATGATCACTGTTATTAGTGAGGTTGTGCAGATTGTCACTGTTATTTTAATGATTATCGCTGTTATTAGTGAGATTGTGCATATTGCAACTGTTATTTTAGTGATGATCACTGTTATTAGTGAGATTACGCATATTGCAACTGTTATTTTAGTGGTGATCACTGTTATTAGTGAGGTTATGCAGATTGTCACTGTTATTTTAGTGATTATCGCTGTTATTAGTGAGAATGCACATATTGCAACTGTTATTTTAGCGATGATCACTGTTATTAGCGAGATTGCGCATATTGCAACTGTTATTTTAGTGATGATCACTGGTATTAGTGAAATTGCGCATATTGTCACTTTTATTTTAGTGATTATCGCTGTTATTAGTGAGATTGCGTATATTGCAACTGTTATTTTAGTGACTATCGCTGTTATTAGTGAGAATGCGCATATTGCAACTGTTATTTTAGCGATGATCACTGTTATTAGTGAGATTGCGCATATTGCAACTGTTATTTTAGTGATGATCACTGTTATTAGTGAGGTTGCGCATATTGCAACTGTTATTTTAGTGATGATCACTGGTATTAGTGAGATTGCGCATATTGTCACTGTTATTTTAGTGATTATCGCTGTTATTAGTGAGGTTATGCAGATTGTCACTGTTATTTTAGTGATTATCGCTGTTTTTAGTGAGATTGCGCATATTGCAACTGTTATTTTAGCGATGATCACTGTTATTTTAGTGATTATCACTGTTATTAGTGAGGTTGTGCAGATTGTCACTGTTATTTTAGTAATGATCACTGTAATTAGTGAGATTGCGCATATTGCAACTGTTATTTTAGTGATGATCACTGTTATTAGTGAGATTGCGCATATAGCAACTGTTATTTTAGTGATGATCACTGTTGTTAGTGAAATTGCGCATATTGTCACTTTTATTTTAGTGATTATCGCTGTTATTAGTGAGATTGCGTATATTGCAACTGTTGTTTTAGTGATAATCACTGTTATTAGTGAGATTGCGCATATTGCAACTGTTATTTTAGTGATGATCACTGTTATTAGTGAGGTTGTGCAGATTGTCACTGTTATTTTAGTGATTATCGCTGTTATTAGTGAGATTGTGCATATTGCAACTGTTATTTTAGTGATGATCACTGTTATTAGTGAGATTACGCATATTGCAACTGTTATTTTAGTGATGATCACTGTTATTAGTGAGGTTATGCAGATTGTCACTGTTATTTTAGTGATTATCGTTGTTATTAGTGAGAATGCGCATATTGCAACTGTTATTTTAGCGATGATCACTGTTATTTTAGTGATTATCACTGTTATTAGTGAGGTTGTGCAGATTGTCACTGTTATTTTAGTAATGATCACTGTAATTAGTGAGATTGCGCATATTGCAACTGTTATTTTAGTGATTATCGCTGTTATTAGTGAGATTGCGTATATTGCAACTGTTGTTTTAGTGATGATCGCTGTTATTAGTGAGATTGCGCATATTGCAACTATTATTTTAGTGATTATCGTTGTTATTAGTGAGGTTGTGCAGATTGTCACTGTTATTTTAGTGATGATCACTGTAATTAGTGAGGTTGCGCATATTGCAACTGTTATTTTAGTGATGATCACTGGTATTAGTGAGATTGCGCATATTGTCTTTGTTATTTTAGTGATTATCGCTGTTATTAGTGAGATTGCGCATATTGCAACTATTATTTTAGTGATGATCACTGTTATTAGTGAGGTTGTGCAGATTTTCACTGTTATTTTGGTGATTATCACTGTTATTAGTGAGGTTGTGCAGATTGTCACTGTTATTTTAGTGATTATCACTGTGATAAGTGAGGTTGTGCAGATTGTCACTGTTATTTTAGTGATTATCACTGTTATTAGTGAGATTGCGCATATTGCAACTGTTATTTTAGTGATGATCACTGTTATTAGTGAGATTGCGCATTTTGCAACTGTTATTTTAGTGATGATCACTGGTATTAGTGAGATTGCGCATATTGTCACTGTTATTTTAGTGATTATCGCTGTTATTACTGAGGTTATGCAGATTGTCACTGTTATTTTAGTGATTATCGCTGTTATTAGTGAGATTGCGCAGATTGTCACTGTTATTTTAGTGATTATCACTGTGATAAGTGAGGTTGTGCAGATTGTCACTGTTATTTTAGTGATTATCACTGTTATTAGTGAGATGGCGCATATTGCATCTGTTATTTTAGTGATGATCACTGGTATTAGTGAGATTGCGCATATTGTCACTGTTATTTTAGTGATTATCGCTGTTATTGGTGAGATTGCGCATATTGCAACTGTTATTTTAGTGATGATCGCTGTTATTAGTGGGATTGCGCATATTGCAACTGCTATTTTAGTGATTATCACTGTTATTAGTGAGGTTGTGCAGACTGTCACTGTTATTTTAGTGATGATCACTGTTATTAGTGAGATTGCGCATATAGCATTTGTGATTTTAGTGATGATCACTGTTATTAGTGAGTTTGTGCAGATTGTCACTGTTCTTTTAGTGATTATCGTTGTTATTAGTGAGATTGCGCATATTGCAACTGTTATTTTAGTGATGATCACTGTTATTAGTGAGATTGCGCATATTGCAACTGTTATTTTAGTGATGATCACTGTTATTTTAGTGATTATCACTGTTATTAGTGAGTTTGTGCAGATTGTCACTGTTATTTTAGTGATTATCGCTGTTATTAGTGAGATTCCGCATATTGCAACTGTTATTTTAGTGATGATCACTGTTATTAGTGTGGTTGTGTAGATTGTCACTGTTATTTTAGTGATTATCACTGTTATTAGTGAGATTGCGCATATTGCAACTAATATTTTAGTGATTCTCACTGTTATCAGTGAGGTTGTGCAGATTGTCACTGTTATTTTAGTGATTATCACTGTTATTAGTGAGGTTGTGCAGATTGTCACTGTTATTTTAGTAATGATCACTGTAATTAGTGAGATTGCGCATATTGCAACTGTTATTTTAGTGATGATCACTGTTATTAGTGAGATTGCGCATATAGCAACTGTTATTTGAGTGATGATCACTGGTGTTAGTGAAAGTGCGCATATTGTCACTTTTATTTTAGTGATTATCGCTGTTATTAGTGAGATTGCGTATATTGCAACTGTTGTTTTAGTGATGATCGCTGTTATTAGTGAGACTGCGCATATTGCATCTGTTATTTTAGTGATGATCACTGTTATTAGTGAGGTTGTGCAGATTGTCACTGTTATTTTAGTGATTATCGCTGTTATTAGTGAGATTGTGCATATTGCAACTGTTATTTTAGTGATGATCACTGTTATTAGTGAGATTACGCATATTGCAACTGTTATTTTAGTGATGATCACTGTTATTAGTGAGGTTATGCAGATTGTCACTGTTATTTTAGTGATTGTCGCTGTTATTAGTGAGAATGCGCATATTGCAACTGTTATTTTAGCGATGATCACTGTTATTTTAGTGATTATCACTGTTATTAGTGAGGTTGTGCAGATTGTCACTGTTATTTTAGTAATGATCACTGTAATTAGTGAGATTGCGCATATTGCAACTGTTATTTTAGTGATTATCGCTGTTATTAGTGAGATTGCGTATATTGCAACTGTTGTTTTAGTGATGATCGCTGTTATTAGTGAGATTGCGCATATTGCAACTGTTATTTTAGTGATTATCACTGTTATTAGTGAGGTTGTGCAGATTGTCACTGTTATTTTAGTGATGATCACTGTAATTAGTGAGGTTGCGCATATTGCAACTGTTATTTTAGTGATTATCGCTGTTATTAGTGAGAATGCGCATATTGCAACTGTTATTTTAGCGATGATCACTGTTATTAGTGAGATTGCGCATATTGCAACTGTTATTGTAGTGATGATCACTGTTATTAGTGAGGTTGCGCATATTGCAACTGTTATTTTAGTGATGATCACTGGTATTAGTGAGATTGCGCATATTGTCACTGTTATTTTAGTGATAATCGCTGTTATTAGTGAGGTTATGCAGATTGTCACTGTTATTTTAGTGACTATCGCTGTTATTAGTGAGATTGCGCATATTGCAACTGTTATTTTAGCGATGATCACTGTTATTTTAGTGATTATCACTGTTATTAGTGAGGTTGTGTAAATTGTCACTGTTATTTTAGTAATGATCACTGTAATTAGTGAGATTGCGCATATTGCAACTGTTATTTTAGTGATGATCACTGTTATTAGTGAGATTGCGCATATAGCAACTGTTATTTTAGTGATGATCACTGGTGTTAGTGAAATTGCGCATATTGTCACTTTTATTTAAGTGATTGTCGCTGTTATTAGTGAGATTGCGTATATTGCAACTGTTGTTTTAGTGATAATCGCTGTTATTAGGGAGATTGCGCAAATTGCAACTGTTATTTTAGTGATGATCACTGTTATTAGTGAGGTTGTGCAGATTGTCACTGTTATTTTAGAGATTATCGCTGTTATTAGTGAGATTGTGCATATTGCAACTGTTATTTTAGTGATGATCACTGTTATTAGTGAGATTACGCATATTGCAACCGTTATTTTAGTGATGATCACTGTTATTAGTGAGGTTATGCAGATTGTCACTGTTATTTTAGTGATTATCGCTGTTATTAGTGAGAATGCGCATATTGCAACTGTTATTTTAGCGATGATCACTGTTATTCTAGTGATTATCACTGTTATTAGTGAGGTTGTGCAGATTGTCACTGTTATTTTAGTAATGATCACTGTAATTAGTGAGATTGCGCATATTGCAACTGTTATTTTAGTGATGATCACTGGTATTAGTGAGATTGCGCATATTGTCACTGTTATTTTAGTGATTATCGCTGTTATTGGTGAGATTGCGCATATTGCAACTGTTATTTTAGTGATGATCGCTGTTATTAGTGAGATTGCGCATATTGCAACTGCTATTTTAGTGATTATCACTGTTATTAGTGAGGTTGTGCAGACTGTCACTGTTATTTTAGTGATGATCACTGTTATTAGTGAGATTGCGCATATAGTATTTGTGATTTTAGTGATGATCACTGTTATTAGTGAGTTTGTGCAGATTGTCACTGTTCTTTTAGTGATTATCGTTGTTATTAGTGAGATTGCGCATATTGCAACTGTTATTTTAGTGATGATCACTGTTATTAGTGAGATTGCGCATATTGCAACTGTTATTTTAGTGATGATCACTGTTATTTTAGTGATTATCACTGTTATTAGTGAGTTTGTGCAGATTGTCACTGTTATTTTCGTAATGATCACTGTTATTAGTGAGATTGCGCATATTGCAACTGTTATTTTATTGACGATCACTGTTATTAGTGAGATTGCGCAAATTGCAACTGCTATTTTAGTGATGATCACTGTTATTAGTGAGGTTGTGCAGATTGTCACTGTTATTTAAGTGATTATCGCTGTTATTAGTGAGATTCCGCATATTGCAACTGTTATTTTAGTGATGATCACTGTTATTAGTGTGGTTGTGTAGATTGTCACTGTTATTTTTGTGATTATCACTGTTATTAGTGAGATTGCGCATATTGCAACTGTTATTTTAGTGATGATCACTGTTATTAGTGAGATTACGCATATTGCAACTGTTATTTTAGTGATGATCACTGTTATCAGTGAGGTTATGCAGATTGTCACTGTTATTTTAGTGATTATCGCTGTTATTAGTGAGAATGCGCATATTGCAACTGTTATTTTAGCGATGATCACTGTTATTTTAGTGATTATCACTGTTATTAGTGAGGTTGTGCAGATTGTCACTGTTATTTTAGTAATGATCACTGTAATTAGTGAGATTGCGCATATTGCAACTGTTATTTTAGTGATTATCGCTGTTATTAGTGAGATTGCGTATATTGCAACTGTTGTTTTAGTGATGATCGCTGTTATTAGTGAGATTGCGCATATTGCAACTGTTATTTTAGTGATTATCACTGTTATTAGTGAGGTTGTGCAGATTGTCACTGTTATTTTAGTGATGATCACTGTAATTAGTGAGGTTGCGCATATTGCAACTGCTATTTTAGTGATTATCGCTGTTATTAGTGAGAATGCGCATATTGCAACTGTTATTTGAGCGATGATCACTGTTATTAGTGAGATAGCGCATATTGCAACTGTTATTTTAGTGATGATCACTGTTATTAGTGAGGTTGCGCATATTGCAACTGTTATTTTAGTGATGATCACTGGTATTAGTGAGATTGCGCATATTGTCACTGTTATTTTAGTGATAATCGCTGTTATTAGTGAGGTTATGCAGATTGTCACTGTTATTTTAGTGATTATCGCTGTTATTAGTTAGATTGCGCATATTGCAACTGTTATTTTAGCGATGATCACTGTTATTTTAGTGATTATCACTGTTATTAGTGAGGTTGTGCAGATTGTCACTGTTATTTTAGTAATGATCACTGTAATTAGTGAGATTGCGCATATTGCAACTGTTATTTTAGTGATGATCACTGTTATTAGTGAGATTGCGCATATAGCAACTGTTATTTTAGTGATGATCACTGGTGTTAGTGAAATTGCGCATATTGTCACTTTTATTTTAGTGATTATCGCTGTTATTAGTGAGATTGCGTATATTGCAACTGTTGTTTTAGTGATAATCGCTGTTATTAGGGAGATTGCGCAAATTGCAACTGTTATTTTAGTGATGATCACTGTTATTGGTGAGGTTGTGCAGATTGTCACTGTTATTTTAGTGATTATCGCTGTTATTAGTGAGATTGTGCATATTGCAACTGTTATTTTAGTGATGATCACTGTTATTAGTGAGATTACGCATATTGCAACTGTTATTTTAGTGATGATCACTGTTATTAGTGAGGTTATGCAGATTGTCACTGTTATTTTAGTGATTATCGCTGTTATTAGTGAGAATGCGCATATTGCAACTGTTATTTTAGCGATGATCACTGCTATTTTAGTGATGATCACTGTTATTAGTGAGGTTGTGCAGATTGTCACTGTTATTTTAGTAATGATCACTGTAATTAGTGAGATTGCGCATATTGCAACTGTTATTTTAGTGATTATCGCTGTTATTAGTGAGATTGCGTATATTGCAACTGTTGTTTTAGTGATGATCGCTGTTATTAGTGAGATTGCGCATATTGCAACTGTTATTTTAGTGATTATCACTGTTATTAGTGAGGTTGTGCAGATTGTCACTGTTATTTTAGTGATGATCACTGTAATTAGTGAGGTTGCGCATATTGCAACTGTTATTTTGGTGATGACCACTGGTATTAGTGAGATTGCGCATATTGTCACTGTTATTTTAGTGTTTATCGCTGTTATTAGTGAGATTGCGCATATTGCAACTGTTATTTTAGTGATGATCACTGTTATTAGTGAGGTTGTGCAGATTTTCACTGTTAATTTAGTGATTATCACTGTTATTAGTGAGGTTGTGCAGATTGTCACTGTTATTTTAGTGATTATCACTGTGATAAGTGAGGTTGTGCAGATTGTCACTGTTATTTTAGTGATTATCACTGTTATTAGTGAGATTGCGCATATTGCAACTGTTATTTTAGTGATGATCACTGTTATTAGTGGGATTGCGCATTTTGCAACTGTTATTTTAGTGATGATCACTGTTATTAGTGAGGTTGCGCATATTGCATCTGTTATTTTAGTGATGATCACTGGTATTAGTGAGATTGCGCATATTGTCACTGTTATTTTAGTGATTATCGCTGTTATTGGTGAGATTGCGCATATTGCAACTGTTATTTTAGTGATGATCGCTGTTATTAGTGAGATTGCGCATATTGCAACTGCTATTTTAGTGATTATCACTGTTATTAGTGAGGTTATGCAGACTGTCACTGTTATTTTAGTGATGATCACTGTTATTAGTGAGATTGCGCATATAGCATTTGTGATTTTAGTGATGATCACTGTTATTAGTGAGTTTGTGCAGATTGTCACTGTTCTTTTAGTGATTATCGTTGTTATTAGTGAGATTGCGCATATTGCAACTGTTATTTTAGTGATGATCACTGTTATTAGTGAGATTGCGCATATTGCAACTGTTATTTTAGTGATGATCACTGTTTTTTTAGTGATTATCACTGTTATTAGTGAGTTTGTGCAGATTGTCACTGTTATTTTAGTAATGATCACTGTTATTCGTGAGATTGCGCATATTGCAACTGTTATTTTATTGATGATCACGGTTATTAGTGAGATTGCGCAAATTGCAACTGCTATTTTAGTGATGATCACTGTTATTAGTGAGGTTGTGCAGATTGTCACTGTTATTTTAGTGATTATCGCTGTTATTAGTGAGATTCCGCATATTGCAACTGTTATTTTAGTGATGATCACTGTTATTAGTGTGGTTGTGTAGATTGTCACTGTTATTTTAGTGATTATCACTGTTATTAGTGAGATTGCGCATATTGCAACTATTATTTTAGTGATTCTCACTGTTATCAGTGAGGTTGTGCAGATTGTCACTGTTATTTTAGTGATAATCACTGGTATTAGTGAGAGTACGCATATTGCAACTGTTATTTTAGTGATGATCACTGTTATTAGTGAGGTTATGCAGATTGTCACTGTTATTTTAGTGATTATCGCTGTTATTAGTGATAATGCGCATATTGCAACTGTTATTTTAGCTTTGATCACTGTTATTAGTGAGATTGCGCATATTGCAACTGTTATTTTAGTGATGATCACTGTTATTAGTGAGATTGCGCATATTGCAACTGTTATTTTAGTGATGATCACTGGTATTAGTGAAATTGCGCATATTGTCACTTTTATTTTAGTGATTATCGCTGTTATTAGTGAGATTGCGTATATTGCAACTGTTATTCTAGTGATAATCGCTGTTATTAGTGAGAATGCGCATATTGCAACTGTTATTTTAGCGATGATCACTGTTATTAGTGAGATTGCGCATATTGCAACTGTTATTTTAGTGATGATCACTGTTATTAGTGAGGTTGCGCATATTGCAACTGTTATTTTAGTGATGATCACTGGTATTAGTGAGATTGCGCATATTGTCACTGTTATTTTAGTGATTATCGCTGTTATTAGTGAGGTTATGCAGATTGTCACTGTTATTTTAGTGATGATCGCTGTTATTAGTGAGATTGCGCATATTGCAACTGTTATTTTAGTGATGATCACTGTTATTAGTGAGGTTGTGCAGATTGTCACTGTTATTTTAGTGATTATCGCTGTTATTAGTGAGATTGTGCATATTGCAACTGTTATTTTAGTGATGATCACTGTTATTAGTGAGATTACGCATATTGCAACTGTTATTTTAGTGATGATCACTGTTTTTAGTGAGGTTGTGCAGATTGTCACTGTTATTTTAGTGATTATCGCTGTTATTAGTGAGATTCCGCATATTGCAACTGTTATTTTAGTGATGATCACTGTTATTAGTGTGGTTGTGTAGATTGTCACTGTTATTTTAGTGATTATCACTGTTATTAGTGAGATTGCGCATATTGCAACTATTATTTTAGTGATTCTCACTGTTATCAGTGAGGTTGTGCAGATTGTCACTGTTATTTTAGTGATAATCACTGGTATTAGTGAGAGTACGCATATTGCAACTGTTATTTTAGTGATGATCACTGTTATTAGTGAGGTTATGCAGATTGTCACTGTTATTTTAGTGATTATCGCTGTTATTAGTGATAATGCGCATATTGCAACTGTTATTTTAGCTTTGATCACTGTTATTAGTGAGATTGCGCATATTGCAACTGTTATTTTAGTGATGATCACTGTTATTAGTGAGATTGCGCATATTGCAACTGTTATTTTAGTGATGATCACTGGTATTAGTGAAATTGCGCATATTGTCACTTTTATTTTAGTGATTATCGCTGTTATTAGTGAGATTGCGTATATTGCAACTGTTATTCTAGTGATAATCGCTGTTATTAGTGAGAATGCGCATATTGCAACTGTTATTTTAGCGATGATCACTGTTATTAGTGAGATTGCGCATATTGCAACTGTTATTTTAGTGATGATCACTGTTATTAGTGAGGTTGCGCATATTGCAACTGTTATTTTAGTGATGATCACTGGTATTAGTGAGATTGCGCATATTGTCACTGTTATTTTAGTGATTATCGCTGTTATTAGTGAGGTTATGCAGATTGTCACTGTTATTTTAGTGATGATCGCTGTTATTAGTGAGATTGCGCATATTGCAACTGTTATTTTAGTGATGATCACTGTTATTAGTGAGGTTGTGCAGATTGTCACTGTTATTTTAGTGATTATCGCTGTTATTAGTGAGATTGTGCATATTGCAACTGTTATTTTAGTGATGATCACTGTTATTAGTGAGATTACGCATATTGCAACTGTTATTTTAGTGATGATCACTGTTTTTAGTGAGGTTATGCAGATTGTCACTGTTATTTTAGTGATTATCGCTGTTATTAGTGAGAATGCGCATATTGCAACTGTTATTTTAGCGATGATCACTGTTATTTTAGTGATTATCACTGTTATTAGTGAGGTTGTGCAGATTGTCACTGTTATTTTAGTAATGACCACTGTAATTAGTGAGATTGCGCATATTGCAACTGTTATTTTAGTGATTATCGCTGTTATTAGTGAGATTGCGTATATTGCAACTGTTGTTTTAGTGATGATCGCTGTTATTGATGAGATTGCGCATATTGCAACTGTTATTTTAGTGATTATCACTGTTATTAGTGAGGTTGTGCAGATTGTCACTGTTATTTTAGTGATGATCAATGTAATTAGTGAGGTTGCGCATATTGCAACTGTTGTTTTAGTGATGATCACTGGTATTAGTGAGATTGCGCATATTGTCACTGTTATTTTAGTGATTATCGCTGTTATTAGTGAGATTGCGCATATTGCAACTGTTATTTTAGTGATGATCACTGTTATTAGTGAGGTTGTGCAGATTTTCACTGTTATTTTAGTGATTATCACTATTATTAGTGAGGTTGTGCAGATTGTCACTGTTATTTTAGTGATTATCACTGTGATAAGTGAGGTTGTGCAGATTGTCACTGTTATTTTAGTGATTATCACTGTTATTAGTGAGATTGCTCATATTGCAACTGTTATTTTAGTGATGATCACTGTTATTAGTGAGATTGCGCATTTTGCAACTGTTATTTTAGTGATGATCACTGTTATTAGTGAGGTTGAGCATATTGCATCTGTTATTTTAGTGATGATCACTGGTTTTAGTGAGATTGCGCATATTGTCACTGTTATTTTAGTGATTATCGCTGTTATTGGTGATGTAATGAACAATTTTCCTAAATTGAAAAAACTTTTGGAAGTACCTGTACCTGAAAATGTAAAGCAAAATATTTCACCTGAGTCAGCGGAAAACGCTGACTCATGCGAAAACTCATGAAGGGAAATTTACGCTCGAGTCAGCAGAAAATGCTGACTCTAGCGAAAATGCAACGGAATTTGCCATTGAGGTAGTTCGAGTCGATCGCATTTCGATCGATGTCGAAATTAATTTGAAATGGGTTATGGAAATATTCAAATATTATTGAAATATGTGATGCAACAAGACTTACTTGGTTTTATGCATTCCTGACCTGGTTAATTCTTAATCTAGATTTAAATTAATGACCATGCTAGATTTAAGTATAAATTAAGGTATGAATTGTACTAGAAGTCAGTCTTAAATATACACCTGTTAAGGAACAACGTTGTTTTAGACTCACGGAGTGGATCGGCCCTACGGCCATCCACTCCCGACGTCCTGACCTGGCCGCGAGGCCGATCAGGCAACATATCAGAAGAGTCGAAAGAAGAAGTGTATAAAGAGAAATAGAAATTCTACATTTCGCCCGTGGAAATGTAGAATTTTCATCACAGTGAGACTGCGCATATTGCAACTGTTATTTTAGTGATGATCGCTGTTATTAGTGAGATTGCGCATATTGCAACTGCTATTTTAGTGATTATCACTCTTATTAGTGAGGTTGTGCAGACTGTCACTGTTATTTTAGTGATGATCACTGTTATTAGTGAGATTGCGCATATAGCATTTGTGATTTTAGTGATGATCACTGTTATTAGTGAGTTTGTGCAGATTGTCACTGTTCTTTTAGTGATTATCGTTGTTATTAGTGAGATTGCGCATATTGCAACTGTTATTTTAGTGATGATCACTGTTATTAGTGCGATTGCGCATATTGCAACTGTTATTTTAGTGATGATCACTGTTATTTTAGTGATTATCACTGTTATTAGTGAGGTTGTGCAGATTGTCACTGTTATTTTAGTAATGATCACTGTTATTAGTGAGATTGCGCATATTGCAACTGTTATTTTATTGATGATCACTGTTATTAGTGAGATTGCGCAAATTGCAACTGCTATTTTAGTGATGATCACTGTTATTAGTGAGGTTGTGCAGATTGTCACTGTTATTTTAGTGATTATCGCTGTTATTAGTGAGATTCCGCATATTGCAACTGTTATTTTAGTGATGATCACTGTTATTAGTGTGGTTGTGTAGATTGTCACTGTTATTTTAGTGATTATCACTGTTATTAGTGAGATTGCGCATATTGCAACTATTATTTTAGTGATTCTCACTGTTATTAGTGAGGTTGTGCAGATTGTCACTGTTATTTTAGTGATAATCACTGGTATTAGTGAGATTGCGCATATTGCAACTGTTATTTTAGTGATGATCATTGTTATTAGCAAGATTGCGCATATTGCAACTGTTATTTTAGTAATGATCACTGATATAAGTGAGGTTGTGCAGATTGTCACTGTTATTTTAGTGATGATCACTGTTATTAGTGAGGTTGCGCATATTGCAACTGTTATTTTAGTGATGATCACTGGTATTAGTGAGATTGCGAATATTGTCACTGTTATTTTAGTGATTATCGCTGTTATTAGTGAGATTGCGCATATTGCAACTGTTATTTTAGTGATGATCACAATTATTAGTGAGGTTGTGCAGATTGTCACTGTTATTTTAGTGATTATCAATGTTATTAGTGAGGTTGTGCAGATTGTCTCTGTTATTTTAGTGATTATCACTGTTATTAGAGAGGATGTGCAGATTGTCACTGTTATTTTAGTGATGATCACTGTTATTAGTGAGATTGCGCATATTGCAACTGTTATTTTAGTGATGATCACTGTTATTAGTGAGGTTGCGAATATTGCAACTGTTATTTTAGTGATGATCACTGGTATTAGTGAGATTGCGCATATTGTCACTGTTATTTTAGTGATTATCGCTGTTATTAGTGAGATTTCGCATATTGCAACTGGTATTTTAGTGATGATCACTGTTATTAGTGAGGTTGTGCAGATTGTCACTGTTATTTTAGTGATTATCACTGTTATTAGTGAGGTTGTGCAGATTGTCACTGTTATTTAAGTGATTATCACTGTTATAAGTGAGGTTGTGCAGATTGTCACTGTTATTTTAGTGATTATCACTGTTATTAGTGAGATTGCGCATATTGCAACTGTTATTTTAGTTATGATCACTGTTATTAGTGAGATTGCGCATATTGCATCTGTTGTTTTAGTAATGACCACTGTAATTAGTGAGATTGCGCATATTGCAACTGTTATTTGAGTGATGATCACTGTTATTTTAGTGATTATCACTGTTATTAGTGAGGTTGTGCAGATTTTCACTGTTATTTTAGTAATGATCACTGTTATTAGTGAGATTGCGCATATTGCAACAGTTATTTTAGTGATGATCACTGTTATTAGTGAGATTGCGCATATTGCAACTGTTATTTTATTGATGATCACTGTTATTAGTGAGGTTGTGCAGATTGTCACTGTTATTTTAGTGATTATCGCTGTTATTAGTGAGATTGCGCATATTGCAACTGTTATTTTAGTGCTGATCACTGTTATTAGTGAAATTGCGCATATTGCAGCTGTTATTTTAGTGATGATCACTGTTATTAGTGAGGTTGTGCAGATTGTCACTGTTATTTTAGTGATTATCACTGTTATTAGTGAGGTTGTGCAGATTGTCACTGTTATTTTAGTGATGATCACTGTTATTAATGAGGCTGTGCAGATTGTCACTGTTTTTAAGTGATTATCACTGTTATTAGTGAGGTTGTGCAGATTGTCACTGTTATTTTAGTGATGATCACTGTTATTAGTGAGATTGCGCCTATTGCAACTGTTATTTTAGTGATGATCACTGTTATTAGTGAGTTTGTGTAGATTGTTGCTGTTATTTTAGTGATTATCACTGTTATTAGTGAGGTTGTGCAGATTGTCACTAATTTTTTAGTGATTATCACTGTTATTAGTGAGGTTGTGCATATTGTCACTGTTATTTTAGTGATGATCACTGTTATTAGTGAGATTGCGCATATTGCAACTGTTATTTTAGTGATGATCACTGTTATTAGTGAGATTGCGCATATTGCAACTGTTATTTTAGTGATGATCACTGTTATTAGTGAGGTTGTGCAGATTGTCACTGTTATTTTAGTGATTATCACTGGTATTAGTGAGATTGCGCATATTGCAACTGTTATTTTAGTGATTATCACTGTTATTAGTGAGATTGTGCAGATTGTCACTGTTATTTTAGTGATTATCGCTGTTATTAGTGTGATTTCGCATATTGCAACTGTTATTTTAAAGATGATCACTGTTATTAGTGAGGTTGTGCAGATTGTCACTGTTTTTTTAGTGATTATCGCTGTTATTAGTGAGATTGCGCATATTGTCCCTGTTATTTTAGTGATGATCACTGTTATTAGTGAGATTGCGCATATTGCAACTGTTATTTTAGTGATGATCACTGTTATTAGTGAGGTTGCGCATATTGCAACTGTTATTTTAGTGATGATCACTGTTATTAGTGAGGTTGCGCATATTGCAACTGTTATTTTAGTGATGATCACTGGTATTAGTGATATTGCGCATATTGTCACTGTTATTTTAGTGA
Source organism: Chrysops caecutiens (assembly GCA_963971475.1). Classification (NCBI taxonomy): domain Eukaryota; kingdom Metazoa; phylum Arthropoda; class Insecta; order Diptera; family Tabanidae; genus Chrysops; species Chrysops caecutiens. The sequence continues at coordinate 30,293,298 of OZ020569.1, forward strand.
TTATCGCTGTTATTAGTGAGATTGCGCATATTGCAACTGTTATTTTAGTGATGATCACTGTTATTAGTGAGGTTGTGCAGATTGTCACTGTTATTTTAGTGATTATCACTGTTATTAGTGAGGTTGTGCAGATTGTCACTGTTATTTTAGTGATGATCACTGTTATTAGTGAGATTGCGCATATTGCAACTGTTATTTTAGTGATGATCACTGTTATTAGTGAGATTGCGCATATTGCAACTGTTATTTTGGTGATGATCACTGTTATTAGTCAGAATGTGCAGATTATCACTGTTATTTTAGTTATTATCACTGGTATTAGTGAGATTGCGCATATTGCAACTGTTATTTTAGTGATTATCACTGTTATTAGTGAGATTGTGCAGATAGTCACTGTTATTTTAGTGATAATCACTTGTATTAGTGAAATTGCGCATATTGCAACTGTTATTTTAGTGATGATCATTGTTATTAGTGAGATTGTGCATATTGCAACTGTTATTTTAGTGATGATCACTGATATTAGTGAGGTTGTGCAGATTGTCACTGTTATTTTAGTGATGATCACTGTTATTAGTGAGGTTGCGCATATTGCAACTGTTATTTTAGTGATGATCACTGGTATTAGTGAGATTGCGCATATTGTCACTGTTATTTTAGTGATTATCGCTGTTATTAGTGAGATTGCGCATATTGCAACTGTTATTTTAGTGATGATCACAGTTATTAGTGAGGTTGTGTAGATTGTCACTGTTATTTTAGCGATTATCACTGTTATTAGTGAGGTTGTGCAGATTGTCACTGTTATTTTAGTGATTATCACTGTTATTAGTGAGGTTGTGCAGATTGTCACTGTTATTTTAGTGATGACCACTGTTATTAGTGAGATTGCGCATATTGCAACTGTTATTTTAGTGATGATCACTGTAATTAGTGAGGTTGTGCAGATTGTCACTGTTATTTTAGTGAGTATCACTGGTATTAGTGAGATTGCGCATATTGCAACTGTTATTTTAATGATGATCACTGTTTTAAGTGAGGTTGCGCATATTGCAACTGTTATTTTAGTGATGATCACTGGTATTAGTGAAATTGCGCATATTGTCACTGTTATTTTAGTGATTATCGCTGTTATTAGTGAGATTGCGCATATTGCAACTGTTATTTTAGTGATGATCACAGTTATTAGTGAGGTTGTGCAGATTGTCACTGTTATCTTAGTGATTATCACTGTTATTAGTGAGGTTGTGCAGATTGTCACTGTTATTTTAGTGATTATCACTGTTATTAGAGAGGTTGTGCAGATTGTCGCTGTTATTTTAGTGATGATCACTGTTATTAGTGAGATTGCGCATTTTGCAACTGTTATTTTAGTGATGATCACTGTTATTAGTGAGGTTGCGCATATTGCAACTGTTATTTTAGTGATGATCACTGGTATTAGTGAGATTGCGCATATTGTCACTGTTATGAGTGAGATTGCGCATATTGCAACTGTTATTTTAGTGATGATCACTGTTATTAGTGAGGTTGTGCAGATTGTCACTGTTATTTTAGTGAGTATCACTGTTATTAGCGAGGTTGTGCAGATTGTCACTGTTATTTTAGTGCTGATCACTGTTATTAGTGAGGTTGCGCATATTGCAACTGTTATTTTAGTGATGATCACTGGTATTAGTGAGACTGCGCATATTGACACTGTTATTTTAGTGATTATCGCTGTTATTAGTGAGATTGCGCATATTGCAACTGTTATTTTAGTGATGATCACAGTTATTAGTGAGGTTGTGCAGATTGTCACTGTTATTTTAGTGATTATCACTGTTATTAGTGAGGTTGTGCAGATTGTCACTGTTATTTTAGTGATTATCACTGTTCTTAGTGAGGTTGTGCAGATTGTCACTGTTATTTTAGTGATGACCACTGTTATTAGTGAGATTGCGCATATTGCAACTGTTATTTTAGTGATGATCACTGTCATTAGTGAGGTTGTGCAGATTGTCACTGTTATTTTAGTGAGTATCACTGGTATTAGTGAGATTGCGCATATTGCAACTGTTATTTTAGTGATGATCACTGTTATTAGTGAGGTTGTGCAGATTGTCACTGTTATTTTAGTGAGTATCACTGGTATTAGTGAGATTGCGCATATTGCAACTGTTATTTTAGTGATGATCACTATTATAAGTGAGGTTGCGCATATTGCAACTGTTATTTTAGTGATGATCACTGGTATGAGTGAGATTGCGCATATTGTCACTGTTATTTTAGTGATTATCGCTGTTATTAGTGAGATTGCGCACATTGCAACTGTTATTTTAGTGATGATCACAGTTATTAGTGACGTTGTGCAGATTGTCACTGTTATTTTAGTGATTATCACTGTTATTAGTGAAGTTGTGCAGATTGTCGCTGTTATTTTAGTGATTATCACTGTTATAAGAGAGGTTGTGCAGATTGTCACTGTTATTTTAGTGATGATCACTGTTATTAGTAAGATTGCGCATTTTGCAACTGTTATTTAAGTGATGATCACTGTTATTATTGAGGTTGCGCATATTGCAACTGTTATTTTAGTGATGATCACTGGTATAAGTGAGATTGCGCATATTGTCACTGTTATTAGTGAGATTGCGCATATTGCAACTGTTATTTTAGTGATGATCACTGTTATTAGTGAGGTTGTGCAGATTGTCACTGTTATTTTAGTGATTATCACTGTTATTAGCGAGGTTGTGCAGATTGTCACTGTTATTTTAGTGATTATCACTGTTATTAGTGAGATTGCGCATATTGCAACTGTTATTTTAGTGATGATCACTGTTATTAGTGAGATTGCGCATATTGCAACTGTTGTTTTAGTAATGACCACTGTAATTAGTGAGCTTGCGCATATTGCAACTGTTATTTTAGTGATTATCGCTGTTATTAGTGAGATTGCGCATATTGCAACTGTTATTTTAGTGATGATCACTGTTATTTTAGTGATTATCACTGTTATTAGTGAGGTTGTGTAGATTTTCACTGTTATTTTAGTAATGATCACTGTTATTAGTGAGATTGCGCATATTGCAACAGTTATATTAGTGATGATCACTGTGATTAGTGAGATTGCGCATATTGCAACTGTTATTTTTTTGATGATCACTGTTATTAGTGAGGTTGTGCAGATTTTCACTGTTATTTAAGTGATTATCGCTGTTATTAGTGAGATTGCGCATATTGCAACTGTTACTTTAGTGATGATCACTGTTATTAGTGAAATTGCGCATATTGCAACTGTTATTTTAGTGATGATCACTGTTATTAGTAAGGTTGTGCAGATTGTCACTGTTATTTTAGTGATTATCACTGTTATTAGTGAGGTTGTGCATATTGTCACTGTTATTTTGGTGATGATCATTGTTATTAGTGAGGCTGTGCAGATTGTCACTGTTATTTAAGTGATTATCACTGTTATTAGTGAGGTTGTGCAGATTGTCACTGTTATTTTAGTGATGATCACTGTTATAAGTGAGATTGCGCATATTGCATCTGTTATTTTAGTGACGATCACTGTTATTAGTGAGTTTGTGTAGATTGTCACTGTTATTTTAGTGATTATCACTGTTATTAGTGAGGTTGTGCAGATTGTCACTGTTATTTTAGTGACTATCACTGTTATTAGTGAGGTTGTGCATATTGTCACTGTTATTTTAGTGATGATCACTGTTATTAGTGAGATTGCGCATATTGCAACTGTTATTTTAGTGATGATCACTGTTATTAGTGACATTGCGCATATTGCAACTGTTATTTTAGTGATGATCACTATTATTAGTGAGGTTGTGCAGATTGTCACTGTTATTTTAGTGATTATCACTGGTATAAGTGAGATTGCGCATATTGCAACTGTTATTTTAGTGATTATCACTGTAATTAGTGAAATTGTGCAGATTGTCACTGTTATTTTAGTGATTATCGCTGTTATTAGTGTGATTTCGCATATTGTAACTGTTATTTTAGTGATGATCACTGTTATTAGTGAGGTTGTGCAGATTTTGACTGTTTTTTTAGTGATTATCACTGTTATTAGTGAGGTTGTGCAGATTGTCACTGTTATTTTTGTGATTATCACTGTGATAAGTGAGGTTGTGCAGATTGTCACTGTTATTTTAGTGATTATCACTGTTATTAGTGAGATTGCGCATATTGCAACTGTTATTTTAGTGATGATCACTGTTATTAGTGAGATTGCGCATTTTGCAACTGTTATTTTAGTGATGATCACTGTTATTAGTGAGGTTGCGCATATTGCATCTGTTATTTTAGTGATGATCACTGGTATTAGTGAGATTGCGCATATTGTCACTGTTATTTTAGTGATTATCGCTGTTATTGGTGAGATTGCGCATATTGCAACTGTTATTTTAGTGATGATCGCTGTTATTAGTGAGATTGCGCATATTGCAACTGCTATTTTAGTGATTATCACTGTTATTAGTGAGGTTGTGCAGACTGTCACTGTTACTTTAGTGATGATCACTGTTATGAGTGAGATTGCGCATATAGCATTTGTGATTTTAGTGATGATCACTGTTATTAGTGAGTTTCTGCAGATTGTCACTGTTCTTTTAGTGATTATCGTTGTTATTAGTAAGATTGCGCATATTGCAACTGTTATTTTAGTGATGATCACTGTTATTAGTGAGATTGCGCATATTGCAACTGTTATTTTAGTGATGATCACTGTTATTTTAGTGATTATCACTGTTATTAGTGAGGTTGTGCAGATTGTCACTGTTATTTTAGTAATAATCACTGTTATTAGTGAGATTGCGCATATTGCAACTGTTATTTTATTGATGATCACTGTTATTAGTGAGATTGCGCAAATTGCAACTGCTATTTTAGTGATGATCACTGTTATTAGTGAGGTTGTGCAGATTGTCACTGTTATTTTAGAGATTATCTCTGTTATTAGTGAGATTCCGCATATTGCAACTGTTATTTTAGTGATGATCACTGTTATTAGTGAGATTGCGCATATTGCAACTGTTATTTTAGTGATGATCACTGTTATTAGTCAGAATGTGCAGATTATCACTGTTATTTTAGTTATTATCACTGTGCTGTGAGACGCCGTACCATCTAAAAAGAAAAGGGGTTAAAACAGCATAATAATGCAAATAGGAAGCACCTACCATACCCATAACACCGGATAACCTAAAAAACAAAGTACACAAAAACCACATATAATCATAATTACCATTTCATTCAGCAAGAGAAGCGATGTTTATGTTCATGCTGACAATATTAATGCGCAACAGCTCAGCATATAAACATAGCAAAGCATAATGTCACATGTCACCATGGTCACCAGCAAACAGTCACCGAAGTGGTTCAAAACAAAACATATCTAGAAGAAATCAAACATCAAACATCAGCTGGTCCCATAAAACTTACCTGAGCATCGTCGTCCACATAAATCTACATAGAAACACATAAGCGTACATAAAACAAACATAAACAACTGCACACTGTAATGTTTGGATATCATTATTTAAATGTTATGTTAAATTAATTTATTGCCTTTGCATATCTGCAAATTGGCGTACTCACTCGTGCAGTGCTGCTCGCTTGTGAGAATGTAAACAATTTGATTAAGTTTTACTGGTCTTGATAAGACTGATTTATTTGGTACTATCATACAGTTTTTATACTAAATTTAACCCTTTGTTTGTGATCCCCACCATAAAAGGTTCATGTACCCTAAAGAATTTCTTTTGTTATTAATTGGTAGTTTAAGAATGTATGCTTAACCTAATTCTGAAATTATGCTTAGTGTTTAAAAATATATTATTACCTAATACAATTATTTAAGTTTCCTAGTAGTATGCAATTTGCTAGCTTATCCAAAATAAATACAAATACCCTAAAAGTAGGCAACTTACTAGCTGTAATTAACTTTACGTGTTTTTCTTACTAACAGCATTCTACTAACTTAATCTTACTAACAGCATTCTAACAATAACAATTTATTCTTTTTAGTTCCTAACAAATTTGTAATTTCTAATATCCTTACATCCCTTTCCTTTTAATAAAAATTTTTTATATTTATAAAAAATTTTTTTTTTGTATAATATGCTTTCTTATTCTATTACAATGATCTATATTATGAAGGTTTAACATTATTTTTGTGGAATATTTTGATTTTGTTATTAATTTTAACACTTATATTTACTCCTTTTATATCTGTAACCTTAAATGGACCTTTGTAAGGGCTATCTAATTTTCTCGTATTTTCATTTTTTAAAAAGACATAATCTCCAATTTTTATTTTTAACGGATTAGTGACTTTATCATATTCTTCCTTTCTTTTATTCTTCGATATTTCCAATAAGACCTTCGCTTGTTCATGTGCATGTTTTAATCTTAATGTAAGTTCTTTAGCATAATCTGCAATGTTATATACGGGTGAATTGTTTTTAACTATGTTCGTTGGTAAATTTGCTAATTTCCCAAATATTAGTTCATATGGTGTGAAACCTGTGTCTACATGTGGTGTTGTATTATAACAAAATGTGTAGTAAGGTATCCATTTATCCCATTCATGGTCAGTGGCAAAGGATAATAGATATTGCTTTAATACCCTATGATTTCTTTCTAATGATCCTAAAGATTCATGGTGATACGGGGTTGAAGTTTTGTGTTTAATATTTAGCAATTTTGTTACATTTTTAAAAATTTCATTAATAAACTCTGTTCCCATATCGGTTTTGACAGTTTTAAAGAATCCATATCTTAGAATGAATTTTTCTGTTAAGGTCCTTGCTATAGTCAGAGCTTCTTTATTGGCAATAGGAATTGCTTCTACGTATTTGGTTAGTTCACACTGAATAGTTAAGATGTATCTGTAGTCGTTGACTAATGGTAAGGGTCCTACCGTATCTATCGCTACAATTTCGAAACTGTTTGTTGGTGTTTCTGTGAGTACCATTTCTTCTTAAACATGTCTTGTTATTTTATTGCGTGTGCAAATCTTGCAATTATTAATATGAGCTTTTACCATTTTGTTCAAGTTTTTCCAAATATATCTTTGTTTTATTCTATTAATAGTTCTTTTAACTCCTGAGTGGCCACCTTGTGGAGAATCATGAAATTCTTCGATTATCTCTTTTTGTTTCTTATAATCATATATTCTTTGTGGAGGGTTATACAATAATATTTTTAAATTCAGTTTTCCTTCCTTGGATTGCAATCTATTAAATTCATTCTTAAATTTTTCTATTGTATAAAGTTTAAATAATTCACTATCAGTTGCTAGCGCTAGTTCTTTTATATTAGAATCTTCAGTTTCTTGAATGAGCTTCTCCAAAAATTGACCTAAGTCATTATTCGGATTATCACTTATTCTCCATATTACTTCATTATTTTTCAGTATAACCTCCGGCATGCCATTAATTTCTTTAAGCTCAATTTTCAACTTTTGAACATTTCGCGTTTCTGAGATGGAAGTGCATTCCCAAGAATGGAGTTGATCAGGCTTCTTCTTTTGAGAATGTTTACTTTCCACGATATAATCATCATTTTTCTTCGACATGTTTCGCGTAACTACATTAATTTCTCTTGGAATCATTGCTTTAAGCATATCTGAGTTTATATTTATGCGTGATAAAGCATCTGCATTCGTGTTTATTTTTCCTTGTTTATAGACGATATCGAAATCATAGTCTATTAAATCTAACCGTATGCGCATTAGTTTGGAAGACGGATTTTTGTGTGTAAATAAGCTCACTAAAGGTCTATGGTCAGTTACTACAGTGAATTTTCTTCCGTAAATGTATGGCCTGAAGTAATTTATGGCCCAGTGTATGGCTAAAAGTTCTTTTTCAATTATTGGTTTATTAACTTCATGTTTGTTTAAACTACGGCTTGCGTAAGAAATGGGAAGGTCCTCACCAATATCACCTTGCGAAAGAATTGCTCCTAGAGCATATTGCGAAGCATCAGTTGTTAAAATAAATTTTTGATCAAAATTGGGATATTGTAAAATAGGAGATGAGATAAGTTTAGTTTTTAAAAGGTTGAATGCTTCTTCACACTCTTTGGTCCAAGAAAACGTGACATTTTTTTTTGACAAATTATTCAGCGGTTTTGCTATTTTGGCAAAATTTGGTATGAAGCGTCGGAATTGCAGAAGGCAACAAATCTTCGAATTTCATCAGAATTTTTAGGAACCGGGTAATTCAGAACTGTGTCACATTTTTTTGGATCTGCGCGTATACCATCGTTGGTTATAAGATGTCCTAGGTATGTCACTTCCGATTGTAAAAAATTACATTTCTTCGGGTTTAATTTTAAATTATATTCCCGAAATTTTTCAAATGTTTTAATTAAATTGCTATTATGATGTTTCAAGCTACATCCAAATATTATGACATCATCAACATATAAAAATGCCTCTGAGTCTAATCCGGCTAACGCAATTGAAAGCATTCTTTGGAAACTGTTCGTTGAAATTTTTAAGCCAAAAGGTAATCTTTTAAATTGGAAGTGTCCCTTGTCAGTGGAAAATGCTGTGTATGGCCTTGAATTCTTGTTAAGAGGAATTTGATGAAAAGAATCTGACAGGTCAAGGGTTGTAAAGTATCTTGCTCTGCCTAACTTATCTAGTACATCTTCTAGTCGTGTCAATGGAAATCTATCATCTATAATCTTTTTATTCAATTGTCTAAAGTCCACGACTAGTCGCCATTTCTTATTAGCATCGTCAGATTTTTTAGGAACAATGAGAAGTGGTGAGTTGTATGCACTGATGGACGGTTCTATTATGTCATTGTCTAGAAGTTTTTGTACTTGATTTTGAATTTCAGATTTCTGTGCTTGAGGTAACCTGTAGTTTTTAATATAGACCGGAGTTTTATCATGTACTGGTATATTCTGTTCATAAAAGTTGTTGCAGGTTAATATGTCACCAGGAAGGTGAAATATATCTGCGAAATTTTTACAGATTTCTAATATGTGAGCTTTCGCATGCCTATCATCAATATTGATGTTAAGTTCTTCCAACAGTTTTGTAGTACGACTTTTGTTTTCTTTTGCTTGATTCATCGTACATATATGATATTTATTTAGCGGTTCGACCTCTATTGTTAGCTTCTTAATCACTTTATCCTCTTCCAAGGTATTTAGTATTTGTACATGAGGTATTCCTTTTGCTGGAATTATCGTATTTGCTAGAAAAATACCTTTATCTATTTCCTGACTGAGTACAATACTATCTGTATCTACTTCTATATTTAACGGGTGAATTATTTTTGATCTGGCAGGAACCCTTATATCTTGGTACTGTGGTAATTTCGTTTGAATTGGTATCCTCGTTTCGGTATTATTAATGTATAAGGAAATCATAAATGTTTCATAATTTATAATACTTTTTGTCTGTATCAGGAAATCTCGACCTATTATTCCGTCAGTCAATATTGGGAAGTCATCGTCAACTACATGTAACTCTTGAACAAATTTTTCATTGTTGATATGGAACGTTGAAATGATGGTGCCTAATGAGTTCATGTTTGTGTTCGTGATGCCTGTAATGGCGCATCTTTTATTTGTTTGTATACTTTCTTTATTGGCTACACATTCATGTTTAATAATTGAAATATCTGCTCCTGTATCGATTAAGAACGAGTTATGTGTCTGATTTTTATTTGTTTTAAGCGAAATAAAGTTTGTTAGCTTTGTGTCGAAATTATATATTTTAGCTTTATCTATTGTTCCCCCGACTCCTCGGGGACTACTTCGTTTCCCGAGTTTATTACATTGACCCTTCTTCCCCTGTCATTTGAATTATTTCCCGAGTTGTTATTATGAGAGAAGCGGTTAAACCCGTTACTGTTATTTCGGTTTTGATTGGCATTATTGTTTCGATTATTGTTCCTATAATTATTGTTGTTTCTAGAGCGATTTCGGAAATTATTGTTACGAAAATTTGAATTTCTGAATGGTTTATTTTGATAATTATTCCTAACACCATAGTTTTGATTTTGTTTTTGACGGAAACCTGAATTCCTGTCATTTCTGCTATTATAGCTTAACACTTGAGGTCTATTTGGAACCTCTGCTTCACTGGCTATTCTAATAGCTTCTTGAAGATTTTTTGGCATTGCTGCGAAGACCGTGGATTTAATTGGTTCTTGCAAACCATGTTTGAATGAGTTCAACCCTATTTGATCATTCAATTTTGAAATTATCTGCCTATGTTCTTCCCCTTGCTCAGCTATTTGTAGTCCATTTAGTTGGGCTACCAAATTTTCAACCTGACTAGCAAAGTCCCTGACAGTTTTATGCCCCTGTATAGATTTTGATAGTTCTGTTTGTATTTTTAATGGGGTTTTATTAGTTCTATACAATTCTTGAAGCTTTTCGCGCAAAGTTGCTAAATCTGTGGGTGCTTGTAAAATGCTAAGTTCATTTTTAACTGTTTCTGAAAGTCTAGTTTTAAGAACAAATTTTATTAATTTTTCTTTTTCTATATTGTCTTTCAAATCATTGTACAAAAATTCTATCAAATTTAGGAAATTATTCAAATTTTTTGTTTCACCCTGAAATTCAGGTATTACTTTTAAACTAAGCGAAATATCGAAGGAAGTCATATTGGTCTTATCGTTCTCTAAAGTCTTTTTAATATTATTATCTAAAATATTTTCTAAAGTATTATACGCCTTACTAAATCTTTCTTTCACCTTGATGGCTAGTTCTTTATCAACATTTAAGATTTCTGGGTATTTTGTGTTGAATTTAAGTTTGATGCTTCTTAGCTCTGTTAACTTTATTAGTAAATGAGAAGAGGAGTATATTCTATTTGGGTTTTTAGTGAAATTTATCGTTGTCTTATTAATATTTTCTATTACAGTTTCTATGTCATTCATTTTTTACACATGCTGAACAGATATTTGCCTTTTTACAGTATTGTTTAAATATTCTTTCAATTTTTTTATCAATAAAAATCCTCCAATTAAAATTCCTAAAACTACTAAAATCAATTCTATATCCCCCAAAAATCTACTTTGTAGCGTATTTCCGACATTCGATGTAGAAGTCCCAGCATTGTTATTTATTATTAATTCTTCTTTTATTTTTGAACCCGATTTGCCCATTTTAAGGAATAAGTGTTACAATGTTGTATTTTATTGTGTTCTTTCTTTATTTTTGTTTTTCATATATATAATTTCCTCTCAGATTTTATTTGTTTTATTTTTTGAACAAAAACATCTTTTTCTTGTCCTTTGCTTATACTGGCTAAAAAATATAGATTTGCCAGCTCCTTTCTAATTTTATTTAATTTTCCTCCTCTGGTCCTCTGTCTTTTTATAGATGAGGATGTTGCATTCACCGTTGATTTCTTATTCTGCGGCTGTTGAATCTGCCTCTTCCTATATTCCTCCAACGTTATTGTTTTCCTTTTCTTCTGGGCATTGACGTCCTCTTCAAACTCGTTTTGCTGCTTGCGGTATTTGGAAATCGGGATTGGCCTTGGTCACATCCTTCAAAGCTTAGTGTAATCTTTCCTTCAGTGTTGACATCGAATTTGCAGGATCGCCATGTAATGTTTGGATATCATTATTTAAATGTTATGTTAAATTAATTTATTGCCTTTGCATATCTGCAAATTGGCGTACTCACTCGTGCAGTGCTGCTCGCTTGTGAGAATGTAAACAATTTGATTAAGTTTTACTGGTCTTGATAAGACTGATTTATTTGGTACTATCATACAGTTTTTATACTAAATTTAACCCTTTGTTTGTGATCCCCACCATAAAAGGTTCATGTACCCTAAAGAATTTCTTTTGTTATTAATTGGTAGTTTAAGAATGTATGCTTAACCTAATTCTGAAATTATGCTTAGTGTTTAAAAATATATTATTACCTAATACAATTATTTAAGTTTCCTAGTAGTATGCAATTTGCTAGCTTATCCAAAATAAATACAAATACCCTAAAAGTAGGCAACTTACTAGCTGTAATTAACTTTACGTGTTTTTCTTACTAACAGCATTCTACTAACTTAATCTTACTAACAGCATTCTAACAATAACAATTTATTCTTTTTAGTTCCTAACAAATTCGTAATTTCTAATATCCTTACAACACTGTCACTCGCCAAAACCGACTGTCACTTGTCAAAACCAACCACATGGGGAAAAGCGAGTTCTAAAAAACTCAACTAGTCACTACATGATGGAGCCACCGTACAATAAGAGGAATTCAGCAACACATGACAACATCGCAATAACGGACGAAATTCCCGGTTTCAAAATATAAAAAGCCAGTGAAAGCTAGGGAAAGCATCAGTTGGCAAAGCTCGACCTGAGGAGAATATCCAAGGAAGGAAAAAGTGAGTGCAACTGACGCCGAAAGCGGTTTGTAAGCCCATCGGTAACCAGAAATTGTGGTTGAAAGAGGTTGAAAAACCCATCATCCTAATTTCAAATTTTTCTACCGAACACGGTTCCAGCAACCTATCGGTCTTTTGGGGGCGCCTAGGCGAACGTGGTTGTATAAACCCATCGTTTAACGTCCGAACCAACCAACCGAACACGGTTCCTGGAACATATCGGTTACTGGGGAATCCCCAAGTTGAAAGTGGTTGATAAAACCCATCAACTAGATTCCTAATCAACCAAACTAATGAGTTGGTACATAGTAGTGAGATCTTGTAAATTTGGATTGTATAGAGATTTTGAAGTAAGGTTTAAGAAACTATCACATATTTGGTTTATATAGAGATCTAGTAAATTTGGATTGTATAGAGATTCTGAAATAAGGTTTAAGAAACTATCACAAATTTGGTTTATATAGAGATCTAGTAAATTTGGATTGTATAGAGATTTTGAAATAAGGTTTAAAGAGCTATCACGTATTTGGTTTATATAGAGATCTAGTAAATTTGGATTGTATAGAGATTCTGAAATAAGGTTTAAGAAACTATCACAAATTTGGTTTATATAGAGATCTAGTAAATTTGGGTTGTATAGAGATTTTGAAATAAGGTTTAAGAAACTATCACAAATTTGGTTTATATAGAGATCTAGTAAATTTGGATTGTATAGAGATTCTGAAATAAGGTTTAAGAAACTATCACAAATTTGGTTTATATAGAGATCTAGTAAATTTGGGTTGTATAGAGATTTTGAAATAAGGTTTAAGAAACTATCACAAATTTGGTTTATATAGAGATCCAGTAAATTTGGATTGTATAGAGATTCTGAAATAAGGTTTAAGAAACTATCACAAATTTGGTTTATATAGAGATCTAGTAAATTTGGGTTGTATAGAGATTTTGAAATAAGGTTTAAGGAGCTATAGTATGCTAGAATTTGTAATAAATTGGTATATGTAAGAAACTAGAATAAGGACTTTGATTTATCAAATGAGTTGTCAACCTTCAACATTTAACTGTGGTTAGTTCAAGAACCTGTTGTTAAAGTGAAGTTTAGCAACTGAGAAATCAAACCACAACAACTGGCGCAGCCGCGTTAAGGACCTAAACGCACAGAAAATAAGATTGATCAAGATTAATCAAATTAAATTTAAATAAGGTAAATGTTGAAGGTACGCTGTAGAATATAAGACATAAAATAGGATTGTTTGGATAAGTTATTTATTAAGGAATAGTTGTATTTAAATTGTTACAAGTTGAAAAAAGAAAAAACAAAGATATACGAAATTAAAAAAGGATACAATAAAAGAATAATACTAAACACAAAAATACATAAAAACAAAAAAAAAAAAAACAAAAAAAAAAAAAAAACAAATACATAGAAAAAAAAAATATATATATATATCTTAAAAAAGAAATATAAATAGAAAAAGAAATTAAAAATATTCAAGGAAAAAATATTTAGCTAGTAAAAATTAGTCATAACAAAATGATAAAACAAGCGAGAAACACAGTATATAGCCCAGTCAACCCCGAAATCTTCTCTGAAATCATCTATAACTAGATTTTCGAGGTTTCTAGAATACTTCTCAATTGATAATCCGGAACCGGAATTCTCTAAAAGCACTGAGGAAACCCACACAGGTGAAGAATCTAACGAAAAGAAGGACAACGAGGAAGGAACAAATAACAAAACTTACGTATTGATGTCAAGCAACCAGGAAACTGATCAGATAACAGAACCGGGAATAGAAAATCAGATAGAAGGAAATATAGAAACAGAAGATATACAACAAACACCAGAAGAGCCAGAAACAGACATAGTGCAGCTGAGACACGGGAGAAGGTATTGTAAGACAAATTCGGACCAAGGAAAAGACGACCACGCCAGCAACCAACAGGGGCCAACAGCAAACACACGAACAGAAATCGAGAAAAAAGAAATTGGGGAAACAAAAGAAATAGAAAGCAAGAAAATGGCAAACATAACGTTAGTAAACAACGTGTTACACAACAACGTACCGATATTAATGGGAGAAGACAGCCCCCGAAAACAAAACGAGGTATATGAATTCATTAGCTGCGCTCGCCTGGGATACGAGACACTGTCCGAAGTACAAGATAAGGCGCTCTTCATAAAACTATTGCCAACACGGTTAAAAGGAAAAGCCCTAGAAGCTGTACAAGCTAGAGTTAACGAGACACTTGAGGATATATTCAACACCCTTAAATCAAACTTAATACAGAACACCTCCTACATAACACTGAACACGCAATTAAGAAACGTGCAGCAATTACCCATGGAAACATTGATGGGCTATTTCAATAGGGTTAAAACATTAATAAATGCTTGCAAGAACGCAGCAGAACAACAGTACGCCAACGGTGGTGAAGGACTAAAAATCAAAATCGAGGAAGTAGGTCTGCATTGCTTCAAGCTAGGGATAACAAACGCTAACTATAAATTTTCCCTGCTCCAAGACTGCGACAACAACTTGGAAGCGTTGGGAAGAAAAATAGCAAGGCTTGAACAGACTGAACAATGTATGCAGCAAGGCACTGCAAATCAGCAGATGACAAGTCAGCAACCAGCAATCCCAGGGTTACACACGATGAGCCAGCCCGAAAGTCGGTTTCAAAATCAAACAACAAGGGAACCCCGAACCTTCGGACAAAACCAGCAACAACCACAATACCCATCGGCGAGAAACTACAATGGATACATTAGTTACCACTCGATGCCAAGAAATGCTGTGGAAAACAACACCAATACACCTCGAGAAAGAAAGGATAAACGGCAGATAAGATGTCATTTCTGCGGAAGACCAGGACACGTGATAGCTGAGTGTCGTACAAAGCAGATGACACCATTCTGCACGATGTGTAAGACCTACGGACACTCACCCCAAAATTGCAACAACCAGAGGCAGCGTAACCATACGTATGCAGCTACTAATGACCATAGGAACCGACAGGTGAACCACACCACCGCAGCACCCCCAACAGAAGTATGTAACTTTTGCATGGAAAATGGACACACCGAAAACAGATGCTTCCTAAAAGAAAGATGGGAACGATTACAATTGGAAAAACAAGCGAAGACCTCATTTTCGGAAAACTGCGAAGTGACAATCGATCACACCGCGAGTCGTCACTAATTTAAAAGAAAAAGGTGTGAAGAAAAACCAAACATACCGATGGTAAACTTATCCCTGGACATCCTAGAAAACAAAATCAGTACATTCATAGTTGACACGGGGGCAGAGATCAGTCTAATAAAAGAAGAAGAAATTAATAATCATAAGCGGGAGCTCATAAATAGGGAAGAAGTGATAACGCTTAATACGATTTCCGGGGAGGTATCATCGAAAGGCACCATTACAGGGCACGTAAAACTGGACCAAGTTTATCCGTGTAAATTTCACCTGATAAAATCCCTGACTCACACTAACGTAGTGGGTATACTGGGCAACGATTTCCTGTCCAGAAACTGTAATATCGAAGGAACTGCCAAAAGATTAACATTCCCATCCGAGGATGGCAAAAATAAAATAGTGATAAACTTTGTGGAGGATCAGGAACAGCGGGGAACTCGACAGTGTTTTGTTGACGTCATAGCTACAGATAGACCAGAGACGGGAGCAGTCACCCGAAAAATTCATAGCGAAACTGCTATGGGGGATGACAGTACCGTAGATCCAGATAGCTACTACGAAAAACAAACAATAGCTACCCTA
Organism: Chrysops caecutiens; assembly: GCA_963971475.1. NCBI lineage: Eukaryota > Metazoa > Arthropoda > Insecta > Diptera > Tabanidae > Chrysops > Chrysops caecutiens. The sequence continues at coordinate 30,309,459 of OZ020569.1, forward strand.
CCAAGTCGTCAACGTTTTGGCGATGATATAGTTCCAGACAGGCCAGAAACGGGGACAGTCATCCGAAAATCTCTTAGCGAAACTGCTATGGGGGATGACCACACTGCCAGCAGACACCATGATAAGCACTCACAGGAGAGTGAGTGGATGGACACGCTGACAGAAGAACTACCGGAAGGTTTAACAAAACTCTTCGAAACGGGTACATGCACGAAAAACCAGGAAACAGTGTGTACCAGGAGGAGCGAACCTAAATCTGACCAGGATCATGCTAAGGAACCCCACCCAAACGAAGAAGTCAAAACCACCACACCCAGAGATATTATAATACCAGCTAGGTCCTTAACATTCGTTAGTCTGGAAACCAATACCACGGGCCCCCACCTCACAGAAGGAAAGGAAATATCACCAGGGGTATATCTAAGTAACGCACTGGTGCAACCTAACAACGGGAAAATAGCGCTCAGTGTAATAAACGTGAATAACTATAAGGCAAATATCCGAAATCTAACAATACAAATGACAAGATACCAAGAAGAAACGGCAGGTGTAGAGAATACAGAACCAATAAATAAGAAAAGCATACATTGTAACATAATAAAAACGGAACAAGCAAAAAGAGAGATACAAGTAAGGAAGCTGATAAGTGTAGAATCAGAATTAAATTCGGAGGAAAAGAGAGAAATGTACAAAATTATTAAGGACTTTCACGACGTATTCCACTTACCGGGAGAAAAATTGGGCCACACAACCACGACCCAGCATGAAATAAGAATACAACCAGGACAACACCCGATAAAATGTAAGATGTACCGGCTACCGGAAACACAAAAAGCGGTAATAAATGAGGAAATAGATAGATTACTAGACGAAGATATAGTCGAACCAAGCTGGAGTGAATGGAACGCACCACTACTAGTAGTTCCAAAGAAACCAGGGCCTGATGGGCAGAAACGATGGCGAATCGTAGTCGATTACAGAAAATTGAACAATGTCACTGAAGGAGACGCGTACCCACTACCCAGAATTGAAGATATCCTGGACCAATTAGGAAATTCTCGGTACTTCTCAGTACTTGACCTCGCCAGCGGATATCACCAAATTGCAATGAAACCAGAAGATCGGGACAAAACTGCGTTCAGCACCCCTTACGGACACTACGCCTTTAAGCGTATGCCTTTTGGGCTAAAAGGAGCACCAGCAACGTTCCAGCGTCTCATGAACCACGTATTAACTGGGTTACAAGGTCTGCAGTGCTTCGTATACCTGGATGATATAGTTGTATACGGCAGGAATTTAACTGATCATCAAACAAAACTACGGGCGATACTACAACGATTGAGAGCGCATTACCTGAAGTTAAACGCAGAGAAATGCAATTTTCTCAAAAAGGAAATTATATACCTTGGGCATAAATGCACGACGGAAGGAGTGAAACCAGATCCGAGTTTGGTGGACAGCGTGAGGAACTTCCCTACCCCCAAAACAATCCGACAGGTGCAGTCCTTCTTGGGACTAGCAAATTATTATCGGAAGTTTATATCAGATTTCTCTAAGATAGCAGCACCAATAAATAACCTCCTGAAGAAGGATGTAAAATTTAAATGGGACGAAAATTGCACCAAAGCATTCAACACTATTAAAGATAAGTTAATCAGTCCACCGGTACTAAGATACCCAAACTTCAAACAGCCGTTTAAACTTCACACCGACGCCAGTGGAGGAGCTCTCGGGTAGTGCTAGCACAAGGCCCGGACAAGGAAGAGAAACCCATAGCCTACGCTAGTCGCACATTGAATGCCGCAGAGAAGAATTATTCGACCATAGAAAGAGAACTTTTAGCAATCGTCTGGGCAGTGAAGAACTTTAGATGTTACTTATACGGCAGACCTTTCAAAGTATTCACCGATCACAAACCCCTGAAAGGAGCGATTAGGATTAAAGATCCGACAAGCCGAATACTTCGGTTGTGGCACAAGCTTTCCGACTACACCTTTGAAATCGAGTACAAGGAAGGCAGGAAAAACGGCAACGCGGACGCTCTGAGCAGAATTCCATACGAGGTGATGGTTACCACACGAAAACAGGCAAGAGAGCAACAAGAACAAACCTCAGAAACCGGGGAAGAGATTGCCCCAGCAAAAGAGCCCACGGAACAAAATCCACTGGAGGAACCATCCGTACAAGAAAAACCACAAATAAGAATCCTGACAGATCCTCAGGACATCGAGACGATACTACGCGACTGTCATGACGCCCCTCTAGGAGGACACCAAGGAGTTCTTAAAACATATCACCGCTTAAAGAAAGAGTTCTACTGGAAGGGAATGATGAGGGATATTAAAAAATATATACGAAAATGCAGAAAATGTCAAATAAATAAGTTAAGTAGAGAACACAGAGAGCCGATGATCATTACAGACACCGCCAAACAACCGTTCGACAAGGTTTATATGGACATTGTGGGTCCACTTCCAGAAACACCACGCGGGAACAAGTATATCCTAAGTTTCGAAGACGATTTGACTCGCTTCATGGACGTAATACCACTCCAAAATATGGAGGCGAAAACTGTGGCACAGGCTTTTGTGGAGGAAATAATAAGTCGTTACAGAATACCAACAAAATTAATTACCGACCAAGGAGCCAACTTCACTTCCGAAATGTTCAGAGAAGTGTGCAAGTTATTTAAGATACGGAAGATCGAAACAACACCATACCATCCTCAATCCAACGGAGCATTGGAGAGGTCACATAGGCCTCTAATCGAATATCTCAGGAATTTTGTAGACGACAACCAAACAAACTGGGATGAGCATCTGCGAGCAGCAATGTTCGTCAGGAACAATAGTATGCACACAACCACAAAATTAACGCCTATGGATTGCTTATACGGCTTCTCCACCCCCCTTCCCAACAACTTGAAGAAAGCTCCCCAACCAGTATACGATCACGAGAACTATTTCCTACAACTAAGAAACAAGCTCCAGCGAGCATATCAAACCGCGCGAAGGAATTTGGAAGAGAGTAAGATCCAGTCCAAAGAATACTACGATCAAAAGACAAATCCAATTAAAATCCATGTTGGAGATCAAGTGCTTCTAAGAAATATGGCCCGACGAAACAAACTGATTCAACATTGGACAGGGCCCTACCGAGTCACAGCAATAAATAACCCCGTCAACACAACAATTTTAATAAGAAATAAGAAACGTCGCGTACATAACAACCGTTTGAAATTATTTAATTAAGATCAGAACACCCACTCACACACACTATAGACCAAACATCATTAATAACTACAATATTCCTAATTACCAGATTTACAATGGACCAGAACAGTACACCCGTTGAAATCGATGACCTAGGATTGACCAAGGCCGAGTGGGACGACATCCTACGGGAAGCAGACCGGCTATACCAACAAATACAACTTAATATCACCCTGCAGGAAACAGACCAGATATTCCAGCAACTGCAATTAGGCGAGCCTGAAACCGAAGATCAGTCAGCCATGTACGGGGATAAATATTGTCAACCCCAGGAGGGAACGAAAAACACCCGTAGACGAAACCCAAGGAGGAAAAACAAAAACCGCTAAGTTAAGGCGAAACAAAATAGATGTAAATTACAAAATGAAATAAAGAGAAACCAATGAATACAAGAGTTACAGAACTAGGAATTTAAGATTACACTACCCTAAGTATAAAAATAACACTTTTACTTGAATCGCGCGAACCCTCTAACCGCCTAACATTCAGAGCTACAAACGCAGACTAATCAGGTTGAACCACTCTTACCACAAAAACCGCCACACTTCACACTACAAACTAGTACTAGTTCGTGTACCCCAGGAAACGCCACCCACCCGGGGGGGGGACTTCTAAAAGGGGGAGGAATGTTGTGAGACGCCGTACCATCTAAAAAGAAAAGGGGTTAAAACAGCATAATAATGCAAATAGGAAGCACCTACCATACCCATAACACCGGATAACCTAAAAAACAAAGTACACAAAAACCACATATAATCATAATTACCATTTCATTCAGCAAGAGAAGCGATGTTTATGTTCATGCTGACAATATTAATGCGCAACAGCTCAGCATATAAACATAGCAAAGCATAATGTCACATGTCACCATGGTCACCAGCAAACAGTCACCGAAGTGGTTCAAAACAAAACATATCTAGAAGAAATCAAACATCAAACATCAGCTGGTCCCATAAAACTTACCTGAGCATCGTCGTCCACATAAATCTACATAGAAACACATAAGCGTACATAAAACAAACATAAACAACTGCACACTGTCACTCGCCAAAACCGACTGTCACTTGTCAAAACCAACCACATGGGGAAAAGTGAGTTCTAAAAAACTCAACTAGTCACTACATGATGGAGCCACCGTACAATAAGAGGAATTTAGCAACACATGACAACATCGCAATAACGGACGAAATTCCCGGTTTCAAAATATAAAAAGCCGGTGAAAGCTAGGGAAAGCATCAGTTGGCAAAGCTCGACCTGAGGAGAATATCCAAGGAAGGAAAAAGTGAGTGCAACTGACGCCGAAAGCGGTTTGTAAGCCCATCGGTAACCAGAAATTGTGGTTGAAAGAGGTTGAAAAACCCATCATCCTAATTTCAAATTTTTCTACCGAACACGGTTCCAGCAACCTATCGGTCTTTTGGGGGCGCCTAGGCGAACGTGGTTGTATAAACCCATCGTTTAACGTCCGAACCAACCAACCGAACACGGTTCCTGGAACCTATCGGTTACTGGGGAATCCCCAAGTTGAAAGTGGTTGATAAAACCCACCAACTAGATTCCTAATCAACCAAACTAATGAGTTGGTACATAGTAGTGAGATCTTGTAAATTTGGATTGTATAGAGATTTTGAAGTAAGGTTTAAGAAACTATCACATATTTGGTTTATATAGAGATCTAGTAAATTTGGATTGTATAGAGATTCTGAAATAAGGTTTAAGAAACTATCACAAATTTGGTTTATATAGAGATCTAGTAAATTTGGATTGTATAGAGATTTTGAAATAAGGTTTAAAGAGCTATCACGTATTTGGTTTATATAGAGATCTAGTAAATTTGGATTGTATAGAGATTCTGAAATAAGGTTTAAGAAACTATCACAAATTTGGTTTATATAGAGATCTAGTAAATTTGGGTTGTATAGAGATTTTGAAATAAGGTTTAAGAAACTATCACAAATTTGGTTTATATAGAGATCTAGTAAATTTGGATTGTATAGAGATTCTGAAATAAGGTTTAAGAAACTATCACAAATTTGGTTTATATAGAGATCTAGTAAATTTGGGTTGTATAGAGATTTTGAAATAAGGTTTAAGAAACTATCACAAATTTGGTTTATATAGAGATCCAGTAAATTTGGATTGTATAGAGATTCTGAAATAAGGTTTAAGAAACTATCACAAATTTGGTTTATATAGAGATCTAGTAAATTTGGGTTGTATAGAGATTTTGAAATAAGGTTTAAGGAGCTATAGTATGCTAGAATTTGTAATAAATTGGTATATGTAAGAAACTAGAATTAGGACTTTGATTTATCAAATGAGTTGTCAACCTTCAACATTTAACTGTGGTTAGTTCAAGAACCTGTTGTTAAAGTGCAGTTTAACAACTGAGAAATCAAACCACAACAACTGGTATTAGTGAGATTGCGCATATTGCATCTGTTATTTTAGTGATTATCACTGTTATTAGTGAGATTGTGCAGATTGTCACTGTTATTTTAGTGATAATCACTTGTATTAGTGAAATTGCGCATATTGCAACTGTTATTTTAGTGATGATCATTGTTATTAGTGAGATTGTGCATATTGCAACTGTTATTTTAGTGATGATCACTGATATTAGTGAGATTGCGCATATTGTCACTGTTATTAGTGAGATTGCGCATATTGCAACTGTTATTTTAGTGATGATCACTGTTATTAGTGAGGTTGTGCAGATTGTCACTGTTATTTTAGTGATTATCACTGTTATTAGCGAGGTTGTGCAGGTTGTCACTGTTATTTTAGTGATGATCACTGTTATAAGTGAGGTTGCGCGTATTGTAACTGTTATTTTAGTGATGATCACTGGTATTAGTGAGATTGCGCATATTGTCACTGTTATTTTAGTGATTATCGCTGTTATTAGTGAGATTGCGCATATTGCAACTGTTATTTTAGTGATGATCACAGTTATTAGTGAGGTTGTGCAGATTGTCACTGTTATTTTAGTGATTATCACTGTTATTAGTGAGGTTGTGCAGATTGTCACTGTTATTTTAGTGATTATCACTGTTATTAGTGAGGTTGTGCAGATTGTCACTGTTATTTTAGTGATGACCACTGTTATTAGTGAGATTGCGCATATTGCAACTGTTATTTTAGTGATTATCACAGTTATTAGTGAGGTTGTGCAGATTGTCACTGTTATTTTAGTGATTATCACTGTTATTAGAGAGGTTGTGCAGATTGTCACTGTTATTTTAGTGGTTATCACTGTTATTAGTGAGGTTGTGCAGATTGTCACTGTTATTATAGTGATGACCACTGTTATTAGTGAGATTGCGCATATTGCAACTGTCATTTTAGTGATGATCACTGTTATTAGTGAGGTTGTGCAGATTGTCACTGTTATTTTAGTGAGTATCACTGGTATTAGTGAGATTGCGCATATTGCAACTGTTATTTTAGTGATGATCACTGTTATGAGTGTGGTTGCGCATATTGCAACTGTTATTTTAGTGATGATCACTGGTATTAGTGAGATTGCGCATATTGTCACTGTTATTTTAGTGATTATCGCTGTTATTAGTGAGATTGCGCATATTGCAACTGTTATTTTAGTGATGATCACAGTTATAAGTGAGGTTGTGCATATTGCAACTGTTATTTTAGTGATGATCACTGATATTAGTGAGATTGCGCATATTGTCACTGTTATTAGTGAGATTGCGCATATTGCAACTGTTATTTTAGTGATGATCACTGTTATTAGTGAGGTTGTGCAGATTGTCACTGTTATTTTAGTGATTATCACTGTTATTAGCGAGGTTGTGCAGGTTGTCACTGTTATTTTAGTGATGATCACTGTTATTAGTGAGGTTGCGCATATTGCAACTGTTATTTTATTGATGATCACTGGTATTAGTGAGATTGCGCATATTGTCACTGTTATTTTAGTGATTATCGCTGTTATTAGTGAGATTGCGCATATTGCAACTGTTATTTTCACAGTTATTAGTGAGGTTGTGCAGATTGTCACTGTTATTTTAGTGATTATCACTGTTATAAGTGAGGCTGTGCAGATTGTCACTGTTATTTTAGTGATTATCACTGTTATTAGTGAGGTTCTGCAGATTGTCACTGTTATTTTAGTGATGACCACTGTTATTAGTGAGATTGCGCATATTGCAACTGTTATTTTAGTGATGATCACAGTTATTAGTGAGGTTGTGCAGATTGTCACTGTTATTTTAGTGAGTATCACTGGTATTAGTGAGATTGCGCATATTGCATCTGTTATTTTAGTGATGATCACTGTTATGAGTGTGGTTGCGCATATTGCAACTGTTATTTTAGTGATGATCACTGGTATTAGTGAGATTGCGCATATTGTCACTGTTATTTTAGTGATTATCGCTGTTATTAGTGAGACTGCGCATATTGCAACTGTTATTTTAGTGATGATCACAGTTATTAGTCAGGTTGTGCAGATTGTCACTGTTATTTTAGTGATTATCGCTGTTATTAGTGAGGTTGTGCAGATTGTCACTGTTATTTTAGTGATTATCACTGTTATAAGAGAGGTTGTGCAGATTGTCACTGTTATTTTAGTGATGATCACTGTTATTAGTGAGATTGCGCATTTTGCAACTGTTATTTTAGTGATGATCACTGTTATTAGTGAGGTTGTGCAGATTGTCACTGTTATTTTAGTGATTATCACTGTTATTAGCGAGGTTGTGCAGATTGTCACTGTTATTTTAGTGATTATCACTGTTATTAGTGAGATTGCGCATATTGCAACTGTTAGTTTAGTGATGATCACTGTTGTTAGTGAGATTGCGCATATTGCAACTGTTATTTTAGTGATGATCACTGTTATTTTAGTAATTATCACTGTTATTAGTGAGGTTGTGTAGATTTTCACTGTTATTTTAGTAATGATCACTGTTATTAGTGAGATTGCGCATATTGCAACAGTTATTTGAGTGATGATCACTGTTATTAGTGAGATTGCGCATATTGCAACTGTTATTTTATTGATGATCACTGTTATTAGTGAGGTTGTGCAGATTGTCACTGTTATTTTAGTGATTATCGCTGTTATAAGTGAGATTGCGCATATTGCAACTGTTATTTTAGTGATGATCACTGTTATTAGTGAAATTGCGCATATTGCAGCTGTTATTTTAGTGATGATCACTGTTATTAGTAAGGTTGTGCAGATTGTCACTGTTATTTTAGTGATTATCACAGTTATTAGTGAGGTTGTGCAGATTGTCACTGTTATTTTAGTGATTATCACTGTTATGAGTGAGGTTGTGCAGATTGTCACTGTTATTTTAGTGATTATCACTGTTATTAGAGAGGTTGTGCAGATTGTCACTGTTATTTTAGTGATGATCACTGTTATTAGTGAGATTGCGCATTTTGCAACTGTTATTTTAGTGATGATCACTGTTATTAGTGAGGTTGCGCATATTGCAACTGTTATTTTAGTGATGATCACTGTTATTAGTGAGGTTGTGCAGATTGTCACTGTTATTTTAGTGAGTATCACTGGTATAAGTGAGATTGCGCATATTGCAACTGTTATTTTAGTGATGATCACTGTTATAAGTGAGGTTGCGCATATTGCAACTGTTATTTTAGTGATGATCACTGGTATTAGTGAGATTGCGCATATTGTCACTGTTATTTTAGTGATTATCGCTGTTATTAGTGAGATTGCGCATATTGCAACTGTTATTTTAGTGATGATCACAGTTATTAGTGAGGTTGTGCAGATTGTCACTGTTATTTTAGTGATTATCACTGTTATTAGTGAGGTTGTGCAGATTGTCACTGTTATTTTAGTGATTATCACTGTAATTAGAGAGGTTGTGCAGATTCGCACTGTTATTTTAGTGATGATCACTGTTATTAGTGAGATTGCGCATTTTGCAACTGTTATTGTAGTGATGATCACTGTTATTATTGAGGTTGCGCATATCGCAACTGTTATTTTAGTGATGATCACTGGTATTAGTGAGATTGCGCATATTGTCACTGTTATTAGTGAGATTGCGCATATTGCAACTGTTATTTTAGTGATGATCACTGTTATTAGTGAGGTTGTGCAGATTGTCACTGTTATTTTAGTGATTATCACTGTTATTAGCGGGGTTGTGCAGATTGTCACTGTTATTTTAGTGATTATCAATGCTATTAGTGAGATTGCGCATATTGCAACTGTTATTTTAGTGATGATCACTGTTATTAGTGAGATTGCGCATATTGCAACTGTTGTTTTAGTAATGACCACTGTAATTAGTGAGCTTGCGCATATTGCAACCTTTATTTTAGTGATTATCGCTGTTATTAGTGAGATTGCGCATATTGCAACTGTTATTTTAGTGATGATCACTGTTATTTTAGTGATTATCACTGTTATTAGTGAGGTTGTGTAGATTTTCACTGTTATTTTAGTAATGATCACTGTTATTAGTGAGATTGCGCATATTGCAACAGTTATTTTAGTGATGATCACTGTTATTAGTGAGATTGCGCATATTCCAACTGTTATTTTTTTGATGATCACTGTTATTAGTGAGGTTGTGCAGATTTTCACTGTTATTTTAGTGATTATCGCTGTTATTAGTAAGATTGCGCATATTGCAACTGTTATTTTAGTGATGATCACTGTTATTAGTGAAATTGCGCATATTGCAGCTGTTATTTTAGTGATGATCACTGTTATTAGTAAGGTTGTGCAGATTGTCACTGTTATTTTAGTGATTATCACTGTTATTAGTGAGGTTGTGCAGATTGTCACTGTTATTTTGGTGATGATCATTGTTATTAGTGAGGCTGTGCAGATTGTCACTGTTATTTAAGTGATTATCACTGTTATTAGTGAGGTTGTGCAGATTGTCACTGTTATTTTAGTGATGATCACTGTTATAAGTGAGATTGCGCATATTGCATCTGTTATTTTAGTGATGATCACTGTTATTAGTGAGTTTGTGTAGATTGTCACTGTTATTTTAGTGATGATCACTGTTATTAGTGAGGTTGTGCAGATTGTCACTGTTATTTTATTGACTATCACTGTTATTAGTGAGGTTGTGCATATTGTCACTGTTATTTTAGTGATGATCACTGTTATTAGTGAGATTGCGCATATTGCAACTGTTATTTTAGTGATGATCACTGTTATTAGTACATTGCGCATATTGCAACTGTTATTTTAGTGATGATCACTGTTATTAGTGAGGTTGTGCAGATTGTCACTGTTATTTTAGTGATTATCACTGGTATTAGTGAGATTGTGCATATTGCAACTGTTATTTTAGTGATTATCACTGTTATTAGTGAGATTGTGCAGATTGTCACTGTTATTTTAGTGATTATCGCTGTTATTAGTGTGATTTCGCATATTGCAGCTGTTATTTTAGTGATGATCACTGTTACTAGTGAGGTTGTGCAGATTGTCACTGTTTTTTTAGTGATTATCGCTGTTATTAGTGAGATTGCGCATATTGTCCCTGTTATTTTAGTGATGATCACTGTTATTAGTGAGGTTGTGCAGATTGTCACTGTTATTTTAGTAATGATCACTGATATTAGTGAGATCGCGCATATTGCAACAGTTATTTTAGTGATGATCACTGTTATTAGTGAGATTGCGCATATTGCAACTGTTATTTTAGTGATTATCACTGTTATTAGTGAGGTTGTGCAGATTGTCACTGTTATTTTAGTGATGATCATTGTTATTAGTGAGGCTGTGCAGATTGTCACTGTTATTTTAGTGATTATCACTGTTATTAGTGAGTTTGCGCATATTGCAACTGTCATTTTAGTGATGATCACAAGTATTAGTGAGGTTGTGCAGATTGTCACTGTTATTTTAGTGATTATCACTGTTATTAGTGAGGTTGTGCAGATTGTCACTGTTATTTAAGTGATTATCACTGTTATTAGTGAGGTTGTGCAGATTGTCACTGTTATTTTAGTGATTATCACTGTTATTAGTGAGGTTGTGCAGATTGTCACTGCTATTTAAGTGATTATCACTGTTATTAGTGAGATTGTGCAGATTGTCACTGTTATTTTAGTGATTATCGCTGTTATTAGTGTGATTTCGCATATTGCAACTGTTATTTTAGTGATGATCACTGTTATTAGTGAGGTTGTGCAGATTGTCACTGTTTTTTTTAGTGATTATCGCTGTTATTAGTGAGATTGCGCATATTGTCCCTGTTATTTTAGGGATGATCACTGTTATTAGTGAGATTGCGCATATTGCAGCTGTTATTTTAGTGATGATCACTGCTATTAGTGAGGTTGCGCATATTGCAACTGTTATTTTAGTGATGATCACTGTTATTAGTGAGGTTGCGCATATTGCAACTGTTATTTTAGTGATGATCACTGGTATTAGTGAGATTGCGCATATTGTCACTGTTATTTTAGTGATTATCGCTGTTATTACTGAGATTGCGCATATTGCAACTGTTATTTTAGTGATGATCACTGTTATTAGTGAGGTTGTGCAGATTGTCACTGTTATTTTAGTGATTATCACTGTTATTAGTGAGGTTGTGCAGATTGTCACTGTTATTTTAGTGATGATCACTGTTATTACTGAGATTGCGCATATTGCAACTGTTATTTTAGTGATGATCACTGTTATTAGTGAGATTGCGCATATTGCAACTGTTATTTTAGTGATGATCACTGTTATTAGTCAGAATGTGCAGATTATCACTGTTATTTTAGTTATTATTACTGGTATTAGTGAGATTTCGCATATTGCATCTGTTATTTTAGTGATTATCACTGTTATTAGTGAGATTGTGCAGATTGTCACTGTTATTTTAGTGATAATCACTTGTATTAGTGAAATTGCGCATATTGCAACTGTTATTTTAGTGATGATCATTGTTATTAGTGAGATTGTGCATATTGCAACTGTTATTTTAGTGATGATCACTGATATTAGTGAGATTGCGCATATTGTCACTGTTATTAGTGAGATTGCGCATATTGCAACTGTTATTTTTGTGATGATCACTGTTATTAGTGAGGTTGTGCAGATTGTCACTGTTATTTTAGTGATTATCACTGTTATTAGCGAGGTTGTGCAGGTTGTCACTGTTATTTTAGTGATGATCACTGTTATTAGTGAGGTTGCGCGTATTGCAACTGTTATTTTAGTGATGATCACTGGTATTAGTGAGATTGCGCATATTGTCACTGTTATTTTAGTGATTATCGCTGTTATTAGTGAGATTGCGCATATTGCAACTGTTATTTTAGTGATGATCACAGTTATTAGTGAGGTTGTGCAGATTGTCACTGTTATTTTAGTGATTATCACTGTTATTAGTGAGGTTGTGCAGATTGTCACTGTTATTTTAGTGATTATCACTGTTATTAGTGAGGTTGTGCAGATTGTCACTGTGATTTTAGTGATGACCACTGTTATTAGTGAGATTGCGCATATTGCAACTGTTATTTTAGTGATGATCACAGTTATTAGTGAGGTTGTGCAGATTGTCACTGTTATTTTAGTGAGTATCACTGGTATTAGTGAGATTGCGCATATTGCAACTGTTATTTTAGTGATGATCACTGTTATGAGTGTGGTTGCGCACATTGCAACTGTTATTTTAGTGATGATCACTGGTATTAGTGAGATTGCGCATATTGTCACTGTTATTTTAGTGATTATCGCTGTTATTAGTGAGATTGCGCATATTGCAACTGTTATTTTAGTGATTATCGCTGTTATTAGTGATGTTGTGCAGATTGTCACTGTTATTTTAGTGATTATCACTGTTATAAGAGAGGTTGTGCAGATTGTCACTGTTATTTTAGTGATGATCACTGTTATTATTGAGATTGCGCATTTTGCAACTGTTATTTTAGTGATGATCACTGTTATTAGTGAGGTTGTGCAGATTGTCACTGTTATTTTAGTGATTATCACTGTTATTAGCGAGGTTGTGCAGATTGTCACTGTTATTTTAGTGATTATCACTGTTATTAGTGAGATTGCGCATATTGCAACTGTTATTTTAGTGATGATCACTGTTATTAGTGAGATTGCGCATATTGCAACTGTTATTTTAGTGATGATCACTGTTATTTTAGTGATTATCACTGTTATTAGTGAGGTTGTGTAGATTTTCACTGTTATTTTAGTAATGATCACTGTTATTAGTGAGATTGCGCATATTGCAACAGTTATTTTAGTGATGATCACTGTTATTAGTGAGATTGCGCATATTGCAACTGTTATTTTATTGATGATCACTGTTATTAGTGAGGTTGTGCAGATTGTCACTGTTATTTTAGTGATTATCGCTGTTATTAGTGAGATTGCGCATATTGCAACTGTTATTTTAGTGATGATCACTGTTATTAGTGAAATTGCGCATATTGCAGCTGTTATTTTAGTGATGATCACTGTTATTAGTGAGGTTGTGCAGATTGTCACTGTTATTTTAGTGATTATCACAGTTATTAGTGAGGTTGTGCAGATTGTCACTGTTATTTTAGTGATTATCACTGTTATGAGTGAGGTTGTGCAGATTGTCACTGTTATTTTAGTGATTATCACTGTTATTAGAGGGGTTGTGCAGATTGTCACTGTTATTTTAGTGATGATTACTGTTATTAGTGAGATTGCGCATTTTGCAACTGTTATTTTAGTGATGATCACTGTTATTAGTGAGGTTGCGCATATTGCAACTGTTATTTTAGTGATGATCACTGTTATTAGTGAGGTTGTGCAGATTGTCACTGTTATTTTAGTGAGTATCACTGGTATTAGTGAGATTGCGCATATTGCAACTGTTATTTTAGTGATGATCACTGTTGTAAGTGAGGTTGCGCATATTGCAACTGTTATTTTAGTGATGATCACTGGTATTAGTGAGATTGCGCATATTGTCACTGTTATTTTAGTGATTATCGCTGTTATTAGTGAGATTGCGCATATTGCAACTGTTATTTTAGTGATGATCACAGTTATTAGTGAGGTTGTGCAGATTGTCACTGTTATTTTAGTGATTATCACTGTTATTAGTGAGGTTGTGCAGATTGTCACTGTTATTTTAGTGATTATCACTGTTATTAGAGAGGTTGTGCAGATTCGCACTGTTATTTTAGTGATGATCACTGTTCTTAGTGAGATTGCGCATTTTGCAACTGTTATTTTAGTGATGATCACTGTTATTATTGAGGTTGCGCATATCGCAACTGTTATTTTAGTGATGATCACTGGTATTAGTGAGATTGCGCATATTGTCACTGTTATTAGTGAGATTGCGCATATTGCAACTGTTATTTTAGTGATGATCACTGTTATTAGTGAGGTTGTGCAGATTGTCACTGTTATTTTAGTGATTATCACTGTTATTAGCGAGGTTGTGCAGATTGTCACTGTTATTTTAGTGATTACCAATGTTATTAGTGAGATTGCGCATACTGCAACTGTTATTTTAGTGATGATCACTGTTATTAGTGAGATCGCGCATATTGCAACTGTTGTTCTAGTAATGACCACTGCAATTAGTGAGCTTGCGCATATTGCAACCTTTATTTTAGTGATTATCGCTGTTATTAGTGAGATTGCGCATATTGCAACTGTTATTTTAGTGATGATCACTGTTATTTGAGTGATTATCACTGTTATTAGTGAGGTAGTGTAGATTTTCACTGTTATTTTAGTAATGATCACTGTTATTAGTGAGATTGCGCATATTGCAACAGTTATTTTAGTGATGATCACTGTTATTAGTGAGATTGCGCATATTCCAACTGTTATTTTTTTGATGATCACTGTTATTAGTGAGGTTGTGCAGATTTTCACTGTTATTTTAGTGATTATCGCTGTTATCAGTAAGATTGCGCATATTGCAACTGTTATTTTAGTGATGATCACTGTTATTAGTGAAATTGCGCATATTGCAGCTGTGATTTTAGTGATGATCACTGTTATTAGTAAGGTTGTGCAGATTGTCACTGTTATTTTAGTGATTATCACTGGTATTAGTGAGATTGCGCATATTGCAACTGTTATTTTAGTGATTATCACTGTTATTAGTGAGATTGTGCAGATTGTCACTGTTATTTTAGTGATTATCGCTGTTATTAGTGTGATTTCGCATATTGCAGCTGTTATTTTAGTGATGATCACTGTTATTAGTGAGGTTGTGCAGATTGTCACTGTTTTTTTAGTGATTATCGCTGTTATTAGTGAGATTGCGCATATTGTCCCTGTTATTTTAGTGATGATCACTGTTATTAGTGAGGTTGTGCAGATTGTCACTGTTATTTCAGTAATGATCACTGTTATTAGTGAGATCGCGCATATTGCAACAGTTATTTTAGTGATGATCACTGTTATTAGTGAGATTGCGCATATTGCAACTGTTATTTTAGTGATTATCACTGTTATTAGTGAGGTTGTGCAGATTGTCACTGTTATTTTAGTGATGATCATTGTTATTAGTGAGGCTGTGCAGATTGTCACTGTTATTTAACTGATGATCACTGTTATTAGTGAGGTTGTGCAGATTGTCACTGTTATTTTAGTGATGATCACTGTTATTAGTGAGATTGCGCATATTGCAACTGTTATTTTAGTGATGATCACTGTTATTAGTGAGTTTGTGTAGATTGTCACTGTTATTTTAGTGAATATCACTGTTATTAGTGAGGTTGTGCAGATTGTCACTGTTATTTTAGTGATTATCACTGTTATTAGTGAGGTTGTGCATATTGTCACTGTTATTTTAGTGATGATCACTGTTATTAGTGAGATTGCGCATATTTCAACTGTTATTTTAGTGATGATCACTGTTATTAGTGAGATTGCGCATATTGCAACTGTTATTTTAGTGATGATCACTGTTATTAGTGAGGTTGTGCAGATTGCCACTGTTATTTTAGTGATTATCAATGGTATTAGTGAGATTGCGCATATTGCAACTGTTATTTTAGTGATTATCACTGTTATTAGTGAGATTGTGCAGATTGTCACTGTTATTTTAGTGATGATCACTGTTATTAGTGAGATTGCGCATATTGCAACTGTTATTTTAGTGATGATCACTGTTATTAGTCAGAATGTGCAGATTATCACTGTTATTTTAGTTATTATCACTGGTATTAGTGAGATTGCGCATATTGCAACTGTTATTTTAGTGATTATCACTGTTATTAGTGAGATTGTGCAGATTGTCACTGTTATTTTAGTGATAATCACTTGTATTAGTGAAATTGCGCATATTGCAACTGTTATTTTAGTGATGATCATTGTTATTAGTGAGATTGTGCATATTGCAACTGTTATTTTAGTGATGATCACTGATATTAGTGAGGTTGTGCAGATTGTCACTGTTATTTTAGTGATGATCACTGTTATTAGTGAGGTTGCGCATATTGCAACTAATATTTTAGTGATGATCACTGGTATTAGTGAGATTGCGCATATTGTCACTGTTATTTTAGTGATTATCGCTGTTATTAGTGAGATTACGCATATTGCAACTGTTATTTTAGTGATGATCACAGTTATTAGTGAGGTTGTGCAGATTGTCACTGTTATTTTAGTGATTATCACTGTTATTAGTGAGGTTGTGCAGATTGTCACTGTTATTTTAGTGATTATCACTGTTATTAGTGAGATTGTGCAGATTGTCACTGTTATTTTAGTGATGACCACTGTTATTAGTGAGATTGCGCATATTGCAACTGTTATTTTAGTGATGATCACTGTTATTAGTGAGGTTGTGCAGATTGTCACTGTTATTTTAGTGAGTATCACTGGTATTAGTGAGATTGCGCATATTGCAACTGTTATTTTAGTGATGATCACTGTTTTAAATGAGGTTGCGCATATTGCAACTGTTATTTTAGTGATGATCACTAGTATTAGTGAAATTGCGCATATTGTCACTGTTATTTTAGTGATTATCGCTGTTATTAGTGAGATTGCGCATATTGCAACTGTTATTTTAGTGATGATCACAGTTATTAGTGAGGTTGTGCAGATTGTCACTGTTATTTTAGTGATTATCACTGTTATTAGTGAGGTTGTGCAGATTGTCACTGTTATTTTAGTGATTATCACTGTTATTAGAGAGGTTGTGCAGATTGTCACTGTTATTTTAGTGATGATCACTGTTATTAGTGATATTGCGCATTTTGCAACTGTTATTTTAGTGATGATCACTGTTATTAGTGAGGTTGCGCATATTGCAACTGTTATTTTAGTGATGATCACGGGTATTAGTGAGATTGCGCATATTGTCACTGTTATTAGTGAGATTGCGCATATTGCAACTGTTATTTTAGTGATGATCACTGTTATTAGTGAGGTTGTGCAGATTGTCACTGTTATTTTAGTGATTATCACTGTTATTAGCGAGGTTGTGCAGATTGTCACTGTTATTTTAGTGATGATCACTGTTATTAGTGAGGTTGCGCATATTGCAACTGTTATTTTAGTGATGATCACTGGTATTAGTGAGATTGCGCATATTGTCACTGTTATTTTAGTGATTATCGCTGTTATTAGTGAGATTGCGCATATTGCAACTGTTATTTTAGTGATGATCACAGTTATTAGTGAGGTTGTGCAGATTGTCACTGTTATTTTAGTGATTATCACTGTTATTAGTGAGGTTGTGCAGATTGTCACTGTTATTTTAGTGATTATCACTGTTATTAGTGAGGTTGTGCAGATTGTCACTGTTATTTTAGTGATTATCACTGTTATAAGAGAGGTTGTGCAGATTGTCACTGTTATTTTAGTGATGATCACTTTTATTAGTGAGATTGCGCATTTTGCAACTGTTATTTTAGTGATGATCACTGTTATTAGTGAGGTTGAGCAGATTGTCACTGTTATTTTAGTGATTATCACTGTTATTAGCGAGGTTGTGCAGATTGTCACTGTTATTTTAGTGATTATCACTGTTATTAGTGAGATTGCGCATATTGCAACTGTTATTTTAGTGATGATCACTGTTATTAGTACATTGCGCATATTGCAACTGTTATTTTAGTGATGATCACTGTTATTAGTGAGGTTGTGCAGATTGTCACTGTTATTTTAGTGATTATCACTGGTATTAGTGAGATTGCGCATATTGTAACTGTTATTTTAGTGATTGTCACTGTTATTAGTGAGATTGTGCAGATTGTCACTGTTATTTTAGTGATTATCGCTGTTATTAGTGTGATTTCGCATATTGCAACTGTTATTTTAGTGATGATCACTGTTATTAGTGAGGTTGTGCAGATTGTCACTGTTTTTTTAGTGATTATCGCTGTTATTAGTGAGATTGCGCATGTTGTCCCTGTTCTTTTAGTGATGATCACTGTTATTAGTGAGGTTGTGCAGATTGTCACTGTTATTTTAGTAATGATCACTGTTATTAGTGAGATCGCGCATATTGCAACAGTTATTTTAGTGATGATCACTGTTATTAGTGAGATTGCGCATATTGCAACTGTTATTTTAGTGATGATCACTGTTATTAGTGAGATTGCGCATATTGCAACTGTTGTTTTAGTGATGATCACTGTTATTAGTGAGATTGTGCAGATTGTCACTGTTATTTTAGGGATTATCGCTGTTATTAGTGTGATTTCGCATATTGCAACTGTTATTTTAGTGATGATCACTGTTATTAGTGAGGTTGTGCAGATTGTCACTGTTTTTTTAGTGATTATCGCTGTTATTAGTGAGATTGCGCATATTGTCCCTGTTATTTTAGTGATTATCACTGTTATTAGTGAGGTTGTGCAGATTGTCACTGTTATTTTAGTGATGATCATTGTTATTAGTGAGGCTGTGCAGATTGTCACTGTTATTTATGAGATGATCACTGTTATTAGTGAGGTTGTGCAGATTGTCACTGTTATTTTAGTGATGATCACTGTTATTAGTGAGATTGCGCATATTGCAACTGTTATTTTAGTGATGATCACTGTTATTAGTGAGTTTGTGTAGATTGTCACTGTTATTTTAGTGATTGTCACTGTTATTAGTGAGGTTGTGCAGATTGTCACTGTTATTTTAGTGATTATCACTGTTATTAGTGAGGTTGTGCATATTTTCACTGTTATTTTAGTGATGATCACTGTTATTAGTGAGATTGCGCATATTGCAACTGTTATTTTAGTGATGATCACTGTTATTAGTGAGATTGCGCATATTGCAACTGTTATTTTAGTGATGATCACTGTTATTAGTGAGATTGTGCAGATTGTCACTGTTATTTTAGTGATTATCGCTGTTATTAGTGTGATTTCGCATATTGCAACTGTTATTTTAGTGATGATCACTGTTATTAGTGAGGTTGTGCAGATTGTCACTGTTTTTTTAGTGATTATCGCTGTTATTAGTGAGATTGCGCATATTGTCCCTGTTATTTTAGTGATGATCACTGTTATTAGTGAGGTTGTGCAGATTGTCACTGTTATTTTAGTGATTATCACTGTTATTAGTGAAGTTGTGCAGATTGTCACTGTTATTTTAGTGATGATTTCTATAATTAGTGAGGTTGCGCATATTGCAACTGTTATTTTAGTGATGATCACTGGTATTAGTGAGGTTGTGCAGATTGTCACTGTTATTTTAGTGATTATCACTGTTATTAGTGAGGTTGTGCAGATTGTCACTGTTATTTGAGCGATGATCACTGTTATTAGTGAGGTTGTGCAGATTGTCACTGTTATTTTAGTGATTATCACTGTTATTAGTGAGGTTGTGCAGATTGTCACTGTTATTTTAGTGATTATCACTGTTATAAGAGAGGTTGTGCAGATTGTCACTGTTATTTTAGTGATGATCACTTTTATTAGTGAGATTGCGCATTTTGCAACTGTTATTTTAGTGATGATCACTGTTATTAGTGAGGTTGTGCAGATTGTCACTGTTATTTTAGTGATTATCACTGTTATTAGTGAGGTTGTGCAGATTGTCACTGTTATTTTAGTGATTATCACTGTTATTAGTGAGATTGCGCATATTGCAACTGTTATTTTAGTGATGATCACTGTTATTAGTACATTGCGCATATTGCAACTGTTATTTTAGTGATGATCACTGTTATTAGTGAGGTTGTGCAGATTGTCACTGTTATTTTAGTGATTATCACTGGTATTAGTGAGATTGCGCATATTGTAACTGTTATTTTAGTGATTGTCACTGTTATTAGTGAGATTGTGCAGATTGTCACTGTTATTTTAGTGATTATCGCTGTTATTAGTGTGATTTCGCATATTGCAACTGTTATTTTAGTGATGATCACTGTTATTAGTGAGGTTGTGCAGATTGTCACTGTTTTTTTAGTGATTATCGCTGTTATTAGTGAGATTGCGCATGTTGTCCCTGTTCTTTTAGTGATGATCACTGTTATTAGTGAGGTTGTGCAGATTGTCACTGTTATTTTAGTAATGATCACTGTTATTAGTGAGATCGCGCATATTGCAACAGTTATTTTAGTGATGATCACTGTTATTAGTGAGATTGCGCATATTGCAACTGTTATTTTAGTGATGATCACTGTTATTAGTGAGATTGCGCATATTGCAACTGTTGTTTTAGTGATGATCACTGTTATTAGTGAGATTGTGCAGATTGTCACTGTTATTTTAGGGATTATCGCTGTTATTAGTGTGATTTCGCATATTGCAACTGTTATTTTAGTGATGATCACTGTTATTAGTGAGGTTGTGCAGATTGTCACTGTTTTTTTAGTGATTATCGCTGTTATTAGTGAGATTGCGCATATTGTCCCTGTTATTTTAGTGATTATCACTGTTATTAGTGAGGTTGTGCAGATTGTCACTGTTATTTTAGTGATGATCATTGTTATTAGTGAGGCTGTGCAGATTGTCACTGTTATTTAAGAGATGATCACTGTTATTAGTGAGGTTGTGCAGATTGTCACTGTTATTTTAGTGATGATCACTGTTATTAGTGAGATTGCGCATATTGCAACTGTTATTTTAGTGATGATCACTGTTATTAGTGAGTTTGTGTAGATTGTCACTGTTATTTTAGTGATTGTCACTGTTATTAGTGAGGTTGTGCAGATTGTCACTGTTATTTTAGTGATTATCACTGTTATTAGTGAGGTTGTGCATATTTTCACTGTTATTTTAGTGATGATCACTGTTATTAGTGAGATTGCGCATATTGCAACTGTTATTTTAGTGATGATCACTGTTATTAGTGAGATTGCGCATATTGCAACTGTTATTTTAGTGATGATCACTGTTATTAGTGAGATTGTGCAGATTGTCACTGTTATTTTAGTGATTATCGCTGTTATTAGTGTGATTTCGCATATTGCAACTGTTATTTTAGTGATGATCACTGTTATTAGTGAGGTTGTGCAGATTGTCACTATTTTTTTAGTGATTATCGCTGTTATTAGTGAGATTGCGCATATTGTCCCTGTTATTTTAGTGATGATCACTGTTATTAGTGAGGTTGTGCAGATTGTCACTGTTATTTTAGTGATTATCACTGTTATTAGTGAAGTTGTGCAGATTGTCACTGTTATTTTAGTGATGATCTCTATAATTAGTGAGGTTGCGCATATTGCAACTGTTATTTTAGTGATGATCACTGGTATTAGTGAGGTTGTGCAGATTGTCACTGTTATTTTAGTGATTATCACTGTTATTAGTGAGGTTGTGCAGATTGTCACTGTTATTTGAGCGATGATCACTGTTATTAGTGAGGTTGTGCAGATTGTCACTGTTATTTTAGTGATTATCATTGTTATTAGTGAGGTTGTGCAGATTGTCACTGTTATTTTAGTGATTATCACTGTTATTAGTGAGGTTGTGCAGATTGTCACTGTTATTTTAGGGATTATCACTGGTGTTAGTGAGATTGCGCATATTGCAACTGTTATTTTATTGATTATCGCTGTTATTAGTGAGATTGCACATATTGTCACTGTTATTTTAGTGATTATTGCTGTTATTAGTGAGATTGCGCATATTGCAACTGTTATTTAAGTGATGATCACTGTTATTAGTGAGGTTGTGCAGATTGTCACTGTTATTTTAGGGATTATCACTGGTGTTAGTGAGATTGCGCATATTGCAACTGTTATTTTAGTGATTATCACTGTTATTAGTGAGATTGTGCAGATTGTCACTGTTATTTTATTGATTATCGCTGTTATTAGTGAGATTTCGCATAGTGCAACTGTTATTTTAGTGATGATCACTGTTATTAGTGAGGTTGTGAAGATTGTCACTGTTTTTTTAGTGATTATCGCTGTTATTAGTGAGATTGCGCATATTGTCCCTGTTATTTTAGTGATGATCACTGTTATTAGTGAGGTTGTGCAGATTGTCACTGTTATTTTAGTGATTATCACTGTTATTAGTGAAGTTGTGCAGATTGTCACTGTTATTTTAGTAATGATCACTATAATTAGTGAGGTTGCGCATATTGCAACAGTTCTTTTAGTGATGATCACTGGTATTAGTGAGATTGCACATATTGTCACTGTTATTTTAGTGATTATTGCTGTTATTAGTGAGATGGCGCATATTACAACTGTTATTTAAGTGATGATCACTGTTATTAGTGAGGTTGTGTAGATTGTCACTGTAATTTAAGTGATTATCACTATTATTAGTGAGGTTGTGCAGATTGTCACTGTTATTTTAGTGATTATCACTGTTATTAGTGAGGTTGTGCAGATTGTCACTGTTATTTTAGTGATGATCACTGTTATTAGTGAGATTGCGCATATTGTCCCTGTTATTTTAGTGATTATCACTGTTATTAGTGAGATTGCGCATATTGCAACTGTTATTTTAGTGATGATCACTGTTATTAGTACATTGCGCATATTGCAACTGTTATTTTAGTGATGATCACTGTTATTAGTGAGGTTGTGCAGATTGTCACTGTTATTTTAGTGATTAACACTGGTATTAGTGAGATTGCGCATATTGTAACTGTTATTTTAGTGATTGTCACTGTTATTAGTGAGATTGTGCAGATTGTCACTGTTATTTTAGTGATGATCTCTATAATTAGTGAGGTTGCGCATATTGCAACTGTTATTTTAGTGATGATCACTGTTATAAGAGAGGTTGTGCAGATTGTCACTGTTATTTTAGTGATGATCACTTTTATTAGTGAGATTGCGCATTTTGCAACTGTTATTTTAGTGATGATCACTGTTATTAGTGAGGTTGTGCAGATTGTCACTGTTATTTTAGTGATTATCGCTGTTATTAGTGTGATTTCGCATATTGCAACTGTTATTTTAGTGATGATCACTGTTATTAGTGAGGTTGTGCAGATTGTCACTGTTTTTTTAGTGATTATCGCTGTTATTAGTGAGATTGCGCATGTTGTCCCTGTTCTTTTAGTGATGATCACTGTTATTAGTGAGGTTGTGCAGATTGTCACTGTTATTTTAGTAATGATCACTGTTATTAGTGAGATCGCGCATATTGCAACAGTTATTTTAGTGATGATCACTGTTATTAGTGAGATTGCGCATATTGCAACTGTTATTTTAGTGATGATCACTGTTATTAGTGAGATTGCGCATATTGCAACTGTTGTTTTAGTGATGATCACTGTTATTAGTGAGATTGTGCAGATTGTCACTGTTATTTTAGGGATTATCGCTGTTATTAGTGTGATTTCGCATATTGCAACTGTTATTTTAGTGATGATCACTGTTATTAGTGAGGTTGTGCAGATTGTCACTGTTTTTTTAGTGATTATCGCTGTTATTAGTGAGATTGCGCATATTGTCCCTGTTATTTTAGTGATTATCACTGTTATTAGTGAGGTTGTGCAGATTGTCACTGTTATTTTAGTGATGATCATTGTTATTAGTGAGGCTGTGCAGATTGTCACTGTTATTTAAGAGATGATCACTGTTATTAGTGAGGTTGTGCAGATTGTCACTGTTATTTTAGTGATGATCACTGTTATTAGTGAGATTGCGCATATTGCAACTGTTATTTTAGTGATGATCACTGTTATTAGTGAGTTTGTGTAGATTGTCACTGTTATTTTAGTGATTGTCACTGTTATTAGTGAGGTTGTGCAGATTGTCACTGTTATTTTAGTGATTATCACTGTTATTAGTGAGGTTGTGCATATTTTCACTGTTATTTTAGTGATGATCACTGTTATTAGTGAGATTGCGCATATTGCAACTGTTATTTTAGTGATGATCACTGTTATTAGTGAGATTGCGCATATTGCAACTGTTATTTTAGTGATGATCACTGTTATTAGTGAGATTGTGCAGATTGTCACTGTTATTTTAGTGATTATCGCTGTTATTAGTGTGATTTCGCATATTGCAACTGTTATTTTAGTGATGATCACTGTTATTAGTGAGGTTGTGCAGATTGTCACTGTTTTTTTAGTGATTATCGCTGTTATTAGTGAGATTGCGCATATTGTCCCTGTTATTTTAGTGATGATCACTGTTATTAGTGAGGTTGTGCAGATTGTCACTGTTATTTTAGTGATTATCACTGTTATTAGTGAAGTTGTGCAGATTGTCACTGTTATTTTAGTGATGATCTCTATAATTAGTGAGGTTGCGCATATTGCAACTGTTATTTTAGTAATGATCACTGGTATTAGTGAGGTTGTGCAGATTGTCACTGTTATTTTAGTGATTATCACTGTTATTAGTGAGGTTGTGCAGATTGTCACTGTTATTTGAGCGATGATCACTGTTATTAGTGAGGTTGTGCAGATTGTCACTGTTATTTTAGTGATTATCACTGTTATTAGTGAGGTTGTGCAGATTGTCACTGTTATTTTAGTGATTATCACTGTTATAAGAGAGGTTGTGCAGATTGTCACTGTTATTTTAGTGATGATCACTTTTATTAGTGAGATTGCGCATTTTGCAACTGTTATTTTAGTGATGATCACTGTTATTAGTGAGGTTGTGCAGATTGTCACTGTTATTTTAGTGATTATCACTGTTATTAGCGAGGTTGTGCAGATTGTCACTGTTATTTTAGTGATTATCACTGTTATTAGTGAGATTGCGCATATTGCAACTGTTATTTTAGTGATGATCACTGTTACTAGTACATTGCGCATATTGCAACTGTTATTTTAGTGATGATCACTGTTATTAGTGAGGTTGTGCAGATTGTCACTGTTATTTTAGAGATTATCACTGGTATTAGTGAGATTGCGCATATTGTAACTGTTATTTTAGTGATTGTCACTGTTATTAGTGAGATTGTGCAGATTGTCACTGTTATTTTAGTGATTATCGCTGTTATTAGTGTGATTTCGCATATTGCAACTGTTATTTTAGTGATGATCACTGTTATTAGTGAGGTTGTGCAGATTGTCACTGTTTTTTTAGTGATTATCGCTGTTATTAGTGAGATTGCGCATGTTGTCCCTGTTCTTTTAGTGATGATCACTGTTATTAGTGAGGTTGTGCAGATTGTCACTGTTATTTTAGTAATGATCACTGTTATTAGTGAGATCGCGCATATTGCAACAGTTATTTTAGTGATGATCACTGTTATTAGTGAGATTGCGCATATTGCAACTGTTATTTTAGTGATGATCACTGTTATTAGTGAGATTGCGCATATTGCAACTGTTGTTTTAGTGATGATCACTGTTATTAGTGAGATTGTGCAGATTGTCACTGTTATTTTAGGGATTATCGCTGTTATTAGTGTGATTTCGCATATTGCAACTGTTATTTTATTGATGATCACTGTTATTAGTGAGGTTGTGCAGATTGTCACTGTTTTTTTAGTGATTATCGCTGTTATTAGTGAGATTGCGCATATTGTCCCTGTTATTTTAGTGATTATCACTGTTATTAGTGAGGTTGTGCAGATTGTCACTGTTATTTAAGAGATGATCACTGTTATTAGTGAGGTTGTGCAGATTGTCACTGTTATTTTAGTGATGATCACTGTTATTAGTGAGATTGCGCATATTGCAACTGTTATTTTAGTGATGATCACTGTTATTAGTGAGTTTGTGTAGATTGTCACTGTTATTTTAGTGATTGTCACTGTTATTAGTGAGGTTGTGCAGATTGTCACTGTTATTTTAGTAATTATCACTGTTATTAGTGAGGTTGTGCATATTTTCACTGTTATTTTAGTGATGATCACTGTTATTAGTGAGATTGCGCATATTGCAACTGTTATTTTAGTGATGATCACTGTTATTAGTGAGATTGCGCATATTGCAACTGTTATTTTAGTGATGATCACTGTTATTAGTGAGATTGTGCAGATTGTCACTGTTATTTTAGTGATTATCGCTGTTATTAGTGTGATTTCGCATATTGCAACTGTTATTTTAGTGATGATCACTGTTATTAGTGAGGTTGTGCAGATTGTCACTGTTTTTTTAGTGATTATCGCTGTTATTAGTGAGATTGCGCATATTGTCCCTGTTATTTTAGTGATGATCACTGTTATTAGTGAGGTTGTGCAGATTGTCACTGTTATTTTAGTGATTATCACTGTTATTAGTGAAGTTGTGCAGATTGTCACTGTTATTTTAGTGATGATCTCTATAATTAGTGAGGTTGCGCATATTGCAACTGTTATTTTAGTGATGATCACTGGTATTAGTGAGGTTGTGCAGATTGTCACTGTTATTTTAGTGATTATCACTGTTATTAGTGAGGTTGTGCAGATTGTCACTGTTATTTGAGCGATGATCACTGTTATTAGTGAGGTTGTGCAGATTGTCACTGTTATTTTAGTGATTATCATTGTTATTAGTGAGGTTGTGCAGATTGTCACTGTTATTTTAGTGATTATCACTGTTATTAGTGAGGTTGTGCATATTGTCACTGTTACTTTAGTGATGATCACTGTTCTTAGTGAGATTGCGCATATTGCAACTGTTATTTTAGTGATGATCACTGTTATTAGTGAGATTGCGCATATTGCAACTGTTATTTAAGTGATGATCACTGTTATTAGTGAGGTTGTGCAGATTGTCACTGTTATTTTAGGGATTATCACTGGTGTTAGTGATATTGCGCATATTGCAACTGTTATTTTAGTGATTATCACTGTTATTAGTGAGATTGTGCAGATTGTCACTGTTATTTTATTGATTATCGCTGTTATTAGTGAGATTTCGCATAGTGCAACTGTTATTTTAGTGATGATCACTGTTATTAGTGAGGTTGTGCAGATTGTCACTGTTTTTTTAGTGATAATCGCTGTTATTAGTGAGATTGCGCATATTGTCCCTGTTATTTTAGTGATGATCACTGTTATTAGTGAGGTTGTGCAGATTGTCACTGTTATTTTAGTGATTATCACTGTTATTAGTGAAGTTGTGCAGATTGTCACTGTTATTTTAGTAATGATCACTATAATTAGTGAGGTTGCGCATATTGCAACAGTAATTTTAGTGATTATCACTGTTATTAGTGAAGTTGTGCAGATTGTCACTGTTATTTTAGTGATGATCTCTATAATAAGTGAGGTTGCGCATATTGCAACTGTTATTTTAGTGATGATCACTGGTATTAGTGAGGTTGTGCAGATTGTCACTGTTATTTTAGTGATTATCACTGTTATTAGTGAGGTTGTGCAGATTGTCACTGTTATTTGAGCGATGATCACTGTTATTAGTGAGGTTGTGCAGATTGTCACTGTTATTTTAGTGATTATCATTGTTATTAGTGAGGTTGTGCAGATTGTCACTGTTATTTTAGTGATTATCACTGTTATTAGTGAGGTTGTGCATATTGTCACTGTTACTTTAGTGATGATCACTGTTATTAGTGAGATTGCGCATATTGCAACTGTTATTTTAGTGATGATCACTGTTATTAGTGAGATTGCGCATATTGCAACTGTTATTTAAGTGATGATCACTGTTATTAGTGAGGTTGTGCAGATTGTCACTGTTATTTTAGGGATTATCACTGGTGTTAGTGAGATTGCGCATATTGCAACTGTTATTTTAGTGATTATCACTGTTATTAGTGAGATTGTGCAGATTGTCACTGTTATTTTATTGATTATCGCTGTTATTAGTGAGATTTCGCATAGTGCAACTGTTATTTTAGTGATGATCACTGTTATTAGTGAGGTTGTGAAGATTGTCACTGTTTTTTTAGTGATTATCGCTGTTATTAGTGAGATTGCGCATATTGTCCCTGTTATTTTAGTGATGATCACTGTTATTAGTGAGGTTGTGCAGATTGTCACTGTTATTTTAGTGATTATCACTGTTATTAGTGAAGTTGTGCAGATTGTCACTGTTATTTTAGTAATGATCACTATAATTAGTGAGGTTGCGCATATTGCAACAGTTCTTTTAGTGATGATCACTGGTATTAGTGAGATTGCACATATTGTCACTGTTATTTTAGTGATTATTGCTGTTATTAGTGAGATGGCGCATATTACAACTGTTATTTAAGTGATGATCACTGTTATTAGTGAGGTTGTGTAGATTGTCACTGTAATTTAAGTGATTATCACTATTATTAGTGAGGTTGTGCAGATTGTCACTGTTATTTTAGTGATTATCACTGTTATTAGTGAGGTTGTGCAGATTGTCACTGTTATTTTAGTGATGATCACTGTTATTAGTGAGATTGCGCATATTGCAACTATTATTTCAGTGATGATCACTGTTATTAGTGAGACTGCGCATATTGCAACTGTTATTTTAGTGATTATCACTGTTATTAGTGAGATTGTGCAGATTGTCACTGTTATTTTAGTGATTGTCGCTGTTATTAGTGAGATTGCGCATATTGCAACTGTTATTTTAGTGATGATCACTGTTATTTTAGTGGTGATCACTGTTTTTAGTGAGGATGTGCAGATTGTCACTGTTATTTCAGTTATTATCACTGGTATTAGTGAGATTGCGCATATTGCAACTGTTATTTTATTGGTTATCACTGTTATTAGTGAAGTTGTGCAGATTGTCGCTGTTATTTTAGTGATGATCACTATATTTAGTGAGGTTGCGCATATTGCAACTGTTATTTTAGTGATGATCACTGTTATTAGTGAGGTTGTGTAGATTGTCACTGTTATTTAAGTGATTATCACTATTATTAGTGAGGTTGTGCAGATTGTCACTGTTATTTTAGTGATTATCACTGTTATTAGTGAGGTTGTGCAGATTGTCACTGTTCTACTAGTGATGATCACTGTTATTAGTGAGGTTGTGCAGATTGTCACTTTTATTTTAGTGATTATCACTGTTATTAGGGAGGTTGTGCAGATTGTCACTGTTATTTTAGTGGTAATCACTGTTATTAGTGAGGTTGTGCAGATTGTCACTTTTACTTTAGTCATGATCACTGTTATTAGTGAGATTGCGCACATTGCAACTGTTATTTTAGTGATGATCACTGTTATTAGTGAGATTGCGCATATTGCAACTGTTATTTTAGTTATGATCACTGTTATTAGTGAGATTGTGCAGATTGTCACTGTTATTTTAGTGATAAACACTGGTATTAGTGAGATTGCGCATATTGCAACTGTTATTTTAGTGATGATCACTGTTATTAGTGAGATTGCGCATATTGCAACTGTTATTTTAGTGTTGATCACTGTTATTAGTGAGGTTGTGCATATTGTCACTGTTATTTTAGTTATTATCACTGGTATTAGTGAGATTGCGCATACTGCAACTGTTATTTTAGTGATTATCACTGTTATTAGTGAGATTGTGCAGATTGTCACTGTTATTTTAGTGATAAACACTGGTATTAGTGAGATTGCGCATATTGCAACTGTTATTTTAGTGATGATCATTGTAATTAGTGAGATTGCGCATATTGCAACTGTTATTTTAGTGATGATCACTGATATTAGTGAAGTTGTGCAGATTGTCACTGTTATTTTAGTGATGATCACTGTTATTAGTGAGGTTGCGCATATTGCAACTGTTATTTTAGGGTATTAGTGAGATTGCGCATATTGTCACTGTTATTTTAGTGATTATCACTGTTATTAGTGAGATTGCGCATATTGCAACTGTTATTCTAGTGATGATCACACTTATTAGTGAGGTTGTGCAGATTGTCACTGTTATTTTAGTGATTATCACTGTTATTAGTGAGGTTGTGCAGATTGTCTGTTATTTTAGTGATTATCACTGTTATTAGTGAGGTTGTGCAGATTGTCACTGTTATTTTAGTGATTATCACTGTTATTTTAGTGATGATCACTGTTATTAGTGAGGATGTGCAGATTGTCACTGTTATTTTAGTTATTATCACTGGTATTAGTGAGATTGCGCATATTGCAACTGTTATTTTATTGATTATCACTGTTATTAGTGAAGTTGTGCAGATTGTCACTGTTATTTTAGTGATGATCACTATAATTAGTGAGGTTGCGCATATTGCAACTGTTATTTTGATGATGATCACTGTTATTAGTGAGGTTGTGTAGATTGTCACTGTTATTTAAGTGATTATCACTATTATTAGTGAGGTTGTGCAGATTGTCACTGTTATTTTAGTGATTATCACTGTTGTTAGTGAGGTTGTGCAGATTGTCACTGTTCTACTAGTGATGATCACTGTTATTAGTGAGGTTGTGCAGATTGTCACTGTTATTTTAGTTATTATCACTGGTATTAGTGAGATTGCGCATATTGCAACTGTTATTTTAGTGATTATCACTGTTATTAGTGAGATTGTGCAGATTGTCACTGTTATTTTAGTGATAATCACTGGTATTAGTGAGATTGCGCATATTGCAACTGTTATTTTAGTGATGATCACTGTTATTAGTGAGATTGCGCATATTGCAACTGTTATTTTTGTGATGATCACTGTTATTAGTGAGATTGCGCATATTGCAACTGTTATTTTAGTGATGATCACTGTTATTAGTGAGGTTGTGCAGATTGTCACTGTTATTTTAGTTATTATCACTGGTATTAGTGAGATTGCGCATATTGCAACTGTTATTTTAGTGATTATCACTGTTATTAGTGAGATTGTGCAGATTGTCACTGTTATTATAGTGATAATCACTGGTATTAGTGAGATTGCGCATATTGCAACTGTTATTTTAGTGATGATCATTGTTATTAGTGAGATTGCGCATATTGTCCCTGTTATTTTAGTGATGATCACTGTTATTAGTGAGGTTGTGCAGATTGTCACTGTTATTTTAGTGATTATCACTGTTATTAGTGAAGTTGTGCAGATTGTCACTGTTATTTTAGTGATGATCACTATAATTAGTGAGGTTGCGCATATTGCAACAGTTATTTTAGTGATGATCACTGGTATTAGTGAGATTGCACATATTGTCACTGTCATTTTAGTGATTATTGCTGTTATTAGTGAGATGGCGCATATTACAACTGTTATTTTAGTGATGATCACTGTTATTAGTGAGGTTGTGTAGATTGTCACTGTTATTTAAGTGATTATCACTATTATTAGTGAGGTTGTGCAGATTGTCACTGTTATTTTAGTGATTATCACTGTTATTAGTGAGGTTGTGCAGATTGTCACTGTTATTTTAGTGATGATCACTGTTATTAGTGAGATTGCGCATATTGCAACTATTATTTCAGTGATGATCACTGTTATTAGTGAGACTGCGCATATTGCAACTGTTATTTTAGTGATTATCACTGTTATTAGTGAGATTGTGCAGATTGTCACTGTTATTTTAGTGATTATCGCTGTTATTAGTGAGATTGCGCATATTGCAACTGTTATTTTAGTGATGATCACTGTTATTAGTGAGGTTGTGCAGATTGTCACTGTTATTTTAGTTATTATCACTGGTATTAGTGAGATTGCGCATATTGCAACTGTTATTTTAGTGATTATCACTGTTATTAGTGAGATTGTGCAGATTGTCACTGTTATTTTAGTGATGATCACTGTTATTAGTGAGATTGCGCACATTGCAACTGTTATTTTAGTGATGATCACTGTTATTAGTGAGATTGCGCATATTGCAACTGTTATTTTAGTGATGATCACTGTTATTAGTGAGGTTGTGCAGATTGTCACTGTTATTTTAGTTATTATCACTGGAATTTGTGAGATTGCGCATATTGCAACTGTTATTTTAGTGATTATCACTGTTATTAGTGAGATTGTGCAGATTGTCACTGTTATTTTAGTGATAATCACTGGTATTAGTGAGATTGCGCATATTGCAACTGTTATTTTAGTGATGATCATTGTTATTAGTGAGATTGCGCATATTGCAACTGTTATTTTAGTGATGATCACTGATATTAGTGAATTTGTGCAGATTGTCACTGTTATTTTAGTGATGATCACTGTTATTAATGAGGTTGCGCATATTGCAACTGTTATTTTAGGGTATTAGTGAGATTGCGCATATTGTCACTGTTATTTTAGTGATTATCACTGTTATTAGTGAGATTGCGCATATTGCAACTGTTATTTTAGTGATGATCACTGTTATTTTAGTGATGATCACTGTTATTAGTGAGGATGTGCAGATTGTCACTGTTATTTTAGTTATTATCACTGGTATTAGTGAGATTGCGCATATTGCAACTGTTATTTTATTCATTATCACTGTTATTGGTGAAGTTGTGCAGATTGTCGCTGTTATTTTAGTGATGATCACTATATTTAGTGAGGTTGCGCATATCGCAACTGTTATTTTAGTGATGATCACTGTTATTAGTGAGGTTGTGTAGATTGTCACTGTTATTTAAGTGATTATCACTATTATTAGTGAGGTTGTGCAGATTGTCACTGTTATTTTAGTGATTATCACTGTTATTAGTGAGGTTGTGCAGATTGTCACTGTTCTACTAGTGATGATCACTGTTATTAGTGAGGTTGTGCAGATTGTCACTGTTATTTTAGTGATTATCACTGTTATTAGTGAGGTTGTGCAGATTGTCACTGTTATTTTAGTGATTATAACTGTTATTAGTGAGGTTGTGCAGATTGTCACTTTTACTTTAGTGATGATCACTGTTATTAGTGAGATTACGCACATTGCAACTGTTATTTTAGTGATGATCACTGTTATTAGTGAGATTGCGCATATTGCAGCTGTTATTTTAGTGACTATCGCTGTTCTTAGTGAGGTTGCGCATTTTGCCGCTGTTATTTTAGTGATGATCACTGTTATAAGTGAGGTTGTGCAGATTGTCACTGTTATTTTAGTGATTTTCACTGTTATTTGTGAGGTTGTGCAGATTGTCACTGTTATTTTAGTGATTATCACTGTTATTAGTGAGGTTGTGCAGATTGTCACTGTTATTTTAGTGATGATCACTGTTATTAGTGAGATTGCGCATACTGCAGCTGTTATTTTAGTGATGATCACTGTTATTAGTGAGATTGCGCATATTGCAACTGTTATTTTAGTGATGATCACTGTTATTAGTGAGGTTGTGCAGATTGTCACTGTTATTTTAGTGATTATCACTGGTATTAGTGAGATTGCGCATATTGTCACTGTTATTTTAGTGATTATCACTGTTATTAGTGAGATTGCGCATATTGCAAATGTTATTTTAGTGATGATCACAGTTATCTGTGAGGTTGTGCAGATTGTCACTGTTATTTTAGTGATTATCACTGTTATTAGTGAGGTTGTGCAGATTGTCTGTTATTTTAGTGATGATCACTATAATTAGTGAGGTTGCGCATATTGCAACAGTTATTTTAGTGATGATCACTGGTATTAGTGAGGTTGCGCACATTGCAACTGTTAATTCAGTGATGATCACTGGTATTAGTGAGGTTGTGCAGATTGTCACTGTTTTTTTAGTGATTATCGCTGTTATTGGTGAGGTTGTGCAGATTGTCACTGTTATTTTAGTGATTATCACTGTTATTAGTGAGGTTGTGCAGATTGTCTGTTATTTTAGTGATGATCACTATAATTAGTGAGGTTGCGCATATTGCAACAGTTATTTTAGTGATGATCACTGGTATTAGTGAGGTTGCGCACATTGCAACTGTTAATTCAGTGATGATCACTGGTATTAGTGAGGTTGTGCAGATTGTCACTGTTTTTTTAGTGATTATCGCTGTTATTGGTGAGATTGCGCATATTGCCCCTGTTATTTTAGAGATGATCACTCTTATTAGTGAGGTTGTGCAGATTGTCACTGTTATTTTAGTGATTATCACTGTTATTAGTGAAGTTGTGCAGATTGTCACTGTTATTTTAGTGATGATCACTATAATTAGTGAGGTTGCGCATATTGCAACAGTTATTTTAGTGATGATCACTGGTATTAGTGAGATTGCGCTTACTGTCACTGTTATTTTAGTGATTATTGCTGTTATTAGTGAGATTGCGCATAATTCAACTGTTATTTTAGTGATGATCACTGTTATTTGTGAGGTTGTGTAGATTGTCACTGTTATTTAAGTGATTATCACTATTATTAGTGAGGTTGTGCAGATATTCACTGTTATTTTAGTGATTATCACTGTTATAAGTGAGGTTGTGCAGATTGTCACTGTTATTTTAGTGATGATCACTGTTATTAGTGAGATTGCGTATATTGCAACTATTATTTCAGTGATGATCACTGTTATTAGTGAGATTGCGCATATTGCAACTGTTATTTTAGTGATGATCACTGGTATTAGTGAGATTGCGCATATTGTCACTGTTATTTTAGTGATTATCACTGTTATTAGTGAGATTGCGCATATTGCAAATGTTATTTTAGTGATGATCACAGTTATCTGTGAGGTTGTGCAGATTGTCACTGTTATTTTAGTGATTATCACTGTTATTAGTGAGGTTGTGCAGATTGTCTGTTATTTTAGTGATTATCACTGTTATTAGTGAGGTTGTGCAGATTGTCACTGTTATTTAAGTGACGATCACTGTTATTAGTGAGATTGCGCATATTGCAACTGTTATTTTAATGGTGATCACTGTTATTAGTGAGGTTGCGCACATTGCAACTGTTAATTCAGTGATGATCACTGGTATTAGTGAGATTGCGCATATTGTCACTGTTATTTTAGTGATTATCGCTGTTATTAGTGAGATTGCGCATAATTCAACTGTTATTTTAGTTATTATCACTGGTATTAGTGAGACTGCGCATATTACAACTGTTATTTTAGTGATTATCACTGTTATTAGTGAGATTGTGCAGATTGTCACTGTTATTTTAGTGATAATCACTGGTATTAGTGAGATTGCGCATATTGCAACTGTTATTTTAGTGATGATCATTGTTATTAGTGAGATTGCGCATATTGCAACTGTTATTTTAGTGATGATCACTGGTATTAGTGAGATTGCGCATATTGTCACTGTTATTTTAGTGATTATCACTGTTATTAGTGAGATTGCGCATATTGCAAATGTTATTTTAGTGATGATCACAGTTATTAGTGAGGTTGTGCAGATTGTCACTGTTATTTTAGTGATTATCACTGTTATTAGTGAGGTTGTGCAGATTGTCTGTTATTTTAGTGATTATCACTGTTATTAGTGAGGTTGTGCAGATTGTCACTGTTATTTAAGTGACGATCACTGTTATTAGTGAGATTGCGCATATTGCAACTGTTATTTTAATGGTGATCACTGTTATTAGTGAGGTTGCGCACATTGCAACTGTTAATTCAGTGATGATCACTGGTATTAGTGAGATTGCGCATATTGTCACTGTTATTTTAGTGATTATCGCTGTTATTAGTGAGATTGCGCATATTGCAACTGTTATTTTAGTGACTTTCGCTGTTATTAGTGAGGTTGCACATTTTGCAACTGTTATTTTAGTGATGATCACTGTTATAAGTGAGGTTGTGCAGATTGTCTGTTATTTTAGTGATTATCACTGTTATTAGTGAGGTTGTGCAGATTGTCACTGTTATTTAAGTGACGATCACTGTTATTAGTGAGATTGCGCATATTGCAACTGTTATTTTAATGGTGATCACTGTTATTAGTGAGGTTGCGCATATTGCAACTGTTAATTCAGTGATTATCACTGGTATTAGTGAGATTGCGCATATTGTCACTGTTATTTTAGTGATTATTGCTGTTATTAGTGAGATTGCGCATATTGCAACTGTTATTTTAGTGACTATCGCTGTTATTAGTGAGGTTGCACATTTTGCAACTGTTATTTTTGTGATGATCACTGTTATAAGTGAGGTTGTGCAGATTGTCACTGTTATTTTAGTGATTATCACTGTTATTTGTGAGGTTGTGCAGATTGTCACTGTTATTTTAGTGATTATCACTGTTATTAGTGAGGTTGTGCAGATTGTCACTGTTATTTGAGTGATGATCACTGTTATTAGTGAGATTGCGCATATTGCAGCTGTTATTTTAGTGATGATCACTGTTATTAGTGAGATTGCGCATATTGCAACTGTTATTTTAGTGATGATCACTGTTATTAGTGAGGTTGTGCAGATTGTCACTGTTATTTTAGTGATTATCACTGGTATGAGTGAGATTGCGCATATTGCAACTGTTATTTTAGTGATAATCACTGGTATTAGTGAGGTTTTTTTAGTGATTATCGCTGTTATTAGTGAGATTGCGCATATTGCCCCTGTTATTTTAGTGATGATCACTCTTATTAGTGAGGTTGTGCAGATTGTCACTGTTATTTTAGTGATTATCACTGTTATTAGTGAAGTTGTGCAGATTGTCACTGTTATTTTAGTGATGATCACTATAATTAGTGAGGTTGCGCATATTGCAACAGTTATTTTAGTGATGATCACTGGTATAAGTGAGATTGCGCATATTGTCACTGTTATTTTAGTGATGATTGCTGTTATTAGTGAGATTGCGCATATTACAACTGTTATTTTAGTGATGATCACTGTTATTAGTGAGGTTGTGTAGATTGTCACTGTTATTTAAGTGATTATCACTATTATTAGTGAGGTTGTGCAGATTGTCACTGTTATTTTAGTGATTATCACTGTTATAAGTGAGGTTGTGCAGATTGTCACTGTTATGTTAGTGATGATCACTGTTATTAGTGAGATTGCGTATATTGCAACTATTATTTCAGTGATGATCACTGTTATTAGTGAGATTGCGCATATTGCAACTGTTATTTTAGTGATTATCACTATTATTAGTGAGATTGTGCAGATTGTCACTGTTATTTTAGTGATTATCGCTGTTATTAGTGAGATTGCGCATATTGCAACTGTTATTTTAGTGATGATCACTGTTATTTTAGTGATGATCACTGTTTTTAGTGAGGATGTGCAGATTGTCACTGTTAGTTTAGCTATTATCACTGGTATTAGTGAGATTGTGCATATTGCAACTGTTATTTTATTGATTATCACTGTTATTAGTGAAGTTGTGCAGATTGTCACTGTAATTTTAGTGATGATCACTATAAT